>RYFJ01000693.1:0-334674 GCA_003991445.1 Oryza meyeriana var. granulata | reverse complement strand
CAGATCTGCTTTTGGGATTCTATATCAGCCTTACACAAACCATTCATTAGTGCATTGTAGGTAATGTGATCCGGCTGATATGACGCGAACTTCACTGCTGAAAGGGAAGAAAGCCCCTTCAAAGCCTCTCAACTGGCAATACCCATTGATTAGAGATTATAGACACCCTTGTTGGGACTAACCTGCATTTACCAGCTCCTGAAGAAACTGTTCGGCAATTGAAACTTTGCCATCCTTGCATAGACCATTCAACAAGATACTACAAGTGTATCTCCAATCGTAACACTCATTCTTCACAAGAGTTTTCCAAACAAGTGAAAGCATTGCCTTTGAGTCTCCATTTCTTGACAGACATCAAATAGAATGCTACTAGGTGAAGCCATCAGGCAGTCATCTTTCGTGATGCCATTTTCATCCAACAAGGCCACGTCTCTCCCATCCTAGCCAGCACGGGCACAAAACCGGATAGGAGCACATTGTACGAATCACATTCAGCTTCAGGCCATGCTGCACCATTTGATCCCGCAGCCTGAAACCAGCCTCCAGATCGCCGCCCTTGATGTAGCCATCAATCATCGTATTGTAGGTGATATGATTCGGCAGTACAGCCCTCCCCACCATTTCATCAAACACCTCAACGGCATCATCACCCCTCCCCGCCCTCCACATCCCAGCGATGACCACGTTGTACGAGAACGCGTTGGGCAGCGGCGCGCCGTCGCAGCCCATCCGCCCGAGCATCCCGGCGGCCTCGTCGAGGTCGCCAGCCGCGACCGCACGCCGGACGGCCTGTTCCACGCGAAGGTGTCCGGGCCGCGCTCCTCCGGGGGAGGCGGCGAGGAGGATCCCAAATGCGCGGCGCACGTCGGCATGGCGGCCGAGCGAGAGGAGGGACTCGAGGAGGAGGTTGCATGAGGAGTGACGGCCAGCGGCGTGCGGGCGCGTCGTTCGGCGAGGTCGGAGATCAGCCGGAGCGCGCCGTCGGGAGGCGGAGCCGCGCGGAGGCGACGACGAGGGCGGAGGCGGAACGTCGCCAGAGAAGGATGCAGCCGGCGGCGGGTCACCAGGCGAGGCAGCGTTAGCGGCGGCGGTGGCAGCAAGGGCGTTGTGGTGATAGGTTAGAGCTCGGGGACGAGGCAGCGGAAGGCTGTTACGGTGAGGAGGGAGCGATTTCGCGAGTCGGACGGAGCGTGAGCGGCCGGGCGACGGAGAGGAGGTGAGGTTGCGGAGATGGGTGGCGGCTGCGGAGCACAACGAGAGCGGCGGGGAGGAGGCCAGGACATTTGCGGAACCCTGGAGCACTGCCGGCCGCCGTACTTTCCTTATACAACTTCTTCCCACATGGTGGATGAGGGAGGTTGCTAGGGGACAGTTTGCCGTCCAAAAAAGGTTGAGAATAGTTATAGTTAAATCTCAAAATATTTAAAATGACGTATATATTAAAAAAATTACAATTTTATTAGTGAAAATGATTTATTTGTAGATAAAGTTCCTTTACAGTGCCAATATATTACCCTATACGTAATAGATCGAACTAGTGATCTAATGATTCAAAATCTACTCTATACTGGTAAAACTTACTCTTGTAATATATGTAGTAATACTATAAGTGGTATTATGGAAAATAAAAAAGGATATATATAGTTAATTTGTTAGTTATTTTTGCTAATTTATATTTTTACCATTCCGATCGCACGGAAATTCATGCTACATAGAATACGAGAAATAAATTTGGACAATTTTTTATGATTTTTTGACCGATCCAATCAGACCGAGATTCTGCAAATGAGGACGATTGGACTATTAACTAGCTAGGTCACTTGCTATTTAGGCCATAGGGAGGACCGTATCCCACCTCTATTGGATGGTCCGTTCCATGTCGACGCCTCCCCAGCCCCTTCGCTCGTGGTCAGGGGCTGGAAGAGAAAAGGACCATCCGCTCTCACTGTGGACGGTCCTAAAAGTTGAAACACTGGTCATTTTTCAACCTCATGCAGTAGTTCGCACGCGTCATCCCTCGATATCATCCGCTAATCTCTATAGACAGCCTCGATGAGCCTATATGAATTATGAATTACCGAATAAGGAGAAATTCACGTGCATGGGCATCACGTTATCGCAAAAGTAGCGTCATTTGTTTTGTCTTTTTTTTTCCCTTTCCTAAGTGATGTCATGTTACTTATTCCGTAAACTAATTTTGTTTCTTTTTCATCGTTCCTAGGCATGTCATCCTAGGTCACATCCACTAGTCTCTATAGGCCACCTTCTCAAGCCTAAGATCGGCGGATGGAGGGTAGATACCAAGAAAACCGAGATTTTTTTAGAGCGATTGCGATATCAAGTGGCCCCATGTGTCATCCGAGGTATTGGTGTGGACGGGCCTGGAACTGTTGAAAATAAAATTTTATGGTTTGGAACTAGTATATATAACATGTTATTATAGCTATGTACTGTGCTTTTAAAATAAAAATATTTGATAAATGATTAGGCTAGGTAAAAATTAAAAAGAATAGGTTAATATGCGACCTCCGACATGAGAATAGAGAGGAGGATAGATGACGGATCAAGCTCTATTTCATGATGCTCACAAACTTACTTAGCAGCGTTAATAATTCCGATTCAAAAAATAAAAAAAAGCTCCTTGCATTGCAACAAATAAAATATTAATTTCTCATTGAAGTTACTAAATTATTGTGGCTACAATAAAAGCACAATATAAAAATTCAGATGCTACACATATGTTCTTTAAAATTTTCTAGAGGCTATCATGAAAAAAAATCTACAACCCTTTAGAATATGGCCTGACCAAGTACTGATTTCATTAAAACTACTCTTGTTGAATGGATTATCGCAAAATGGCGTTGAAACTTGCAAATCTTCAGATTCTGCAAGGGTGACAAAACATGATTATGTATTGAATTTTATAGGGATGCACTACTAGCAAGAACAAGTCCGGTAATCTCAAAACGAATAGATAAAGGAAATACACTTCAAGGCTTGTATACCTACCCATCCACAATCCACTTTTCGACAATGTTATTTCCCTACAAAAGTGTAAAACCAAGTTGCGTATCAGGCCAGGTAGGCCAACTAAACATATGTGTGCGATCAAGCATAAGAAAGATAGCAATAAAAGCTATTTCTAGGTACCCAAAACATCTTCTACTTATTGTCGAGCTCCACGATTCATGGTTGCTTCCACCTCGAATCTGAAATGAGAGCACCTTAAGAATAATCTTTCTTGGATCGAGTACTTTGCCCGTGAAAGGACAATTGACTCCTAAAAAGTGCCCAAGCAAAGGACCAAAGGATAGACCCCTGTTTGCGGTTCATGTTCTCCATTTTTTTGTGTTTATAATACCATAAAAGAACGGTATAGCTGTCTCCATTTTCTTCACGCTCCATGAAGCTTTGAACAAGGCACGACTAGCCAAGTTGCAAAGGGCATGAGAACGTTGCATCTGTGCAATCCACACATGCGTGTTCGTAATTATGTCTGTTGGGTATGCACTCTTGGCATTCATTGTTCCATCTAGGAGAAACACAACATGTAGGGATGGTCTCTATATTGTTATATTTAGAATACGAAAATATGTGCACATGGAAAACCGTAGCACTCTATCCTTTGATATGGTAGCTAGCATACACCAGTAAGAACATCAAGAGTAGATGTCACAAGAAACAAACTTTGTCTATCAGCAGTAGATGCTACTTCATACATCCAAGAAGCATCATGCAACGTCACCTCCGTCACTGACCATTAGTAGTCTCCTAATCTGGTACTTCACATTCCAGAACATTTTTGGTGTGGAAACTACGCATGCAGCTCCTTTTCTCAAGAATAACGGCTACTAACTCAGTGAACGGAACAGAAGCCAATGCTTTCGCATCAAGCTCAATCTCGCTCATGCGGAATGCATGACAAGCAAAACTCGTAGTGCCACCACTAAATCAACCCAATGTCAACATCCGACTAACGATTATGAAGCCTTGAGTTCAGCGGCTCTCGTGTGTTTGATTGCCTTCATGCCCCAAAAATGTCTCCCATTGTGTATGCTGCGCAACCAAACTTCATTTTAAGTTCATACATTTATACATCCATAGGTATCCTTTGTGATGTTATAAGTCACCTTAAACTCCAACCAACATCTTTTAAATTCATCAGCCAGCATCACCTAATAGATAAGCAATCTAAAATCACTGAGCTTGTGACCGCGGAAGCATTTGACGACGTTCTGCTCTATGTGCCAACTGCATAAACCGGTGCATCCGCTGTAGCATAACAATCTCAATCGCTCTCTCCATTGCCATATCCCCATCCATGATCAGTGAGTTTGGATGCTTCTGGTGCATAGCCTCCAAAAATATTTCTAGCAGCCACACATATGATGGAACAGTCTCGTCAGAAACAACACCCACAATCAAAGATAATTGTAATAAATGGAAGATTATTCTTGTTCATGTGGTACATGCTGTCAAAAATGACGACCTCTCCGAAAGCACCATAGTCCATCTGTGATTATGCATCTAACCAGAATATATTCTATAGCCATCCTTCTTCATCAGTACTGTATTTGAAACAGAACTCCGAATCCTATTGTTTCATTGCTATACCATATGATTCAAAACATACTCGGGGTTACTACCTTCAATTCTTTTTTCTTGTACCTGGAGAAAAAGTTATATAGGTCCTACATAAAAAATCCAGTCCCTTTAGAACCACCATGGCTCTTCTCCACAACGTCCATTATCTAGCAAGGACGGAGCCCACTCAAGCCCAGCTCGACTGCCTCAGCTTTTGGTGGATCATTAAGTCCACGGTGTGAATGCAAAACAAATACATGCTCTAGTTTTGCAAGCGCATGTTCGTGGACATCCACAAAATCCTTCACATACCATATGCCGTTGTTTTCACTCTTCTGGACAACAAGGCATGCCATACATCCATATCTGGTCAAGGCCCATGGCTCCATTTGTTATTGGTCCTTCCAAAGTTATTCGCTGATCTGTACCCTTCACATGAGTCGATGAATCTCCTCCATATCACCTCTTTGCTCCCTGGCTTATATCTCACATTGTCCCTCCTTATACTGAATCCTTTTTCATATGCATAATTATCGTAGAACTCATAGAATTTATTCTCGCTTATAAATGTCTTATTTGCAACGACATTATACTCCTCCAATTCCTCCAGGCTAACATACTTGTTGTCAGCCATGATGCTCAACTGAAATTGAAAAACATTACGTCTCAATTACCCCATTGCTAACATAAATTGAAAAAAAAAACAACACAACTATGCACACCGATGCTATTACTAACTTAAAAATATGTTAATGAAAGAAGTAATACCGAAACTCTGCAAAACGAATGCGAAAATAGACTAGATATAGTACCGGACACATCACACACCATAATCATTGTAGAATATTTTAGCATCCCTAGTAGACATACTTCCTATTTGCAATATATCAGAGGATAATACATGGTCTAACATGATTTCCTATTTGCAAAGTAGTCTAAGTTTAACCAAGAGACTATTATATGTTGGCTTTATTATTTAGGTTAACCTACTATTTGATTATCTTGGACAATTAACGGATGTACTCTTTTGTAAACAAAAAATTATTCAAAATATTTAATTCTCGAGGTCGGTTTTGTTTATTACGATTTCTTGCTTCATGTCCAATCTAAACGTGAGAGACCATCACACAACCAAAAAATTGAGAATCATATGACAACTATGACAATAAATGAGCACAACAACCATGAACATGACCACAAACAAATACATAGTCTAGTCTTCTATATATACCTAGATGACAATACTCCCCGACGGCAAGGGACGTTGATTGTGCTCCTGCTGAAGGGACAACTAGGGCGTGGCAGCCGCGTGCTCCTAGCGACAGGATGGAAAGGCCAACCCTCCTCACGACATGTGGGATGGGCGGCGGTGCGATGTGCATGACAGGAGGGATATTCAGCGTTGTGAGGGTTGTAATGGAATGGAGGGGCTCAGCGTGCGGTGACGGATGGGAGAGGCATCGGCGTCACTACGTGAGGCGTCAGAGTCACTAGAGAGATCGGCGTCGGTGTCGCTAGAGAAGAGATGGCGTTGGCATTCTCTAGAGCTTGATTGGAATATTAATATTTTTTTTGGACTAAAATACCCTCAGTAGCAATGTGGGTAATTTTTATAATTAACACGTCATTTACTAAAATATCCATTCAAATAAATGGCTAGATTTCACCCATACTACTTCCTTCCTATCACTAGTATAGTGTACTATAAAGGGGCCCTTGTAGATTCGTCAAAAAATATTATAAACTATCTATCTATTATACACTAAAGGTCCATTAAATATTCTCTAGAGCACTCCTAAACATGTCAGCGTGTCACGTCTTAAAAAATTAGGAAAACTAGAAGATACCCCATACCTTGCAGCGGTATTTGTAGTTATCACTCAAAAGGTATTATATAAGATACCCCACGTGTTGCAGTGGTATTTGTAGTTATCACTTAAAAGGCATTATCAAATACTACAACTGTGTGATTGTCAATATTTTCCCTTCTTTTTCTTGTCTCAATAGTAAGTTAAGATCATTGCAAGGTTGCAGAGAAAGCTACTCAAATTAATGCAAAACAATTGAGTCTATGGTGACAGATGTGATCGAGCGGGAAAATGGATTTTAATGGTGTGCCGTCGAAGGAATTCTTTGTGCGGTGGTTCGATTAAGCATGGCTACCACACTTCTTATTTCCTGAACAGTACTCCCTTCATTTTTTTAATAGATGATGCCGTTGATTTTTAAAAATAAGTTTAACTATTCGTCTTATTTAAAAATTATGTAATTATCATTTATTTTGTTGTGATATGTTTTATCATTAAAGATATTTTAAACATGACTTATATTTGCTTTAATGGTTCAATAGCGCCGGGCTGTCATGCAAATTTAGGTACCAGAGGCGAAAAGAAAGGATAATAGGTAGTAACTGATGCGAAATTGCAAAGAAAATAACTAGAGTGATTAGTCCATGGAGATCAGAATTGGTGTGCGTGTGAGCGAGAGAGGGATATTGATAGAGGCTGGATGGGTCCTGATCTTTTGGTGAGTGGGGATAACTCGATTTGGAGGATCCGACGTTGTGCTGCTCGACTACAATGACCACAGGGGTGCTGCGCCTATGTGACAGTTACACCGGCTCCGAATTGTTGCTGTTCTTGCCGTGCCAAGAACAACCTTGAACCTGCAAGCAAATCGAAGAACAAGCAAGAACAAGTGGACAAGCAAACAGCGCATAGACCTTGCCCAAAGGATGAATCTGATAACACACGAATTGGGGTTCTGGATACAAGTAGAACGGATGGTCTAGTCGACACACGCGTCTATAAGGAAGTAGCAATGGCTAAACTTACAACTAAACAAAACCCAATCTGTTTGTGGCGGCTATGGAGGTATATGAGAGGGTAGAGGATGACCTGGACGTGGTGGGGGTCATCCCGCAACCCTAGGACGCGTCCCTAGGACCCAACATGATACACGGCCCGTTGGGCCAAAATATGGTGTCGTAGCACCGTGGGCAGAAAAGAGTCCGACAAGGAATCAACGTTTGCGGGCGCCTCAGAATAGATATAGGTATGAGTCTGGATCCGTTTGAAAGTAGACTTGATAAGCTTTCCATGAAGTCCAAGAACGCCCCAATCGGAGTCCATATGAAGTCGTGGCAAGTTGGTACTGTCCTGCAGTCCGAATCCAACTTCCAAAACGTGTTGAATTTGGACTCCTTCTTTCCTTGGGCCAAAAGTGACGTGGTGGCCTGGTGGAGGACTTTAGGAATACTTAGATTCGGTCCCCAATCAACTTCATTAACCTTCCATGCTTTCCATATGCAATCAAATCTTCCCTTGATCCATGTAAGTAATTTTGAAAATAAAAATAAACACACTTTATGGTGCAGCACCAATTCATCAAATGCATCAATGATAAGCCCCATATAGCGTGGTTGCACCTTTGATTTAGAAGTGGTTAACATGGTCATATCTATGCCGGTGATGTCCTCATCATTCTCCCTTTCTTTACAGCAAACCGTCCTCGGTTTGACATTTGCTGTAGGATATGTCGTGGGTAGTAACAAAAAATTCTCTCCTTCTTGGAATTGAACCTGTTTCTTTAAAACAAAACTAGAGAAACTTGACATTATAGGATTAGCGTTAATGCCGTTCTCTACTTGATCATATTGTTTCACAACCAATGGAGATGTCAGTTTTGAACAAATATAAATTCGGTGTACCATATATTCTCCTTTACAATTATACTCGCCAATGAAGTGATATGTATGATTAGACAAGCATATCAATTCAGAATATGCAAAAAGTCTCTCCTCCAAACAATTTAGATTACAGAGAATATCAAATTCAATATAACCTAAAGTATTTAAAGAAGACAACAATTTCAGTTCATCTTGTGCACAAGCAATAGGAACAAAAAGCATATCTTGAGCATATTTATATGGTTCACAAGAAAAAGTATCACATTTGTTCACTATTTGTGGCATAGGATTAAAAGAAGCATCATCACACAAGTTGTCTTTATCACAAGGAACAGCAAGTAATTCATCTTGTGACAAAGGTAAATCAGCAACAGATTCCACTATTGGTTGCTCTTGACTAGCATGTAGAGTGGACAAATTTTGTACATTATGGGTCACATCATTCTTGCAAGTATTCACATATACTAGAATCTCCTTTTCAGCAATGAGAGCAAGACAAAATAAGTGGGAGATATGTCTATATGTTTCGTTAACAAGCAAGGTTTGAATTTCAGAATTGAGCCCTCTCATGAACCAACTCATAACATCTTCCATGCATTCATCTAACCCACCAAACATGATACAAATATTAAAATCATGGTAGTATTGTTTCACAGTCCTACTACCCTGTTTTAGTTTCTCAAGTTTGTTAAGCAAATGATTTACATAATATGCAGGAATATATGCATCTCGAAAAAGCATTTTGAAATCATTCCAAGTTTGTGGAACTTTGTTGTGCCTACAAATATGTTTCCATTCGTACCAAGCACCTTTTGTTAAAGCCTTAGAGGCAGCAAAAACCATTTGATCTTCAGACATGTCATACTTATCAAATTCTGCATCTACCTTAAGCTCCCAATCAATGTATGCATGAGGGTCAAAATTTCCCTCAAAAGATGGTAGAGCACCACTGATCTCAGTTAGAATGTCATCATGTACCTCTAGTGGATGTGCTCCCATATGATGTCGAGGTCGTGAACATCCATGATGCAAGCTCCCAGCTCCCATGTGTCTCTCCAAACCTGTCATGGTTAGTGGACAGCAGCACAAATTCACAAGAAAATGCCTACCAACTAAAGCAAATAGGTGGTGGCACACTATATCTTCACTCAAACTTGAGCCAACGAGTTCTTACATGTTCTTACCACACTTGCAAGGGGTGTTCGCAGCCGGCAAGAATAGCAACAAATGGTGGCAACAAGCACAAACCTGTGACGTAGTAGATAATTTATGGAGCTATAGGTGGCTGCAATATAAATCAAGGAACAATTAGAACCACGTTAGCCAAAGCGAGTTGAATAAGCGTTCAATAATGGTACTGTGCTGGTCTTAGGCTAAACCAATTTAGAGACGTGAGCCTAGACACAAACGTAGTCACCCAACAGCGGCACAACAAGGCATACAAGGAGAGCAATGCAGCAGCAACTAGAACTCTTCTTTTTTTTTTCTTATTTCTTCCGTTGTTTTTTTTGTCCTTTTTTTTCTTCTTCTTTCTTTTTCTATTCTTTTTCAAGGGCCTCAAAAGTTATGTTTGGCACAATCAAACAAAATGATTACTTCACACAGCTCTCCTTGCTTTTTGATGAACAGATTACACAGCAGATATGCGGAAATCTCTAGAGCGATTGCAAAGCGCTCAGAATGAATTTGGTGGCAAGGTTAATTTTTCCTGAAAGAGCACAAAGTAAGCTTTCCAGAATATATCTAAACACTTGAATTAGAGATCGGATGCAAGAAATAGAGCAGATTTATTCCCATGCAGATCTGGAAGTTGAGATGGCACAATTAGTTGGAAATTGCAGCAGCGTGAAAGGGGGGAAGTGGCAGCGAATCTAATGGTGACAAAACATGACAAGAACTCAAAACTCTAATAGATTAGATCCTAAGAACCAGCACTTGACACCACGATTGCAACCACAAATTCAACAAGCCAAGAACTAGGTAGAACAGCAAGGCTCAAAGCTTGTTTTGGGATTTCAGATCTAGCCAATGTTTTTTTTTTGGTTTTTGGACTGTAGGTAAATTAAAGAACGGGTAAATCACTCACCAAAGAACCTTGCTCTGATACCACATGATAGAGGCTGGATGGGTCCTGATCTTTTGGTGAGTGGGGATAACTCGATTTGGAGGATCCGACGTTGTGCTGCCCGACTACAACGACCACAGGGGTGCTGCGCCTATGCGACAGTTACACCGGCTCCGAATTGTTGCTGTTCTTGCCGTGCCAAGAACAACCTTGAACCTGCAAGCAAATCGAAGAACAAGCAAGAACAAGTGGACAAGCAAACAGCGCACAGACCTTGCCCAAAGGATGAATCTGATAACACACGAATTGGGGTTCTGGATACAAGTAGAACGGATGGTCTAGTCGACACACGCGTCTACAAGGAAGTAGCAATGGCTAAACTTACAACTAAACAAAACCCAATCTGTTTGTGGCGGCTATGGAGGTATATGAGAGGGTAGAGGATGACCTGGACGTGGTGGGGGTCATCCCGCAACCCTAGGACGCGTCCCTAATGGACCCAACATGATACACGGCCCGTTGGGCCAAAATATGGTGTCGTAGCACCGTGGGCAGAAAAGAGTCCAACAAGGAATCGACGTTTGCGGGCGCCTCAGAATAGATATATGTATGAGTCTGGATCTGTTTGAAAGTAGACTTGATAAGCTTTCCATGAAGTCCAAGAACGCCCCAATCGGAGTCCATATGAAGTCGTGGCAAGTTGGTACTGTCCTGCAGTCCGAATCCAACTTCCAAAACGTGTTGAATTTGGACTCCTTCTTTCCTTGGGCCAAAAGTGACGTGGTGGCCTGGTGGAGGACTTTAGGAATACTTAGATTTGGTCCCCAATCAACTTCATTAACCTTCCATGCTTTCCATATGCAATCAAACCTTCCCTTGATCCATGTAAGTAATTCTGAAAATAAAAATAAACACACTTTATGGTGCAGCACCAATTCATCAAATGCATCAATGATAAGCCCCATATAGCGTGGTTGCACCTTTGGTTTAGAAGTGGTTAACATGGTCATATCTATGCCGGTGATGTCCTCATCAGATATATACAATAGTGATTGCGGCGGTCGAGGACGGAGGACATAGTCACATAGATCTAATGAAGCTATCTGAACATGGAGGAGTAGAGTGGCGAGAAGTTGGATAGAGTGAAGCATGCTTGTGAAGGGAAGAGCAGCGGCAACGGGTTACATGCATCATATCTTATACTGTTGCAGCAGTCGATGGGCGATGGCATGCGTGCATCTAAAGTATGAAGTTGGGCAAAGGAAGAGGAGACGGCCAAGAACATAAGTGTGTGATGCTTAACAGGATGCCAAATTTATAGGATTGAACACAAGAACCAAGCCTATCAGAGGGGGTAAATGGTAGGAACACCAAAAACCAAAATCTTTTACGGAATAAAAAAACCCTCAAATCTAGATGGAGTGCGCTGGTCAAACTGCTCCTGTTGTGTCAGTCTGACTGCTATATGTCCACCGGTTGAACCGCTGCCTTGCCGTCGGTCCAACCACCGCTCACCCGCCGGTTTGACCGCCGTGCTCTTGTCGGTTAGACCATTGGGATCCAGAAAGATAAACACCTAAGATGCTCTTCAAAATAGATCAACTTTATTGCATCAAGTTCTACTCACAAAGTACAACTACAACACTCCTCTCTCAACTTTCATACACAAGTTGT
Organism: Oryza meyeriana var. granulata; assembly: GCA_003991445.1. Taxonomy (NCBI): domain Eukaryota; kingdom Viridiplantae; phylum Streptophyta; class Magnoliopsida; order Poales; family Poaceae; genus Oryza; species Oryza meyeriana. Next base: position 322,663 of record RYFJ01000693.1, on the reverse strand, counting down.
GCCTCTAGACTAAATCCTAATTTTTCTCTTCTCAAAAACTTGTCTACCTAGAGCCTTGACCCCTCTTCTATTTATACCCACAGGTGGCTGCTCAAAAGCCACGAATCTAACTAGATTTAGGACTCCTATTTCCTTAGGAAACCTCTCCTACAGATATACATGTTATCCCTTTACAAATTAGGACTCAAACTTTTGAATCTTGGACTCCTATCCAAAATAGACTCCTCTTTCCATACGCACACAATTTCTCTTGTATGATATATGGAATCTTCACCTCCACATGCATTGATCTCTAGCCTTTAGTATCCCGCATGATCTCCCGATCATCCGGACATTAACTTCTCCCAAGTCAATTCCCGATCCATCACCGGCAATACTTTCAAGGCCTTAAGACTCACCTAAACATGCAAAAATAAAGAAACCATATCCGAACACAAGTTCTTTCCCAACATGACTCACATTAACATATAAATAGTATATGGTATGCATACGAACCAATTTGAAGTTATAAACATTGATTATCCTTCGTGAAACACAAAATCACATCGAAACCAAAAGCAATCAAGATTCAGCCAGTCTGACCGTCAGGACCGTCGGTTTGACCCCCCCCCCCCAATAACCTGTGGTCTGACCGGTTAACCTCCTTCGGTCTGACCGTCTTACAAACATTGGTCTGACCGATCATCAGTCAAAAACACCACCAATTGTTCATCACAAAATACATAGCAAATCAAGACAATGATTTCACAAAATTAAAAGGAATGAAATTCTTGAAAGTTGAAACGCCAACCGTCGTATGGCCTAATAGAATTAAGCATAGTTGAGCTAGCTTTGGTCGTACAGGAAACGGGATTAGAGCATCTTCAATTGTTTAGTCAAATCTTACTAGCTAAATGGTCTTATGGCTAGCTAGCCAAAAAAAAATATCCAGCCATATTTCTTGTGTACTCCACAAGACTAGGTAAATCACACTCTCCCTAGATCATATCTTTTAGTGGCCCCCAATAATAAGTAAGTGCAAGTGAGGATGGCTAGCTAGCTAGTTTGGCTAGTAAGATGGCTAGCTAGCGAGATGGCAAGCCCAACCAAATAGTTAGTCTGTTGGAGGTTTTTTTGGTTAGGCTAGCTAAAATTTGGAATGGCTAGTCATATACCTAGTCTTGTGGAGATGCTCTAGGCTGGTTTAGTTAGACGTAGATACAATCTTAGCAAGGCAGTTGCTTCATAGCAATTGAGTGACGTGGTCCGATTTTAGCCATCTGACTTTGATCCGATTGCTACAAAATTGAAGGGTGACGTGGCTGCACCATTGAGTTGCTTCGTAGCAATAATTGTAGTCAATGGGTTTCACTTATATAGAAAAAAAGAATTCTAAAAATTCTAAGAAAAAATAAAACATCTAAACCTCTATTTTTTACTTAACTCAGTTGACCCGACCATTAGATTAGATTAAATTAAAAAAAGGAGCTAATCCTCCTTACTATCCTGTGCGTGTGTACTACTATGTACCTAGGTATGTACCTGCTAGCCTCCTACTTTTCACTTCTCCTTTTATATATGGACGCAGTTACGCCACGCGCAGTAGCCTGTTAGCACAAACCGGTGTGTGCACCCAGAAAAGGAAAAGCACTACGCGCACCGGCTATCCCCACGCGCAGAACACCTAATCCACGCGCCTCGCATGAGTGGGCTCCACATGGCCCACGCTGGTGGGGCCCACCCCGCTCCCACCAGCATCAAGACCCGCCGCAACCCCAGCTCGCCCCACCCCCACGGCAAGCACGGCGTCATACGCCACCATTGATAGGAGGGGAGATCCTGAAAAAAAATCCAGAAAACAGAAGAAAAAAAAGAAGAATCAGGGAGGAGCAGGAGCAGCGAGGCAAGGAAGAGAAGAGAAAGAGAAGAAAAGGAGAAGAGGAGGAAAATCCAATGGAGAAAAATTAAGAGATCAAACCTGGTTAGGTCAAATTTCTCCAAAAAAGAAAGAGGGCAGATCTAGGTATATTTACATCCTAGAATTTTACACAAACATTTTCCTTGGTTTTTCCTTCCAACTAAGCTACATGTTCCATTTCTTCCTCTGTACCTCCCAGAAATTTGAACTAAAAGCATGACAATCACCCCCCTTCATCATCTTCTCTTCTGATAGTGCATCACAAAGTACAAACAAAAAAACTAAGAAAAAAATACATAGCTACTGATGAAAAAGAATGTAAAAGTTATTTCAAAAAGAAGGTAAAAGTATTAAAGTGACATCCCAAAAAAATAGGTACACAAAAACATTTACACATAGTTGCTTCCAGGAAAAAAAAAGATAAAAGTTATTTCAAAAAAAGTTATTAAATCTACTTCCCTAAGAATACATTGTGTACATATCTTGTTATGACAGTATATACTGTGATCATCATATGAAAAAGTGCATTTTGTAACTTTATGTGACATTGTGTGTCCCTAAATGTTCCTTCTGCTCCTTGTTCGATACCGATACTGCATAAAAAGGAAAAAAATTGGCATAATTATTGGTCAATATGCACCTTATAAACAGAAATATCTAAAAAAAACTCAGTAAAGTTACTGCATAAATTGATCTCATGAAGGTACAATAGATATAATTCTATACTAAAAGTTACATATGTGGTATGTAGTATCTACATTGTCATGATATATAAGTTACATTTTAAAAATTATACAGAAATAAGTTTCTGCAGCCTGTGGATATGAACTGATTTTGCAATGTCCTGTAAATGAATGCCGATATGGAACCAGATCCAATGTTTGACCTCAACTACCTCCCCCTAATTTGATTGTGATGAAAATGTCAGTTAAAATGCATTTCAATTTGAAGACGCTTCACTTGTTGAAAACACAAGTTGGCCTTATTTCCCAATACATTCAAATGATGGCATGATTGATATTCCCCAGGTGAATTTGGATGATAATTTTGATATTACAGATATATACAGTGCTTGTGATGTGAATGATGGTGGTGTCTCAAGAAATGTTCCTAGTACTGATCTTGTCTCCCATATTGACACACCATTGGCTCCAGAAGTATCTACCTATACAAACAACACTATGCACACTGGATATGAAACTGGTGCAACAAATGCTAGTAAGGACACGCTTTCAAGTAAGGAATCTAATGAAGATGATTCCGAAGCACAATCGCAGAATGTTTTATGCACTCCCGAAATACCATACCCCATGATGTCATTTAATACAGAGGAAAAAGTAAAAAGTCACTACAACAAGTATGCCAAGTGCATAGGTTTCTCGATCAAAGTCAGCACATCGAGAAAATCAACTAAAGATAGGCAATGTGACAAGATTATGTTTGTTTGCAATAAATGTGGTCCAAGTACAGCAAACAACAGTAAAGTGTCTCCCCTAAGCAAAGAAGAAGAAGTAAGACTAAAAGAACTAGCTGCAAAGCACGAATGACAGGGAAGCGAATGGATGCAAGGTGGGAAGTAATTCGGTTTATTGAAGAACACAACTATCCACTGGTTCATAAGTTTTCCCTCAAAAAGTTCCTGAGATCAGATAGGATGATAACGAAAGAAGAGAAGGATTTTATCAAAATGTTACATGGTGTGAATGTCTCATCCGGGCAAGTTCTGCAATTGATGGCAGAATTGTACGGTGGGGCCAGAAATGTGCCATACACGACAAAGGACATCAGCAATTATAAATCAAAACTAGGGAGAACCACTAGCCGAGATGTAGAGATCTAGCCAAGACAATTGCACATTTTGAGAAAATCAAAATAGATAACCCAATTTTCTTCTACAAGATACAGCTTAACATAGATGATAGGGTGCAGAACCACTTTATAGGAATCACTTTCTGAAAGAGATTCAATATATATCTTGTGTATACTTTCAACGCTTGCATCTCTAGTGGATATCTACACCACATATAAGGCATAGTTTCTTCTTCTTTGAACTCGTTTTGATCAGTAGCAACCATGATTTTTTCCTGTATCTTTTCATATTGCAAAACAAAGTTGTTTATAATGTTTTGGGGGATTCACATAGCGCTTCAGCACCGCATTGAACCCCTCACTTCTTGCAGTAGTTTGGAGGAAAGGGAAAAATGAGTGCATAAAGTATGCTGGGACCCAACAATTCCTCATCTCCCATAGGTGTTGGAAATGCTTATTGTGCTCAAGATGATGTGTCGACAACATTGCATTCCATTTACCCACAAACTCCTCCACCGTCAAACTGTTGTCAAGGCAGTCATTCAAAGCATCACAAACCTCTTTGTTGTTACTTAGTAGATTACCAATTTTCTTCTGAGCATTTTGCATTATGTGCCAACAGCAGTTCCTATGAGTAGCATTAAAAAAAACTATCTCTATTACTGCCTTCATTGCAATATCTTGATAAGTAATTATGTTAGCAGACTCTATACCTTCCATAGAAACAGCCAAATAAAGGATTCCATCTTTTCATTTCTTAGGAAACCACACCCCATCTGAAATGTCACAAAACATAGTTATGATGAATAACTATATTTTTGTCAGAAAGTAAAACACATATACAAATGTAACTTAGGGGCATTCAAGAAGTAACTCGATAGTTTTTGCAGAAGTATTTTCCATACTTTTTGTGATTTTTTTCAAAATAATGTATAAAAAATAAAAACTATAGTTGCACTTCCTTTTTTGGCACAAATCACTATGCATGTCATATATTCAATCAACTATATAAGGAATAAAGTGTATCTCTTCTTACATATTTTTTTATCGGGCACGCAAGAAGTAACTCAATAGGTTTGTAGAATGTAACTTAATATATGACTGGAAGTAACTACAATGGGAAATAAATGTAACTTCACTCTACATCAAAAGTACCTATTGTGGAGGTAAGATAATGGGTGTTTCTATAGAGGTGAAAACAGATTTTAAGTACTTGAATAGATTGCCTATGCCTATTTATACCAATGAAAGGTGCACAAAACATATTATACATGTTGGTCATGCAGGTGCAATCAAAAGAGATGCAATTCTTGTACTCTTTGTAAGCATTTCTAGCTGCTCCATCTACCCAAAATAGGTTCTACATCCTATCATTTCTGTCAAGTTGTATCTTGTAGAAGAAAATTGGGTCATCTATTTTGACTTTCTCAAAATGTGCAATTGTCTCGGCTAGATCTCTACATTTGTACTTGCTGCCCAGTTTTGACTTATAATTGCTAATGTCCTTTGTCATGTATGGCACATTTCTGGCCCCACCATACAATTCTGCCATCAATTGCATAACTCGCCTGGATGAGCCATTCACACCATGCAACATTTTGATAAAATCCTTCTCTTCTTTCGGTATCATCCTATGTGATTTTAGGAACTTTTTGAACTTATGAACTAGTGGATGATTGTGTTCTTTAATAAACTGAATTACTTCCCACCTTGCACCCATTCGCTTCACTATCGTCCGTGTTTTGCAACTAGTTCTTTTAGTCTTATTTATTCTTCTTTGCTTGGGGGAGACACTTTACTGTTGTTTGCTTTGCTTGGACCATATTTGTTGCAAACAAATGTAACCTTGTCACATTGCCCATCTTTGGCTAATTTTCTCGATGTGCTGACTTTGATCGAGAAACCTACGTGGTTGGCATACTTGTTGTAGTGACTTTTTGCTTCCTCCTCTGTATTAAATGACATCGTGGGGTACGGTACTTCGGGAGTGCATAAAACATTATGCGATTGTGCTTCAGAATCATCTTCATTAGATTCCTCACTTGAAAGCATGTCCTCACTAGCATTTGTTGCTTCAGTTTCATGTCCAGTGTGCATGGTGTTGTCTGTATGGGTAGATACTTCCGGAGCCAATGGTGTATCAATATGGGGTACAAGGTTAGTACTAGGAAAATTTCTTAAGACACCACCATCATTCATATCACAAGCACTGTATATATCTGTAATGTCAAAATTATCATCCAAATTCACTTGGGGAATATCAATCATGCCATCATTTGAATGTATTGGGAAATAAGACCAATTTGTGTTTTCAGCAAGTGAAGCGTCTTCAAATTGAAATGTATTTTGACTGACATTTTCATAAGAATTAAATTGGAGGAGATTGTTGAGGTTAAACATTAGATCTGGTTCCATATCTGCATTCATTTACACGACATTGCAAAATTAGTTCATATCTACAGGCTGCAGAAACTTATTTCTATATAATTTTAAAGATGTAACTTATATATCATGACAATGTAGATACTACATACCACAGATGTAACTTTTAGTACAGAATTATATCTATTTTACCTTCATGAGATCAACTTATGCAGCAATTTTACTGAGTTTTTTTTAGACATTTCTGTTTATAAGATGCATATTGACCAATACTTATGCCAATTTTTTTTCTTTTTATGCAGTATCGGACAAGGAGCAGAAGGAACATTTAGGGACACACAATGTCACATAAAGGTACAAAATGCACTTTTTTCATATGATGATCATAATACATACTGTCATAACAAAAAGTGTTCAAAATGTATTTTCAGGGAAGTAGATTTAATAACTCTTTTTGAAATAACTTTTACCTTTTTTTCCCGGGAGCAACTATGTGTAAATGTTTTTATGTACCTATTTTTTTTTAGATGTCACTTTATTACTTTTACCTTCTTTTTGAAATAACTATTACCTTCTTTTTCATCAATAGCTATGTATTTTTTTATTTTTTATTTGTACTTTGTGATGCACTATTAGAAGAGAAGATGATGAAGGGGGGTGATTGTCATGCTTTTGGTTCAGATTTCTAGGTGGTACAGAGGAAGAAAAGGAACATGTAGCTTAGTCGGAAGAAAAAACCAAGGCAAATGTTTGTGTAAAATTCTGGAATGTAAATATACTTGTATCTGCCCTCTCTCTTTTTTGGAGAACTTTGACCTAACCAGGTTTGATCTCTCAATTTTTCTCCATTGGATTTTCCTCCTCTCCTCTTCTTCTTCTCTTTCTCTTCTCTTCCTTGGCCTCTCTGCTCCTACTCCTCCCCGATTCTTCTTTTTTTTTCTTCTGTTTTCTAGTTTTTTTCGGGATCTCCCCTCCTATCAATGGCAGCGCATGACGCCGTGCTTGCCGCGGGAGTGGGGCGAGCTGGGGTTCCGGCGGGTCTTGATGCTGGTGGGCGCGGGGTGGGCCCCACCAGTGTGGGCCGCGTGGGGCCCACGCGTTTTTTCCTGCGAGGCACGCAGATTAGGTGTTCCACGCGTGGCGGTGGCCGGTCGCGTAGTACTTTTCCTTTTCTGGGCGCGCGCACTAGTTTGCACTAACGGGCTACTGCGCGCGGCGTAGCCGCATCCCTATCTTATTAGGTCTAGATTATTTTGTTATGATTCTGTTCGCCATCAGGTCATGAACTCGGTGGAAATGGCTAGGTTCGGCCCATTAATGAACTGGTCCGGTCCATAAATTCATTGAAATGGATTATTCGGGTCATTCCAAATGGGCTTAAACAATTAAAACCTAGGTCTTATGGGGTCGACACAATATCAGGCACAAAAAGTTTCGGTGGCTACCGGCTGCGAAGCGCTCACGAGCTCTCTCGAGTGTCGGAGACTCTGCATCTTCTGCCGCGAGCTTTGCCTGCACCGCCAACTACCATCTACAGCCCTGCCGCTTCCATAGTCCGAGCCCAAGTCCGCCGCCGGCCACGCATCAATGATTCCGTTCTTGCACATTCCTCCACCATGTTTGAATAGGTATTGAATATATTAATATTGATAGGTTATAGTTAGACTTGAAATTATATTAGGTGGTAGAGACTGAAGTTAGAGTCAGACTATATCACCCGGTATCTCTTTAAATAGAGAAGAAGGAACCACAATGTAATCATGGTGATGATAATATAGCGCAGACATGTATGGAGAGGATGGCAGCGAGGCTAGGGACTCGTAGTGGCTAGGTATGCCATGGTGATTGGGAAGGAGCGCCCATAATCAGATTCTCAGAATTTGGCTTCGGCTGAACTTCGTTAACAAATAACGTATGTTCATGTGTCGTCATCTGGCGTGTATTTGTTGATCGATGGCTAACAAGATCTTAAAGTTTAGTCGTCGTTCCGCTATATCGACTAACTTTTATAATACACCCAAACACTAGGATCTAGTTGCAGCTTGCTGAGCGGTTGCCTGCCTTCTGCTCAACCTCACGACACCGTTTTGACAACTCGTCGAGCTCGGAGCCTTGGAGCACTGTCTTTTGCTCATGTGCGAGCCACCACACCGTCCTACTCAAAACCCGTATTCTTCGGGCGGTTCGTGTTGCATGCTGTTGAGCTGACACTAATGTGCACGTGTAACGCTCGATAGTCGTTTTAGAGGATCCTAGTGGTTAATCTCTGAAAAAATAGAAAGAATTATGACCAGAGTGGAGTGGGAGGACAATTTGGGCCGGCCTATGGGCGAACCCAAGGCCCAGCCCTAGGGAGGGTGCCCCTCCTCTCCCTGGCCACCGTTCCCACGTCCTCCCCCTCATCTGGCCCCACCCCTGCCCCCTGGTCAAGCTCCCTCTGATGCTCTGCTGTTGGTGGTGCTAAGAGCATCTCTAACAGGGACCCTAAACATAGCCCCCAAACAATTTTTGGGTGGTGAGGCTAACAGACTTGATCCAGCAGGGACCCTACTATGGCCCCCAAAATGGGGAGGCCCTTAAATCTTCCCCCCAAGCCCCTAGTCCTAGGGGCTCTATACCACAGCCCCCATCGACATTATTTTTAGCATACGACAATTCCCCACCACCAGCGCATTTGCGAGGACAGAGATCATAAGAGCGTGCCAGAGGAAGATCAGAAAACGGTGAGAACCCCCGGCTACCGCCCTGCCCCTGCTTGCCCCGCTGCCGCCCTGGCCCTGTTTGCCTTGGACGCCGCCCTAACGCCGCTCGCCCTAGCCGCCCTGCGCCCTGCTTGGCTCGGTTGTCCGCCCTGCCCCTGCTCGGTTGGCCGCCTATGCTGCCTTTTGTTATATATATGAGCCTGCTATACATATAATCTACGGTGAAATATAATAGAAAAAGAAATAGGGGCTAAGAAATATGGGCTGTTGCTAAAATTCAGGCCATTTTTGGGGTCCAAAGAAAATAGGGACAGCCCCCATTTAACCTTCGAAGACTCTAAAATAGAGGGTTATTGTTGGAGATGCTGTAAGGGAGGGAAGAAAAAAAGAAAGGAAGGAAGGAATCAGGAAGAAGGAAGGAGTCTTCCATTGCTACTGCTTGTGGAGACCTAGGTATCCACTCCACGATCTTTTTCCCCCTGTGTCAGTTGTGTTCTAGGGTTTAGATCAAGTTTTGGAGGCGAGAAAGTTAGACATCAACTGGTTTATCCCTCAGCCTGTGTTTGGTTGATTGTTGTGTGTGCAAATCTGATTCGGTAGTCGTTTCGGCAACCAAAATGAATTTTCCTGGACAAAGTCTCTAAACAAAAGTTGTAGATAGGGAATATACCTATCTTCTTACCGAAGGGCATGATTTAATCCCATGTGATTTAGGAGCAATGAATTTCTGAATTTGGCTATCTGAATATCGATGCTTTTTTGTAGTCAAAGTTTAGAGGGTTTTTAGAGGGTATTAATGATGGAATTAGAGAATCTTATAATTACAAAAGTTGTAGCATATGTTGTGATCTACCTACTGTACAAAAATGGTTAGCTTTTCACTTATCGTTTGTCGTCAGTGTCCTTTTAATTGGTTGTTGCGCAGTTTTTTAGGCAGGTATAGTTATTTGTTTTGTGTTATGTTTTAGGCCCTCTAAATGGAAGAATTGAATTTTGGTGTGAAAGTTGTAGATCTATTTCTGTATATTTCAGAAATGCTATTTTTTTGTTCTCTTTTGTTGTGTAAAATTAAAGATATAAAATTGATAAACTACGCTGCTCATTTTAGCAGATTCTTGGTTTTCCAGTTTGTTGTGTTTACGGTGGGTTTTCGGGATAGGAAGCGAGCGTATATATCTTGTATGAAATTGTTATTTTGTGTATGGCTAAAGTGACTCTTACACAGGTGGTTCCACTTTGGGTCGCAGTTAGAAGCCGTAGTCTTTGTCGGTGAAGTCAAGTGGATGTAACGTTGTTACTATTCTTTATCTTGTTATTGATCGCCTCAACTTAATGTATACTACAACATATCACCATATCTTAACATATTAATTTTGATCCTTATACTTGATGTTCATGTCATGATTATTCATCTTTTATACTCATTCTTTGGTCTTAAATCATGAGATTGAGCAAACAAATGACAATGTTAATTGTGGAAGTTATGCCATCATGGCACATGGAGCACGTATTGCATATCATGTATCGAAAGTTATGTCACGCATCGTTGTGACTGTACTGGTATAACACTGTATGTTCCTCTGAAGGGGTACGGTGAGTAAGAACATGTCATGGCATATACATTCATAAGAAATTTATGGTGTGATTTCTGTTGAAATATTCTTTATAATATTTTAGGATGAATTATAAAAGTGTTGAGCTAATTTTATTAACTTTAGATGATAATTTTATTACATTCCAATAGCTTGATAAAGAATTCACTTATTGAGATTACCTAATTTCACCCATTGTTTTTCTATCCAGGTGTGTCGTGACGTGTTGACGAGCATACAGGAAGGGCTATAGTCACACAATACCTTTATCACACAATAATTAATGAAACTTTAATATTTAGTTATCTTTTGAGATGAATGCTTGTTATTAGACTTGGTTGTGTAAGCATAATTTTACTATTCATATGAATTGTCACTATTCTCTACCTATCAAATATCTTACTTGTTGGAGAATACTATGCTTTCGTACCGTTGTTTTTATTTTTAAAAAAATATCTAGCTGATATTTATATGTTATGTTCATGGTTTATTGTGTCATATTCTTTGTTTGAAGCTGTGTGAAGTGGTGTGGTAGATGCACCCGATGTGTGTTACTACGGGGTGTTACGGCGTGCTCTGCCACTCGATCAACCGCTTAAGCGCGCATCATCGTCTGACAATATAGCATAATGTATATTCCCAGTGTTGGACTCGAGCTTAGCGCCGAACAACTTAAACCTGGACACGAGCACAGATGGGGTGAAAGAGGAACAGTGGAAAACAGAGCAAGGCAGTGAAACTGAGGAAAACAGAACAGAGCAAGGGTGAAACAGAGGAAAACAGAGCACAGCACGGATGCGCGAAAGTGAAACAGGGGGAAGCAGAGCATGGCAGTGAAACTGAACAAGAAATTGGACAAATCGGCACATGATTTTTGCTGCCTGAACGGCGCAGCTTTTCTGTTTTTCTTCCCCTGGTTTATTATATCAATAGAACTACAAAACAGCAACTCAACCAAACAACAAACCAAGGTAAATGACTAGCACAGCAAACCAAAGCCTAGCTAAATCCCTATATGCGCGCCACGAACTCAACGCCCAGTACGCGGACCTGACTGACTGACGCTGGCCTCCCCAAACATGGCCATGCACCAACGAATCAAAATAGAAAGAAAACACATCCTGAACTTAAGTTTACGGGATTATTCGACAATCAACACCTAGAGTCTAGTACTAACCAATACCAGCATTCCCTAACCGTTGGGGAAGACAAGTCCCACTACCGCCACAGCCATCGCCGTTGGGTCACCGAACAACACGCCGACGACGACGCGTAGGACGAAGACAACGATCTTGATGAACTTCTTGAAAGCGCTCCTGGACCTTCCGTTCCTCTGCGGAGCCACCGCCTGAACCGAATCCCTGATCACCTGCATGTTCCTGTCGCCGCCGCCGCCGGTCCAGTGGCTGCACCCGGCACTCGAGCTCTCTAGGCCATCTTCTTCACGCACGCCACGTGCAGGTGCACGACCTCGCCGTCGAAATCATCGGAGCTGTAGGTCCAGTACTTGCGGCGGAGGTGGCGGCTCCCCTCCCCCCTACATAAGAGGCACCGCCGCGGTGCCTTGCGGCCGCCAGCGAGCTCGAACGCGGCTCCGCCGAGAGCGACGCGGCCCGGCAGGTGGGCGCAGCAGGGGTGGAGGTCGAGGTCGCGGTCGAAGCAGTGGTACACAAAGCCCCGCACCTCGTCGCCGCACGCGTCGCAGACCCTGCGTTCGCCGGAGTCCTCCGTCGGCGGGGGCTCGTGGAGGAGGACGAACGCCCGGCCCTTGAACAGCGCGTGCTCCGGCAGGACGTCCGGCGCGAGCGCGCACGACGTGTGGAGGTCGAAGTCGCAGGCCGCCTCGTCACACGTGTACCGCGCCCAGCCGGCGCCACCGCGCTCCTGACAGCCGTCGCAGACGAACTTCTCCGCGTCGTCGGCGGCGGCGGTTACGAGCTTCAGCTTGTGCGCCGCATGGAATGGGTAGCCGCAGATCTCCGCCGGCGCCCGCGTATCCTTCTCGCTCTTCACCTTCATCGCTAAGAAGTAAGGATCGTCAATTCGGATCCGTCTGTCGCTGCCGCTCTCTTGGTGGAGCGTTATTTATAGGTTGCGCGTGCCAGCTAAGCCGGAGATCAAGCGGTAGCGTGATACTGGCGCGCGACCGTTCTCCTTGCGCGTCAAGTCACGTCATGATTAAGCTCTGGATTCAAATGGCCGTTTAAGGGGGTGTTTGATTTAGTTTTTTTTATTTATAAGCCACACATAAAATAAGAAATATTATTAACACGTAATTAATTAAGTATTAACTATTACAAATTTGAAAAATAAATTTATTTAAATTTTTAAAGATACTTTCTATAAAGTTTTTACAAAAACGCTCCGTTTTATGTTTTAGAAAACGCGCTAACGAAAATTAAAATAGATGTCATAAGTAATAAGCTGAATCAAACACCCTTAAATCGATTAAACAATGCAGTAGCTTAGCTCTGAAGCTTGTTGCTCCGAGGGAGTAGATTTGAGTGGACTGACGATATTCAAGGTGACGCCGTTTCTTTAGCTTTGTGGTGCACATTTTTAGTGACATGCTGAATTATATATATTTGGCGTGCAGTTAAATAAAATTTGGCAAATCATGTTAAATAATAGTGGCCCAAACAAATTAAAAGAAGAAAAGTTTTGCTAAAAATATGGCGGCACATTTTTTCTTGATTTCAGCTCCTTTTCACTGTGGTTATTATCAACTAGGAGTATTAGTCATCAATCCGTATGTTCTGTATAAATATTTAATGTATATTTTCTTGATATGACATACATCCTTTATTTTTAAAATATAATTAACTTTGGAGCTACGTATGGAGATTAAGAAAATGAGTTAAAGTGAAGTGGTGTATGGTTATAATTGGTTGGGATCAAAAGGTAGGTAAAGAAATTAAATAGGTGATGATTATAATTAATTAAGATAGAAAAAGATAGCTATATATTAGATAAGTTTAAATACCAAAAATAACTATATTATGTTAAAAGTTTAACCACACGTTGAATGGATTAGTTATTTTTTCAATTCTAGTGGTGCCGACGCAGTTAAAGGAAAAGTTGGTGAGCCACATCTACAAGAAAGAAATGCCGTGAAGTACCCTGCGGTTGCGGGTATGCTGGATATTCACGGCCTCGTGCGATATATCTCGAGTCGTCGGCTGCAATGCATGCACAGGTATTTAACCCGCAGACGAAGATGAACGTACGCGGTCGTCCGCAAGCATATTCGACCGACGGATCGGCAGCGGGGCCGAATGGAGAAACAATGCTGTTTTACTTCCGACACACGGAAGCTCTGGGGATTGCCCAAGGACCCACTTGCTCATTCACACAAGCTTAATTCAGCTGATGATGAGTGCTGCCTACGCTGGCAGTCTACGTCACCTATATGAGCGGAAGACTGGCTAGAGCTTCACGAAGTTTCTGGAATCACCGAGGTGCAGAGAAGTGCTTCATTTTAGGTCATGTTTAAAGATCAGTAATAAACCTTTCTACGGCAATCATACCATATACCTTGCTGTGTTTATCATGATTTAAATCCTCATGGATAAATTTTTTTTCTATATTTATCTTAATAAAGTACTTCCTCGTGTTAAAATGGAGCTAGGTTGTAGTTCCTCTGTTTTAAAATATAAACATTTATAGATTGTTTAGCAGATATTAAGATTAAGGTGAAAAGATTTTTGTGCCCTCAATTAATATGAAATGAATGAAGGTGAAAGTGTACGTATGGTAAAATAGAAAAAAATATAAATTGAAAGTGATTTATAAGATAAGTAGTACTACAAATAGTGTTAGAAATTCTTATATTATGAAACAAGATTTGAATCCCAGAAATCTTTATATTTTGAAACTGAGGGAGTACTATAGTTTGAATTATTGCCTCTGTTCTAAAATATGGCTACCTTTAAATTTAAATTTTATCCTAAATTTAACTACCTAGAACATATAAAAAGATAACTTTTAATCCATTACTTCTCATGCTACCCTTAGTGGCCCCATCATCCCACCAACAATACTATTGCTAATTTCTATCACTCTACCATCTATTAATGAGAGCATTTTAGACATTTCACCCTAATCCTTGATTCCCTCAATATGCCTCTAGGTAACTATATTTTGGGACGGAGAAAGTACAAAGGTAGCTATTTTGTAGTTCTACTTGGAATCATTTTTTTTCATTTTCTACGATAATTTGAGGTTTTCTAGGCTATGAGAGTGTATGTGGTGGTTTCTTTTTCTATTTCTCCTTCCGTCTTAAAATATAGATATATTTTACTTTGAACTACAAAAGAGGCAACATATTGGCTCTGGAGGTCCAGAAATTATCAAATTAATAAATAAATAAATAAAATCTAAGCTGTTAGATCATGGTGGGATAAAATTATAACAGTGTAGATTGATAACAATAGTTGTACATAAAATACAATTTTACATATAGAAATAGAAGAAAAGAGTTATATGTTAAACCCAATATGTTGTATACAAAATATAATTGCATATATGGAAATAGTAGCGCAGGCACCGCTTTTAACAGGTTATGGTTTAAGGTACTGACTTATTTTTCTGAGCACGTTTTCTGAACTAGTAAATGATATGTTTTTTAAAAAACATTCTATGTAGGAGTTTCTTTAAATATCAAATAAATCTATTTTTTTAGTTTGTAATAGTTAATAGTCAGTTAATCATGTGCTAATGATTCATCTTATTTTGCGTGCCACCATAAGCTAAGCCAAAATACTCTTGAGAGCGGTGCCAAAGAGTTGTATAACAAATCAATTCAACTAGCCTGTGTAAAATTATGGGGGAAATCCCTTAATTATCTTCAATTCGTATGATAAAAAAATATTATTATGGTAGGGTTTTGTAACCACCAAATCATAAGGGTAGCAGCTTATTTAGAATAGATTCTACTCAATAAAACTATACGCGTTGTTGCAGGAATATTTTATGATAATAATAGAAATAAGTTGTATGACATACCTTTACAATTTGAGTCCATGATCGATCATTGAAAAAGACTGTAAACAATTGGTACTTTGTATAATTTGCATCTTTAATCGATCATCGAAAACAACTGAGATGATGTGATTTATGACAATTTAGATCATATATAGATGATGATCATCGAAAGATAAAAACAAAGGCGACGTGGCCACATGAGAGAAGAAAAAGAAGGAAAATAATTTAGAACATATATAAATAATCCAAGGGCTCGAAATAATTGAGGTGATATATAAGTATAATTGATGCTATAGCTGTTTTCAGTATAGTAATAAATTCTTGAACCATATGTCACTGACCATGATCACGACCATAATCAAATAAGGGACGCGATTATGGATTGGGCGCCCAATCCGGCGCAAAAAATTGAACGGTCAAACTATTTCAGTTGATCGCCCGTGAAATATTTATTTGTATAACGTGAAAAAAATCAAATTACTGGAACATCAGTTGGTGACGTTGCATAACACCAAAAATAAATAAGGGGAATGAAACAACGTAAAATCACGATTGAAACATGTCGCTCTCACACATGAAACATGGAGTCTTTTAACTCTTGAAACATCGAAAGATTCACAAGAATCAAAACAAAAATAAAACACCGTCAAAATCCTCATTGCAACTTTTTGATCCAACGCAAGAAACATCAAAATACATTGAAAAATCACAACACACCTATCCACTCTTCTCGTACTCCTCTCCTGAGCACTCCCGGTGGCACCTCCTCGAATGCGAGTTGAGCATGCTGGCGTACTCAAAAGGGAGAGGAGAAGAAGAGCCACCGCCGTCTCCTAGATCTACGAGCTTGAGAAAAAAGTCACCACATAACGCAGCCTCCACGTCATCTTCCCCCGCACCGGCCACCACGCTGTCGTTGCTCGCCACCCCGTCACCGGACCTCCCTCTCCCCCAACCACCTCCTTCCCTTGCATGCCACAGAGGTGGATCTGGTCGTCTCGAGTCATATGTTCTAGGCAAGGAGAGCAGGCCCCACCGTGACGTCGGCCTTGTCCGTTGCTATGAGAAGGCCACCTCCTGCGCGTGCTTGCACCCACCGTTGGGCTATAGAGGACAGGAAGAGGAGAGAGAGGAAGATGGAGAGGGGAGAGAGAGTGGTTAGCTCGGTCGTCGGTGGGTTGCAGATAAAAAACAAGTGGCTGAGGAGCATCCAATATTTCTTCTTATGTCGGACGTCTAACACCAAGCATTTTCGTCAGATAGGTCTGTCAATTATATGAATCTAAAATATACTGTATGGGCTCTAACACACATATTTGAGTAGTCATGTCCGATGGTTGTATTATATATGAGATTGACGCGCTACTTTGGATGCCCACAAAAGCCATGTATGCATGGGTCGTAATACATGACGATGAGATCAATTAATTTATAACGATAGTTCTAAAGAAGCCACTAAGTTTGCTTGGGCAACCTAGAAATTACCAGAAAAAGAGAAAGATTTGGCCATTCGATTGTGTTGGATTCTGATTATAACGACGTAGATCGGTTGATATGTTGCAAAAAAAATACGATTGAATCTATATAAAAAAAAGCTAATAGTTGCCGACGAAATCCAACAATACTTTTATAAACTATTATATATGCAATACAATTGTATATATGGAAATGTGCGTTAAGAGTTGTATATAAATCTAATTTGACTTTTAAAATCTATTATATATAAGTTACAATTATATTTAGTATCAAAAGTTAAGATTTATACATTTCATCTAATCTTACTTCTTATTTGTTGGACAATCCACTAGTTCTATTTTAAATTTGAAATTGTTGCCAATCATGGAATTTGATAAACAAATAGCTAGATTATAGATCCAGATGAACCTATGCTTCCAATTAAGGATTCAAATACAATGTTCAAGATCAACCTCTTGCTTTTAGTTTCCAAAGTTCAAATACTTGAAAGATTTGAGACTTCTCATCTAGAGCGCGTGCTATGTTCAAGATCAACCTCTTGCTTTTAGAACTCAAGCGTTTGGTTTGAGGACCCCTCCTATTCCAGTGAGCACCGCCAGTTTCTCCCGCTTGGGCTGGCACTCGTGTGCACCCATCTGTCGCCGCTCGCCTCCAAAAGAAAAAGAGAGCAGAAAGTATATTCGCAGTGCTGGACTTGAGTTTGGCGCCCAACACCTTAAACATGGACACGACCACAGATGGGCGAAATTGAAACAGAGGCAAACAGAGAAGGGCACATATGTGCAAAAGCAAAACAGAGGGACGCACTGATGAACGAAAGTGAAACATAGGAAATCAGAGCAGGGCATAGATGCAGTGAAACTAAACAAGAAATTGGGCAGATCGGCACATGATTTAGATCTGGGCTGCCTAAACTGCACAGCTTTTCTGGTTTTTCTTTCTTTCTCTTATTTATGGTATTAATAAAACAACAAATCAACGTAAATCCCTCCCTAAATATTTTCTCCAGTTTTTAATATATATATATAGTGCCGTTCACTTGTTCACCTTTAGATATAGGTTTGACTATTCATATTGTTAAAAAATAATGTAGTTATTATTTATTTATTATGACTTGTTTTATTATTAAAGTTTTTTAGCATGATTTATATTTTTTATATTTATATAAAATTTTTAAATAAAACAAATATTTAAATATATGTATAAAAGTTAGCAAAGGCCGTATAAGTAAAAAGGCAGAGCGAGTATCTATTTGCGCGCCACGTAACGTTGACGACGTACACCTGACTGACTGACCTGAGGCATCCTAAACTGAAAGTTTAGGGGATTATTCAACAATCAACACATAGTACTACCCAGTAGTACACACATCATTCCCTAACCGTTGGTGGAAGACCAGTCCCACGACTGCCGTAGGCGTCACCGTCGACGACGACGCGTAGGGCGAAGACGACGATCATGA
Source organism: Oryza meyeriana var. granulata (assembly GCA_003991445.1). NCBI lineage: Eukaryota > Viridiplantae > Streptophyta > Magnoliopsida > Poales > Poaceae > Oryza > Oryza meyeriana. The sequence goes on along the minus strand of RYFJ01000693.1, from coordinate 304,360 downwards.
GGAACATTTTGAGCGCCCTCCTAGACTTTCCGTTCTTCTGGCTTCTGCAGAGCCACCGTCTGAACCGGAGCCATGATCACCTGCATGCTCCTGCCGCCCCTGCCATCGGTCCACAACTTGCGGCGGAGGCACCTCCCCCGCCCCCTGTAGAAGACGCACCGCCGCGGGAGCCTTGCGGTCGCCGGAGAGCTCGAACGCGGCCCGCAGAGAGCGACGCGGCCCGGCAGGTGTGCGCAGCACGGGTGGAGGTCGAGGTCGCGGTCGAAGCAGTGTTGGACGAAGCCGCGCACCTCGTCGCCGCGCACGTCGCTGACCCTGAGGTCCCCTGGGTTCCCCCGGCGGCGGAGGCTCGAGGAGGCCGAGGACGAACGCGCAGCCCTTGAACAGGGGGTGCTCCGGCATGAGTTCCTCTCCGAGGGCGCACGACGTGTGGAGGTAGAAGTCGCAGGCCTCCTCACACGTGTACCTCGCGCACCCGGCGCCGCCTCGCTCCTTGCAGCTGTCGCACACGAACTCCCCCGCGTCGTCGGCGGCGAAGGTTATGAGCTTCAGCAGGTGCGCCGGATGGAACGTGTGGTCGCCGATCTCCTCCGGCGCCGGCGTCGGCGCATCCTTCTCACTCTTCACCTTCATCGCTAAGGATGGAAGTAAGGATCGTGAATTAGAATCCATCTGTCACTGCCGCTATCTTGGTGATGGCGCACTGGCACGTTTATTTATATGTTGCGCGTGCCACCTAAGCAGGAGATCAAGCTCCTTGCACGGTACGCCACAGCATAATTAAGCTCTGAATTCAAATGGTTTGGAAACAATGCAGTAGCTTAATCCTGAAGCTTGCCACTCAAGGGAGAGTAGATTTGATTGGATTGCAACTTGACGATCAGTGGCACGAAGTGATTTTTAGAAAAATGTTTAGGACTGTCTATTGGTTAAATATTTAAAAAAATAAATCTATTAAACAATTGTAGTTGTATAAATTTATAACTAAAATTGCACGTTATCGATAAGTTAGGTGTAGTTATATATATTTATGACTAAGTTATATAAATTTATAAGTAAAATTACGTATGATCAATAATGCCACAAGTTAAAAGTATAACTATAATAAATTAAAAGTATAAGTTAGAACTCGTTTTTCCCGATCTGAATTTCAAAGTTCTATCTAACCGTCAGTATTATTATTTAATAGAATCTAAAAAATCAAACGTTTGATTAATAATAAATCTAAAAGTATTTGTGTCATGAAAAATACGCAAGTTTTTAACTAGGAAAGTGATAACCTAACGAAAAATGTAACCAAGCCCTCTGTCCGAGCGCCCAGCGCGAGGAAGAAAATCGGGCGCTCCATGTGCTCCTGTACTGCATGTAGTGCATATCGCCTCTCTCCTCACACTCAAAGCTTTCCGTCTCTCTCTCACACTCAAAGCATGGTCCCTCTTCTCTCTTTCCTACATGCAACCATTTACTCTTCCGCACTTTCTCAACTCTCAGGCTTAGTTCGGGACTGCTGGTTGCAGTGAAAGTTTTGATGCACCTAAAACGTGATAAATCATTATCACATAATTAATTAAGTTTTAATTATTATAAATTTGAAAAACAGATTTATTTGATTTTTAAGGTACCTTTCATAAAAAAAAATTATAAAAAATAGACCATTTAACAGTTCGAAAAACGTTCTCACGAAAAATAAGAAATTTTTTCACCATTTCAATTAGATGCGAATGCTCGCATGCCCATATGCATGCATTACTATGCTAATAGCAAGCTTTCAATAATATTTTTCTCCTAAATTATTTATTTAATTTATGATCCGATTATACCGTTATATTTGTTATAATTAAATCTTTACAACAAGATATAACACGATTATATTCTGATAAAATATACATATGATTTAACCGTGGAAATTCAATGTTTTATACATGAGAAGCGAATGTTTCAATCGGAAATTCGACCCTGTTGCATATTTTAATTGTTTTGTGTTTGAATGGATCTTTTATAAATGTTGCACATAATGTTATTTGGATGTTTCAAAAAGTATTTTATGATGTTTTCATGGTTCATTTTTAAATGCTACAGGTGGTACTCTTTGGATATTTCAGCAAATATTTTGTGATGTTTCAATAGCTGAAGCTCAATGTTTAAGATATGATATAAAAATATTTCAATTAGGATTTCCTTATTAATTTTTTGGTATTGCATTCCATTTAGTAACAATGTTTTATTAACTTTATTTTTGTTGTATGTTGAACGATTTTAAAAATGTTGGCGCAAGAGACCTATAACCAAATACACTACCAACGTGTGCAATAGAGTGCATGTGGAAATATTTTGCTCATGCATATGAAATACCAAATATTAATGGTTCAAACATATATTTTTAGTTTCTTCGTAAAGATTTAATTACAATAAATATAACAGTGTAATCAGATGATATATCGGATAATTAATTTAGAAAAAAAGTAGTTTAAAATTTGTTAAAATTGTTTTAGAGGTGAGAGAGAGAGAGGAAGCACACGTTAGATCTATATGTAAAGAGAGGCAGAGCAGCAGCATTGATGCAGAGGATGGGAGAAAGCAGCAGCATGCATGCACAAAGGATGGGGGAGAGATGCAGCGAAGCAGCATACACGCAGAGTTAGGCTTCGTTGGAATCTGAGACTCGGGCTGAAATTTTCGAAGGGCACGTAAATCGAGATAAACCATTAATAAATAATTAATTGAGTATTAATTATTTTAAACCTAAAAATAGATTAATATGATTTTTTTTTAAAACTTTTATATAGAAATTTTTTTAAAAACACAAAACGGTTCGATAAGCGTGTTCACAAAGAACGAGGAAGTAGCTCAGCCAAACCTCCATTACCAAACGCAGCCTTAGGCAACATGGAAAACGAGGTTGCTGGGGCTGTAGGGTGTCTGATTTCTGGGTTTATATCGGACGCCTGACATGTACGCCTATCCTAAAAATAACTATCATGTTGGCTTAACATAATTTTGAGACATTATATATATATATGAAAGTATATAGTTAGCTTATAGAAGAGAGGAAAAAAAAGGAGAGACATATAACTTTGAGACATAATAGATTTATTTTTGAAAAAATATAGTCCAGCTTATGGAAGAAAAATGAAAAAAAAAGGAGAGAATAGTCAGTAAAATAGCACGAGCTTCATGGGAATTTAATCTTGCACCTGTTGATTACAGAGATCACGAACTAAGCAACTGGGCAATGCCCATGAGCATTGGGAGGTCTGCCCCTGTTGATGATATTCACTGTGGTGCACTTCTTTCTTTTCTATATATATAGCTGTGTGGTGAATTTGCAAATTAGGTGTGGAGTGTAAATAAAACTAGATGTTTCCCCGCGTGTTGCCGCGGGATATATAATGTAATATTGGTGAAATATATGGTTTGGACAAACGGTTCTTTTTTTGCATAAAAGCTGGTAATTTTTTTTAACGAAACATGTTGGATTGTCGTCTTGTACACGTACAATGCGTTTGTACATAAGAATTTCAAACAAACAACAAAACTATTCTTTTCTGATATCACATATTATGATTACTGATCATTCTGGATTTAAGCATTTACTTATTACCACTTGCGCACATGTTTAAGTATGAACCAAATTATATGAGAAACAAAGATTGAACTTTTGCAAAGGTATCAGAATTATCACATGCGTTGTCTAATATATATAGGACGATCAAAGCTAAATATGAAGAATGCCTCTAGGCACTTATTATATGGCGGATCGTAAGCAGTCGATAGAACCATAGCCCTGCTGTGTGCTTGTGGAGACATGGCATAGACACCTTACATCATGATTTTCACCAATAGCAAAAGAGCAGCAGAAAAACAACTTCACACTTGGCTGTGAATAGATTAGACCTTATAGTTATAGGTAGATGTCTAGATGCCATATATGCAAGAGATCAGTGATGCCGGCCACCGCCACCGGCATTGCAGAATCCATTCAATTCCACATTTGGTTTGCTGATTGCTAGCCATCCAAAGCTGCAATGACCAATTTAAACTATGGTTAGGGATGTGCGATAAAAAGAGGCCACCCATTAATTAACTGTCTCCTGGTTATCCCATCATCAAGACAATAGCTAAAGGTGAATCAAGAGGCCACCCATTAATTAATCGTCTCTTGGTCATCCCATCATCTAAGATAATTGCTGGAGGTGAATAGGGTTGTTGCAAATGGAGTGCTAGGCCACCCATGGGAGCACCGCTCATTGGAGATGAATCGATAAGGGACGACAAAGGGTTGTAGTGACATCTGTTTGTTTAGATGAGAGATCCAACAGTTGAAATATGTGATGATGTGGCTTAACGTGGATGCTGCTTTATAGCATTTATTACTTGTAGTGGATACCAACTTTATAGAAAGAAAGGATATGGCAAATCATCTAGAATTACAGTGGTCCAAACTAAATGGAGAATACATGTCAGGAACAATTTAGTAATTGTTAATTAAGAAAAATGCTAATTGCGAATTCATGAAAAAAATAAAATTTACACTCCATGCAAAATCTATATATACTAATCACATATTTCAAAATTATTAAAACAATGGAATTGGAACATAACAAAAAACATATTACGATATTTTCTATACATAAGTAACAAAAGGATATATTTTAGTTCCTAGTTTGATTTCTAGAACTACTAATAAAAAGAAAAAAGTCCAATCAAACTTTCGTGAAAAATATGAAAATCAACTCTAATCAAACTTTGCAACCCTCACTTTCGAAAATCATGTGTTTTCTACCCTATCCTAAATTTGGGGTGTGGGGGTTTGGATTATCGTACAATCGATGTGGTGAGGTGATGTGATATTAGGATAAAATATTTTTAATTATCAAAATTATTAAATGTATTTAAATATTACAAAACTATCGCTTCCTCTAAGTGGTACTGACAACTTACACTACTACAGAACAACCTATTTGTACCGCTTTATCGTTAAAGAAAACCCGACATTGATGATGGTTTCTCACCCTACTGAACCCACGTGCGCCCTGTAAAAGCAAGAACCGGCACTGATGCTAACACATCAGTGTCGGTTAGGAGCAAAACCCGATACTGATATTATCAGTACCGATTCATTAAAAAATCCGACACTGATGTGTGGTGCATCAGTGCTGGGTTTTTAAACGAATCGGCATTGATAACGCCGAGCCGAGCCGATGGGAGGAGGCCAACCGATCGATTATTTTAAGTGAACTCAGAATCTCTTCGCTCGCTCTTCTCGCCTCCTCCTCTACCGCCGCCGCATCGGCCAGTGAGGAGGCCAGGGACGCCGGATCTGGTGACCCCGGCCTCCCCGCCGGTGGAGGACCTCGTGCTACCGTCTCTTGCCATCTCCTTCTCTTTCTTGCAGATTGGTGGGCCAACGACGAGCACGAGGCGCTCCGGTGCCGCCTCCTCCCAGATACGGCGGGGTAGCGACGAGCACAAGGCTCTCCCTCGACCACCTTCGACGCCGCCTCCTCCCAGATCCGGCGGGCCAACGACGAGCACGGGCAGGTACTTTGTTCTTTTCTTTCTTTTCTTAGTTATTTCCTTTCATTTTTTCTTGTTCCTGTAAAAGCTAGAGGATTGGGTTCAAGCCGATGCTTTGAGCGCGCCCCCCCTCCTTTTTTTTTTTTGCTCGGGGGCACACATCAGTGCCGGGCGAACAACCGGCAGATGAGCCTCTCTCCACAGTGCCCCAAGTTTAGTGCCGGTTGGAAAACTAGCACTGATGGGGCTACCCAACCGGCACTGATGACATATTCTGTAGTGGTGTTAGATGAATTTGGTGGTGCGAGCTAAATAATACATAGTTAGCGTACTCCTACTAATTAGTTTCAAATATGGATGAACCTATTTTTATGCATCAAATAAAGTTTATTTTGCCATAGTTCTAATTTGTCTAGGTTTCAAACATAAAAATGTGGAATGGAAAAGTTTTCTAGAATTCTTCAAGTTAGTTTAGGAATTTAAAATTTTAAATGAATTTAAGCCTTGGATTATGCATTTTGAATTTTAAAATGTACAAATCAGTTCAACAAAATATTGAAAAAAGTTATGACTACCCCTTGGAAGAAATGATAATTTTATAAGAGTTTTTAAGTCATTTACTATTTCAAAAGTTGAAAAATATCATTTGCTTACGGAAAATTTCCCCATCGATCCAATTCCGAAACCACTATAAATTGTGCCAAAGGATAATCTAGGGTTTAATAGCATTTGGTTCCAAAATGCAGAGTTGGTGGGGATCATAAAATGGACTTTTTCCTTAGTGAAGTCAATTGATTTGTTATTAGACTCCAGAAACATTAGTTAATGGACATGATAGTAAATTACATCCTTTGTGAATATATTTCCATACCTGAAATTTTGAATTAATAATTAGGAAACAGATAGTACACTACGAACTAATCAGCGTGCATGCGGAATTCTCGTAACTTGAAAAGATTAACCATAGTTATTGTATCTGTCAAGACATGTTTACTTTGTTGCCACTTTCAACGGGTTACTAAATTATGGTAGCGTTGAATGCGTTTGGTGTGATGCCTTATTTTTAAGAGTTCAAACTTCTGGAATTAACAAAATTTGGTAGGGTAGCAACGGTAAAAGTGCCAACAAAGCGAGCGGCCCCAACATAAAAATTAATTCCCAAAATTAAATATTGAATGAAACCAAATTTGGTGCATACGTAAAATTTCAAATATAGACTCATTTCACCAGGCATCTCTAGGGTTTGAGAGTCGATGGCTGCATAAGTTTAGTCGATGCACGTATAGACCACGCCGAGGCAGAATCAGGGTTTTCCAAACCACCGGTAACTGCACTTACCGTGGGGGTATGGCAAGGGTTACCGGCGGTAGGGTTTGACGAAATTTGTTCGAATTCAAAATTTGGAAAAAATTCTCAAAAAATTCGTAGAAGTAGCACATAATTTGTAATGATATATGGTGATGAAATTTTGTAAAAAAATGCTAAGCTAAATCCATATTTTGACATGACAACCAGACAGTATTGTTCTAAAACCAAGATTTGATGCTCATGGATATTATATTATGTTCATTATAATCTTTATAGTTATGAAAATTATATTATGGTATTTTTATTATTGTCAAATGTAAGGTTGTGATTTTGTTTTTTCTATGATTTTCTTTATTTAAGTCAAAGACAACGGTTACCGCGTCTTACCGTACTGTTATCACGGCTTATCGCGCAGTAACCATGAGCTAACCATGGTAACCGTAACTTTACCGTGAGATTTAAAAATTTTGTATTTAAATTTTTTAAGATAAAATTTCTGCGGTTTTTAATGGTTACTACGGTAACCGTCTTACCATAGAAGACGATAACCTAAGGGAAACCCTGGGCAGAACCAGTGGCCGGCCGCAGGCATAGTGAAACTAGAGGTGGCAACATGGCCCTATTTCTCGTTTCCCGCGGGAAATTCTCCTATTAGGAGTTGGGGATGATAGTAGTTTGCTATCCATGGGAAATTATACGGAGGAAAACTCCTTCCCATCGGGTCTGGTGGGGGCGGATATGACCCTCCGTCTCCTATCCCCGGCCCCCGTGAAGACCTGTTTAAATAGCCCATGCGCCAGCAGGCCTAAAAACAAGGCCCAAGGCCCAAGTAGCCGCAGTCCAAGATTGCTAAATCCTAAGTCCTAAGTCCTAACCCTAAGTTCCTAACTCCAGTGCTCTGCCTCCTACTAGTCTGCTCCCCGCAAGAGATCGGAGAGTCGAGACGGGCGGACGATCGGAGGCTGCCGTCCGTCGCCCGTCGTCCACCGACTGCTATCCCGGTCTCTCCTGCTGCACATCTCCGCCGTCCGCCGCCCGCCATCCTGGTCTCCCTTGCTGCGCCTGCTGCTGCTCTAGGGGAGTCAGGACTCGGGAATCGGCCTATGGCTTCTCCCTCCCTGCCCCTAAGCTCAGACGGCGACGAAGGAAAGTGACGGAGGCTCCCCATGTGGATGACGGGGATGGAAAAAATGTTCTCTCCGTAGCAATTGACGGGGGTGAAAAAATTTCTAACCCATAGGGACGGATATACGGATGTATTATCTGATGGGAAATTATTCGTTGCCATCTCTAATTGAAACCGATGGATCAATCGGGGCAGAATGAGTACTTCCTTTCCGAGAGAGGGAAGATCCGCTTGGCGATTTCTCCTTGACGCTAGCTTAACAATCGGGGCAGAATGAGTGCTGCCCACGCAGGCATGCATACATCACTTGGTACGACAGTTAGATGACGTAAGTATCGGACCATGATTTTCCTCGCTGGACAGAAGATTTCGCTCTAGACCTAGCTATATAACTAGTCTCTCCGTCCAAAATAATCCAAATATATAGAGTTTAAATTTTGTTTTAAAATAAATTAATCTATATCTTTTTATCATTATTGGTCTATAAATCGAGAAATTTTATTACTTCAATACCCTTTATCTATTTATCCATCAATACTATTTTTTTATTAATAAGAAACACTTTAATCTTTCTACCTCACTATTTAGGATATGTTTAGATTGAGACCAATTCTTATCCTACCAATTAATTAGTAGTAGTTTTGAATAGTACTTTCTCCGGTTTTTAATAGATGACAGCGTTAACTTTTAGACATATCTTTGACCATTCTAATTATTTAAATTAAATCCTCACTTTTCCAAGACAGAAGAGAAGCAAGCAACGGATTGAGCAACTAGCGCAAAAGAATAAAGGATAAGCGCTTTGTTGCTAAAGCACATATGTTTTCTTGCTTGATTTTTATATGATTTTTTGAGCAACTAGCCTATCATGAAATAGACTCATGCTCACTCGTGGTCCCTACTGCTTATGGGAGTGTGATCGAATCCAATCTGGAAAATAGTGCTTTCTGATAACTAATCATTTTGTGCAAATATACAAGAATATAAGCCACGCTTAAAGTATCTTTTATGATAAAATAAGACACAACAAAATAAATAATAATTACATACTGTTTTTAACCAGACGAATGATAAAATGTATGTCTAAAATTTAACGGCATTATCTATTAAAAACTAGGAGGAGTTACTTGCTACTAACTATTTGGATTGAGACGAATTCTTATCAATTTAATAGAGTTGAAACAACTATCTAAAATTTTGTACTATTAATTTAGTAGGGCTTCAAACCAAAACAACCTAAACTCTCTCGACATACGGGGAAGTAGTTTATTTGGGGCATAGAAAGTGGCTAGAAGTTCTGAACAGTGCATTCTAACCACCGAGGTGCAGGTGCACACTGTAGGGCCAGTGCACTACGGCCGTACGGCTGCTGATCTTGCTTTTTATTAAGGGAAGATACACAAGCAGAGCACACGGTGGAGAGGCCGAGCTAGCTGTAAACAAAATCCTAAAATAAATTAAAAATAAATTAAGGCAGCGATCTGAACAGATGAACACGTTGACTTATAAGTCCTACACAAAATAAAAAAGTCATTAGTATAATTAATTAAATATAAGCTATTACAAACTTAAAAATTAGATTTATTTATTTATTAAGAAAATTTCTAAATAGAAATTTTTTGTAAAAAAATGTCTTGTTTAATAAGCCATTTCCATAAAAATATCTAAATAGAAATTTTTTGTAAAAAAAAATGGGTTGAGATAATAAGCCATTTCCATAAGCTTTCTCAAACACTAAGTTGAGAGAAGAAAAGACTAAACTATTTCTCATGAATGTAAATATAATAATGGTAGCGGGTAGATATAGGGTATTAAAAGGATAAATTTCTTGATTTATAGATTGAGAGTAGAAGAGAAAGTAAAAATCAACTTATTTTTAATAAAATTCTAACTGTGTAGATCAACTCAATTTGAGACGGGGGAGTACATACTTCAGCCAAGTAAAGAAAAACATGGCAGCTCAATGTTTTGAAGAATGAGGCTAATATAAGTATCCAGTGCTACTGCCACTTTTAAAACCGGATACATCGCTTCCCTAATCTACTGAAACCAGTACAAATGAACTGCTTTGGCGGTTTGAACTTTTTCCTTTTGGCTATGCAGCAAAAACATATGTGCTTACTCTTAAAGCCACCTGTCGCTCTCCGAAAGGTTGATAGGTCGCGATGGAGACAACCGGATAGGAGAAAAAACTTCTCATTTTTCATAACACGCTTTCCGAACTGTTAAATGGTATGTTTTTTTAAAAATTTAATATAAAAATTACTTTAAATATCATATTAATCTATTTTCAAATTTAAAATAATTAATAATTAATTAATCATGGGTTAATAGCTCATTTCATTTTACTTGATCTTCTTCAAAACCTACCTCATGAGAGACATACATGTGAACTTTAATACCACTTTGCTTATTCTAGGAGAAGGAGATCTTCTTAAAAGGGTAAGTACTCTCTTAGCCACTTGAGCAATGCGTGGTTGAGAGAATTAGAGAAACATACGCATGCGCTTGCTTCGTCTTGCCAAGCACGGGCTGGGGCTAGAGGGCACGTGAATGGTCCGTTAAAATTGGCTCCTCATGCTTACGCAGATGTAGCTTCCTTTTGCAGCGTTTGTTTTAGAACTCACCGGATTATTCAGTGCATTGGATTGGTGTAGAGTCCGGGTAGGTTACGCGTGACTTATCCGGTTCGGCTACGGGAAGGGCGTCCTAATCACACGTCTTATATATACCAAACTACCACTTCCACGCAACACATACAAAAGCAATCTAGGGTTTTGCCTCTCCTCTGTACTGCGCCACCTGTACGTCATCTACTCCGTCTCGCTTGTCAGCGTGCACCGGCGATCGGGAGAGTAGGCCTCCGGAACCGTCGTCCTCGTGAAGTACTGCACTAGGAAAGGGTAAATAGGGTTTTTGGGAAGCGCTCCGCGCGAGTACTCATTGTTTGTCCGCCACGGCTTGTCTTCCTCTACGTTTGGGCGCTGCGCATCGTTGTCACCATCTTGTACTGTGCGTTGTATGTGTGGTGCATGCTACTGCTTCGAGCACATCTGCTCTGAGCTCTCCTTCTGAACAGAATCGTTCGTTCGTATTTTTCATGTTTTACGTGTTCAATCTATTTATGTATTTTTCCGTTGCATACATGTCTAGATTGTATGAGATGATTCTGCTAGCTTATGCGGTTGATGTCATGATTTATTTATGATTTATTTATGGAATAAATTAAATCTAAATATGCATATTTTTTCAACAATCCAAAAACCTTATTATAGGTATTGTGATTTTACTATGGCTGGATTTGCCGATGCACTAAGGCCGGATAAATTAACCGGTATGCACTTCAAGAGATGGCAGATTAAGGTCATTCTGTGGCTCACGACTATGAAAGTATTCTGGGTTAGTACTGGTAAACATGAAGGAGTTCTTACTGCTGAACAACAGAAAGAATTTGAGAAAGCCACTACTATCTTTGTAGGATCCATTCTTAGCGTTCTTGTTGATCGTCTGGTCGAGGTATATATGCACATGACAGATGCTAAGGAGTTATGGGATACACTGAATACCAAATTCGGTGTTACTGATGCTAGCAATAATTTGTATGTCATAAAGTAATTACACGATTACAAGATGGTTGACAACCATTCTGTGGTCGATCAGGCTCATGACATATAGACTATCGCAAAGGAACTCGAACTCTTGAAATGTACCTTACCCGACAAGTTTGTGCCTACGTACATTATTGCGAAACTACCTCCATGTAGGAGTTTTGGTATTGCACTCAAACACAAGAGATAGGAGTACTTCATTAAAGGTCTTATTGCTTCTGTTGATATTGAGGAGAAAGCTCGGGAAAAGGACACTGTGTCTAAAGACGATGGTGGGCAGTCTAGCATCAATATGGTGCAGAAGCCATCGAACAAGAACAAAAGGAAATTTGTCAAAGCCCATCAGAGCACCAACTTCAAGAAGAAGAAGAATAATAACAACAATCAGGAGAAAAGAACTTGCTATGTGTGTGCCTTGCCTGGTCACTTGGTCAAAAAGTGTCCACAGCGCATGGGAATGAAGGCACCTGTAGGACAGACTTCTAAATCTGTCAATGTAACCATTGGCAACACTGAAGATAGGACAGGGTAAGGTAATTTACCTATTATTTCAGTTACTCAGTCTACTAATTGGTGGGTTGATACGGGAGCCAATGTACATGTTTGTGCTGACATCTCGTTGTTTTCTTCTTATCAGGTCACTCAGGATTCCTTCGTCCTAATGGAGAATAGATCGTATGCTACTGTTTATGGTGTTGGTACGGTAGATCTGAAGTTTACTTCGGAAAGAATCGTGCAGCTGAGAAACGTACAGCATGTCCCTACTATCAACGAGAATCTTGTTAGTGGTGCCTGTTTATGTAGAGACGGGTTTAAGTTGGTGTTTGAGTCTAGTAAAGTAATCGTGTCTAAACATAGATATTTTATTGGTAAAGGCTATGAGTGCGGATGCTTATTTCGTTTTTCCTTTCTGGTTTCTGCAATAAGTCTGTGAACCAATATTTGTGAACAATGTGGATGATGAGGCCAATGTTTGGCACTAACGTTTATGTCATATTAATTTTGGTTTGATGTCTCGGCTTTCCAGTATATATTTAATTTCACGTTTTTTCATTGTCATAGGTTCTAAGTGACATAGTTATGTGCAATCAAAGCAACCTCGTAAGCCTCACAAGGCTGCCTACATTTAGATCTTTGTGAAATGAATGTGGTGTTAACGAAGGGTGGAAAACGATATTTCATGACTTTAATTGATGATGCTACTAGATTTTGCTATGTGTACTTGTTGAAAATGAAAGATGAGGCTCTAAATTATTTTAAAATTTATAAGCCAGAAGTTGAAAACTAACTTGACAGAAAGATAAAAAGACTTAAATCAGATCGTAGTGAAGAGTTTTTCTCAAACGAATTTGACTTATTTTGTGAGGAATATGGAATTATACATGAGAGTACGCCTCCCTATTCTCCCGAGTCTAATGGGATTACCGAAAAGAAAAGCAGCACGCTCACTGACTTGATGAATACCATGTTAGATACTGCATGATTATCTAAGACATGGTAGGGGGAGGTCTTACTAACCTCGAATCATATATTAAATAGAGTTCCTAACAGAAATAAAGGCAAAACTCCATACGATGTATGGATTGGGAGAAAACCATCACTCTTTTACAGCGCACATGGGGATGCCTGGCGAAAGTCAATGTATCAATAACGAAGAAGCGCAAGTTTGGACCTAAGATTGTGGATTGTGTTTTTCTAGGATATGCTCACTATAGTATTGCCTATAGATTTTTAATAGTTAAATCTGAGATACCTGACATGCATGTTGGTACAATTATGGAGTCTCGTGATGCTACATTCTTTGAAAGCTTTTTTCCAATGAAAGTTACACATAACACTTGTACTCAACCTCCTGAAATAATTCCTAGCTCAATCACACCACCTGAACAATCTGAACACTTACATAAATCTATCTCTAAGGAGGATGATAGTGAAGCTCCTAGGAGGAGCAAGAGACAAAGAATAGATAAGTCCTTTGGTGATAATTTCACTGTGTACCTCGTGGAAGACACTCATAAGTCTATTTCAGAAGCTTGTGCATCTCTTGATGCAGACTACTGGAAGGAGGCTATCCGTAGTGAAATGGATTATATTATCGCTAACGGAACTTGAGAGGTGACAGAGCGACCTTATGGGTGCAAACCTGTGATTTGTAAGTGAGTGTTCAAGAAGAAGCTTAGAATTGATGTTACTGTTGAAAAGTACAAGGCTTGGCTTGTAGCCAAAGGCTATACTCAAAAAGAAGGAAAAGATTTCTTTGACACTTACTCACCTGTTGCTAGACTGACCACAATTCGAGTACTACTCTCTTTGGCTGCCTCACATGATCTTCCCGTTTATCAGATGGACGTTAAGACATCTTTTCTTAATGGAGAGCTAGATGAAAAAATTTACATGGAACAACCTGATGGATTTGTAATAAAAGGTCAAGAAGGCAAGGTGCTAAAGTTGCTAAAATCTTTGTATGGTCTGAAACAAGCTCCTAAGTAATGGCATGAAAAATTTGATAGAACACTAACATCTGCAGGATTTACGGTCAATGAGGTAGATAAATGTGTATACTATCGTTATAGTGGGGGTGAGGGAGTTATTTTATGCTTGTATGTTGATGACATACTAATTTTCGGAATAAGTATTGATGTGGTAAACAAGGTCAAATCATTTCTATCTCAGGATTTCGATATGAAAGATTTAGGAGTAGCTGATGTTATCTTGAACATCAAGCTAATAAAAGGTGAGAATGAGATTACACTCATACAATCCCATTATATACAATCGCATTATGTGGAAAAGGTCTTGACCGTTCTTGGTTACATTAATAGCAAGCCTTCTCAACACCTTATGATTCTAGCTGTTGATCACAAGAGCAAGAGAATAGCTAGGAATCAATTGGAATACTTCTAGAGACAATGCTCACTTATGTACCTAACTAGCGTAACTAGGCTTGATATCTCCTTTGTGTGAGTAAATTGAGCTGATTTAGTTCTAACCCAAGAGATGATCATTGGCATGCGCTTGAGCGAGTTATGTGCTATCTGAAGGGTACTATGAACCTTGCACTTCATTATACTGGGTACCCGTCGGTACTAAAGGGCTATAGTGATTCCAACTGGATCTCTGATGTCGATGAGATCAAAGCTAGTAGTGGATATGTTTTCACAGTAGGTGGTGCTGCTATTACATAGAGATCTTGCAGGTCAACCATAGAAGCTGAGCTTACGGCATTAGACACTGCTACTGTTGAGGCAGAATGGCTGCGTGATCTATTAATGGATCTACCTGTGGTTGAGAAGCCTGTGCTAGCCATCCTTACGAACTGTGACAATCAAACTGTCATTATTAAAGTGAACAATTTTAAAGATAACATGAAACCGTCTAGACATGTGAAGAGACGATTGAAGGCTATCAGAAAATTGAGGAACTTTCGAGTTATAACATTGGATTATATTCAAAGATCTAAAAACCTAACAAATCCCTTTACTAAGGGACTATCACGAAATATGATAGATAGTGCATCGAAGGAGATGGGTATGAGACCCATGTGAGTTATACTATGGTGGTAACCCAACTTATGTGATCAGAGATCTCGTGAAACAGGATCTAGGAAGAACAAGCCATTAGTTAACTGGAGTAGAGTACCTTTAACCCTCTCTAAGTAAAGATGCATGTACTCTCATAAACTGCAAGGCAGGTTGGTTATGCCTTAATATGTTCTGTTGGTTTTAAATAGTGAAGATGCTGTTCTGTAGAGTATTCTTGAAAGAGCACACCTATATGAATCTGATTGTTAGTCGCAGTCTGTGGAGATTTTTGGTGAATCTCCTAGGAAGCTCATAAAAAGACAAATGAGTATGACTTATACGCTCCAACTGAAGAGTAGACGACCGGTGGCCTTGTATCAGTTAGGTTTCTGAGTGAAACTTGCTCGCACAAAATTTGCAATTCAAGCCTTAGTCCATTGTTCAACTGTGAGTAAGTGTAGTTTGGAGATCTAAATGGATATTCAACCTTAAATGGTCTTAATCGAAACATTGGTATAAAAACAGTATATTAGAAAAAGGCAAATCTCTGTGTGATTTTGAGATTTGGTGGGAGATTATTGAAATTGTTAGTGGCTCTAGGGCCCAATTAGAAAATAGTTACTAGAAAAATCTCAAAAATCCATCTCATGAAAGGTATTTATGTGAACTTTAGTACCACCTTACTTATTTTAAGAGAGAGAGACCTCCTTAAAAGGGTAAATGCTCTCTTAGCCACTTGAGCAATATGTGGTGAAGAGAACTAGAAAATCACATGTGCGCACTCGCCTTGCCTCGCCGGGTACAGGTCGGGGCCAGGTGGTACATGCATGCGACATGCGTGTGAATGGTCCGTCAAAATTGATTTCTCATGCTTACGCAGACGCGGCTTCTTTTTGCAGTTTTGGTTTTGCTATATCCAATGGATATTTCGGTATTTGTTTTAGAACTCATCGGATTATTCAGTGCGTTGGACTGGTGTGGAGTCCGGATAGGTTATGCGTGACTTATCTGGTTCGGCTACTGGAGGGGCGTTCTGATCACACGTCTTATATATACCGAACCGCCACTTCCACGTAACACATACGAATGCAATCTAGGGTTTTGCCTCTCCTCTGTACTGCGCCGTCCATACGTCATCTACTCTGTCTCGCTTGTCGGCGTGCACCAGCGATCGAGAGAGCAGGTCTACGGAACCGTCATCCTCGTGAAGTCCTACACTAGGAAAGGGCGAATAAGGTTTTCGGAAGCACTCCGCGTGACTACTCGTTGTTTGTCCACCATGACTCATCTTCCTCTACGTTCGGGTGCTATGCATCGTCGTCATCATCCTATACCGCGCGTTGTATATGCGGTGTGTGCTATTGCTCCGAGCGCATCTGCTCCGAGCTTTCCTTCTGAACAGAATCGTCAGTTTGTATTCTTTATATTTTACGTGTTCAATCTATTCATATATTTTTTCCGTTGCATACATGTCTAGATTGTGTGAGATGATTCTGCTAGCTTATGCGTTTAATATCATGATTTATTTTTGAAATAAATTAAATCTACGTGTGCTTATTTTTTCAAAATATTGGGCTGATAAGCGTGCATATGTGTAATCTGGCCCAGCTTGGAAGGGAAGGCGTAGGCAGTGGATCGATCCAATAGGCCTAGCCAGGCCTCTGTTGCAATCCCGGCCCTGTGGAGACTGGAGAGTCGGGAAATGAGGGTGTACATGGGCTCCTTCAGAGTGAGTCCTGTGCTTCAGAACTTGAGATGCTCTCCAAATTCCACGGGCCCGTCGGAGGAGAGGTTGGCTCGGTGCGGGAGTAGTACATCATCTATCGTTCGTTGGTGGGCGTCATGACGAGCATGGTCATTGGAGTGCGGCTGTTGGAAAGTGCAGAGGAGAGGGGCTCGGCGTGGGAAGGCAGCAGAGCAGATGCACAGCACGCCGCACGAGGTTGGTCACCTTCCTTTCTTCCTGAATGCACGCACGCACGCACGAGACTGTTGAAGTGTTTCCTTCGCGGCTTTGTGTCATAAAATATAACTATTTTTAGAGTTATTTTAAAAATTTAAGAATTAAGATGAAATATCTAAATTTTTTGAATTAAAGTGGATGTGATGTGTGGTCCACTGATTGATGCATGATAGGATACTAAGCGTGGTATGAAAAATTTAGGAGTAAAAAGTTATATTTTAAATATCTTATGTTGCTATTTTTAACATAAAATATAAATATAGAGATAGTTATATTTTAGAAAGTAGCGCGTACTACCCTGCTGCATGCGCTTGCTAGCCGGGCCCGCCGCTAGGTCTGGGCAGCGTCCCCATGCATGCACGTCGCAAGTGGCGCTGCATGCATGCCCGGCCCCCTCGATCGTGGGACAAGGCACCGGCCGTCGGACCGATCAATCGATGGCCTTGATCATCGGCTCATCGATCAATCAGCTCCATCCATTGTTATGTATGCTGGCCTGTCGAGGTAGACCCTCATGATCCACTAGTTAATATTACTGTAGTTAACGTACGTACCAGCTAGCAAATTTAGCTAGGTAGGTACGTCTCGTGTACGCTTGCCTACGCGCAAAACCACGATGTATGCTCTCCAAGGCTCCATCCAGATTAGAGAGAAATCGATTGCCTTAGGCCTGTTTATGAGAGTTTTTAGTACCTGAAGTTTCTAAGAAGTTTAGCTTTCCTAAACTATTTAAATTTTTATTAAGATTATGAGAAAAATGAATTTTTTTATTCTCACCGAGTACGTACTTACTGGCTGCTTCTCAAGATATTAAGTTCTCTCAATCAGAACTTTAGATACGCATGTAAATAAATAGAATTGGCTATACTACAGTATGTATGTATACACACAATCGTCCTGGGGCTAAAATAGGCTACATATTAAATATCAGCGTCGTACTTCCGATTCCATCTAGGTCAATTAATTTGTACATATATAGTGTAGTACGAAGTTGATCCACGTGCTTGCATCACCGGCTCATGCATCCACCAGTTTCGATCCACATGCCACATGCCACTTTCTAGTCCTCGGTGTCCGGCGTGTACCCAAGGTTCAGTGCTTAATGCTTCACCAAATCGATAGCGACCACAGTACTCTGAACATACTAATCCTGCTTCTTATTAGACGCCGCATGCATATCCAATCAATGAGCATTAAACATGTGTATACGTGCATGCGGTCCAAATTTATTAAAGGATAAAAATTACCTTTTTAACTACCAGAGTATCCAGTATGTACTTGTGGTAAGCTGCAATATGTTCACTAGATGAACCCTGCGTGATTTGCGGAAACGTTGTATGATAGTAAGTAAATATGATGTTCAAAATAAATTTGCTTTGATGCTAGATGACTTGACTTCACGTGCTTTACAAAATTACATCTTCCGTAGATTTTACAATGCTAGAAACAGTACTACAAAATTGATTTTTCATAACATTAGCCATTTCAAAACGTTGGTGGGCCAAAAGAATGGCCGCTTGCGGTATGTAGGCCGCGGGGGGTGGACTGCGATCACTAGCCAAAATTATTATCACTGATGGTCGCTACTATGGCCCGCCTATGAACAATGCATTATTTTCATAGGTAGGCCACGTTACACGTCATTTAGCTTTAACGCCAGCAGCGCTTAACGTGGACTGCCAGTAAAAAATAGGTGCTATTTCGCTGGCGGATGAGGGTCACCAAGGTAGGGTTCCTTGGGGCAATCGCGCGAAGAAGTCTCTTGACCACCACATGCTCGGTCATGTCTTCACCATCAAGACCATGAATCTTGTTGACAATGACCATCATGCGATCGTATATCTCTTGTGGCGTCTCGTTGTCTTCCATCACGAACCGTCCAAGTTGCCCCTCAAGCAACTCGATCTTGGATTCTCGTACGCCGAGGGATCCTTCATGCGCTAATTGAAGTGTATCCCAAATCTCCTTGGCCTCCTCGAGTTGATCCACCTTGTTGAATTTCTTGGGACAAAAGGAGTTGAGGATGACACTTGCAGCTTGAGCATTATGGTGGATAAGAGCCTCTTGAGCCGGTGTATGCTCCTCTCCTTCCTCCGGAGCATCCGTCACACCTGTGCACATAATCTTCCAAACACTTTGATGCAACAAGATTAGATGCAATTTCATCTTGTACTTCCACGCGCTATAGAAGGTCCCGTCAAAATGGGGAGCGCGTCCGGAAGGCACGGAGATGAATTGCTGAGGAGGAGGGATAAATTTGTTGTAATCAAGATCGAAAGCAGCTCCCTTTCTTCCACCCGACTTGTTTGTCGAGCCATCTCCGTCTTCCTTAACCCCGGTAGAATCAACTACTTTCTCGGTCGACATCTTTGGATCAACTCCAAGTGGTTAAGCTTCTTAGGAGTTTAGGCTCTGATACCAATTAAAAGCCCGTTGATGTCGCCTAGAGGGGGGGGTGAATAGACGTTCCTAAAAAATTCTCCAAATGCAGCGGTAAAATTCTGATAGGAACCTCCGATCGAAATGGTAGGAGGTTCCAACCGGCTCTCTTGGGCTGGCCGAGAGGGCTGGTCGGAGATTCCGGCCAAGAACGCCAGAGGTTCCGACCCTGGAGTTTTGACTCTACCAAGACACTTCAATAATGGATAATTTTGACAAAGATCAAGTATGGTGCAAGTAATGGAGTAAGAGATAAATGCTGGCAAGGTAAGATACAAAATAAGGTAATAACGAGAAAAGACAATGGAGACACAATTATTTTTTCCCGAAGTTCAGATCACAAATATCCTACGTCTCCATTAAGGAGCTCCAAAGAGTCGGGTCTCAATTGACCCCTTTCTTCACCAAGCAATCATGAAGATCAACTTGGTATCCACTAGAATTTACCTCTTTTCCTTGCGGAGGCGAGATTAACCTTCACAAACTTTTTCGGGATAATCCACAACAAGAGGAAGCTCGTGGGAGACGCATAACCGTCTAGGAGGCTTCCCTCTAAGAGAAATAAGCTCCAAGCAGCCAATCCGCGTCCTCCTCAAGTGCACAAGATTCTCCTAGCTTTCTCTCAACAAAATTCACTCAATTTCCAACTAGATCTTCACAAAAATCACCAAGGATGCACTAGAACTAGTTGGGAGAGCTCAAAGGACCTTAGGAGAGGCTAGGGAACAGTTGGAATGAAGTGGTATGCCTCAACAACGGCTAGAATCAAAGTTTGGGCTTTATAGGACATGGCTTACGTCACTTAGCCGTTACTCACAGATTTTGACCAGGAGGTTCCGACCCAGGGATAGGAACCTCCGGCCAACACTTAGTCTCTGGCCGAGTTGGCTGGTCGGAGCCTCCGACCTTAGGGGTCGGAACCTCCGACCCTGACACTAAACCTAGCCCATCCCAAGTGTATGTGTTGTGCCAAAGTGATGGACTCTTAGCTATTTGGATCTAAAGCACTTGAGTGGTCTTGGAACTCTGCTTACAACCCCTCTTGATAGTACGGTTTTTCCTCGACTCAAAAGAAAATTCAAAAGAATTCAAAATAAACTCCGAGTCGCTTCGTCGTTTTGCGTCATGTTTTTGTGGGAGTCTCCATGCACCACACTAAACAACCTGGAACTAATTCTCTGCACAATTCTCGATAAACTCATTAGTCCATTAACCGCTTTGTCATTAATCCACCAAAACCCACTTAGGGGTTAGATGCACTTTTAGTCCCTTAGTCGGGACGCCCACTATAGGGGCCTGCCTGCTGGGTTGCCTCTTTGGCCTCCCTGGGTGCTCTGATGGCACCCTCATCGCTCTACCCCGAAGCCTTTAGTCTTTGCCCAGCGCACTCAGCCTTTCGCCTTCAAGCTGGGCCCTTCGCCTTCATGCCTTCGGTCTAGGGCCGCCAAAGGGGCTTCGTTGAGCATCTTCGATCTTGAGCCTTCCAAAGTGGGGGACTGTCTGAAGGGATTGCGGCCTATCTCCAACAGAGAGAAACACTAGCTACTATGTCTTAATATTTTTTTGTAGATCTAGATTTGATTGCTTGGATCTGGATATTTTTTCCCCTACATTGTACAGAAATTCGATAAATCTAGATCTTTTATATTTGTGATAATTTAATTAAACTTGATTACTTTATATGGAATTTTTGGATAATTGTACGGAATATAGTTAATGTTTGGATATTTCTTTATATGGACGCATTTCAATGCAAATAGATAATTGTACCGTATCCGTACTGAATTTTACGGAGGCATATAAAAGTTCGTCTGAATTTATAGATGGCAAGGTCATGGATGTACGATAACTAAGATTTTATACATCATATATTACGAGAGTTTCTAAATTCATTGATGCTACCAAGGCGCTTGTTGTGAGTAAGAAGATCAAGAAAATCCATTGTCCATGTGTTGACTGCAAAAACTAGAGAGTATGGGGTTGCCTAGATGTAATCAAATTACACTTGGTGACGCGCGGATTTATTAAGAACTACACATCTTGGTCTTATCATGGCGAATAAAATGTATCTGAGAGAACCGGTATTGAAGGCGCCGAACCCCAGGAGGATCGCTGTGAAGGTTTCATAGATGGTAGTCGTTGTGTTATAGTAGATGAATCCGGTCGCCGTGATTTCGATTTTGAGGATGATCATGTTGCGATGGATGGTACTGATGGCTCTGGTGACAATGATTTTGATTTAGAGGAGATGCTGCGACAAACGGAACCAGAAGTGCTATTAGGGTCTGTGAGAGGTTTAGATAATTTTGAGAAGCTACAAAAGGTATCTAAATAACTTTTGTAGGATGAGTCAAAGGGTTGTGACAAGGAGTTCATAGTGTTGCGTTCAGTGCTTGAACTTCTGAAATTGACGGCCAAGAACGGTTGGTCCGACAGTAGTTTCAATAATTTGTTAGGTGTCTTGAAGAGGTTGTTGCTGAACCCTAACTTCTTGCCAACCAACACATACCACGTGAGGAGGCTTATCTGCTCGTTGTCGCTGGGTGTGTAAAAGATACACACTTGTGTGAACCACTGCATCCTATATCATAAAGAGCATGCAATGTTGGATAGGTGCTCAACGTGCAAAGCTAGTCGGTACAAAACCAGTAACTAGTCTCTGGAGGATGATGCTATTGGTCAAGAGGATAACTCTGCTTCAATTGAGCAAAACATGAAGAAAATTCCTCAGCTGGTGATATGGTACTTGCCACCCAAAGACCGTCTGAAACGTTTGTTCTTGAACCCTAGGGACACTGAACTGATGCATTGTCATCATAAAAAGCGCGAAAGGAACGGGAAGTTTTGTCACCCAGCCGATGCTCGACAGTGGAAAAATTTCGATGCAATGCACCCAGAATTTGTAGAGGATCCAAGAAATGTTAGGTTCGCACTGACTACAGATGGCATGAACCTTTTTGGTGACTTGAGCAGTTCAAGTAGCACTTGGCCAGTTCTTCTAACCATGTACAACCTTCTAATATGGCTATGTCAGAAACGAAAATATGTTTTATTGTGCATCCTTATACAAGGTCCCAAACAACCTGGTATCAAAATAAATGTGTTTCTTGAACCGTTGATGGAGGATATGGCGGATCTATGGAACAAGGGGTTTCGTTGTGTGGGATGAATTCTTACAATAGTACTTCACCCTTAGAGCCATTATTTTTGTAACGATCAATGACTATACGGTGATGTTTTCACTATCTGACCAGATCAAAGGGAAGACGGGGTGTGTTATATGCTGCGATGGAACAGTATATAGGTACCTTCCTGGATCCAAGAAGCTAGTGCATATACGGCACCGACGGTTCTTGAAAAGAAATCACAAATACCGCATGAAGACCAGACATTTCGACAACATCAAGGAGAATGAAGTGACACCTACTTCTCGTGATGGCAAATAGGTATTCGAAGTGACGGAGAACATTAAGGTCATTTTTGGAAAGGTGCAGAAGAAGGGAACAATGCGAAAGAAGGGAACAATGGGTATGGACGAACTGGACGTGCCATTCAAGAAACAATCTATCTTCTTTAAGTACTTGCCTACTGGAAGGATTTGGAGGTTCGCCATGCCATCGATGTCATGCACCTAGAGAAGAATGTGTTCGATAGCACCATTGGGTTCTTACTTGACATACCTAGCAAAACAAAGAATGGGCTGAAGTTATGTAATGATCTGGTTGATATGAATATCAGGAAAGAGCTTCACCCCGTAGGCCTAGGTAATGGCAAAACCTATCTTCCCCTGGCTAGCTTCACCTTGAGAGAAGAGAAAAAAACATTGTGCAAAAGTCTACATGGGGTGAGAGTACCTACAGGTTTCTCGTCAAACATTAAGCGACTAGTTTCGATGAAAGATTTGTCGATGTCCAGCTATAATTCTCACGATTGCCATGTGATGCTTACGGTGTTTTTTGCTATTGCAATCAGAGCAATCAAATCAGTTCATGTAAAAGTGGTCATCACAAGGATGTGTTACTTCTTTAGTACCATTTCACAAAAGGTTATTGATCCTGAAGAGTTAGGTTCTCTTCGTATATTTGTGATAGAGACTATGTGCCAGCTAGAAATGTGCTTTCCTCTATCGTTTTTTGATATGATGGTACATCTCATGGTTCACATCGTGCCACAGATAATTGCACTTGGTCCGTTATACTTACATTAGATGTGGCCGTATGAGCGGTACATGTCTATTATAAAGGGGTACGTACGGAACCGTGCTCACCCCGAGGGTTCAATGATAGAGGGATACACTACGGAAGAAGTCATAGAGTGCTGCATAAATTACTTACAAGATGGAAAAGCAATTGGTTTACCGGTGTCTCGACATGAGGGGAGATTATCTAGAAGGGGGCCAAAAGAAAAGAAAAGAATAATCAATCATGATTGCAAAACAGTGCTAGATGCTCATTACAGTGTCTTACAACAGTTCGTGATAGTAGAGCCATACATAGAGCAGCATCTGAATCAAATAAGAACTCGAAATGCTGGCCGCTCAGAAGCGTGGATCATGAGGAAGCACAAACGTCACTTCACCGATTGGTTAAAAGACCAAAACCTACCATATGGAGAAACCACGGAGGAAAAAACAATAAATAGGTTGGCTTGTGGCCCATCAAGTGTATACACCTCGTGGAAAGCATATGACATTAATGGGTACACGTTTTATACCAAAGTAAAGGACAAAAATAGTGTATCCCAAAACGGCGGCGTTCGAGTTGAGATAGTTGACACTATGGGACAAAAGAGCACATACTATGGGTTCATAGAACAGATCTGTAAACTTGACTACGGACTCAATATACAGATCCCATTGTTTCGGTGCCAATGGGTTAAACACCCAATTGGCGTGTTCGTGGACAACTTCGGGCTGATAGTTGTTGACCTCGGCAACATAGGCCACAAGGACGACCCATGGGTACTCGCCGATCGGGCCGCTCAGATTTTCTATGTAACGGACCCAGTGAATTTGAAGAAACACATAACACTAGAAGGAAAACCGACAATCTTGGGAGTTGATGGCGTCGAAGATATCAAAGAATAGAATCAATACGCTACCATGCCTCTATTCACGGATTTCCAAAACAAGATTAAGCTCGTAGAAGCTACCATTGGTGAATCTCTAATGCCGTATATGCGGGAGAATGGAGTAGGGAAGACTGTGAGAGGCTAATATATATCTGTGTGTAGCATATCCTCATTTTTGTAAACCTTGGTTAAACTACCAAATTGTGTAAAACTTGGTTAATATATCTATGTGTTTAAAGAAATTATACATATTTGGGAATTATAAAAACTGGTGAGTGGAGTCAATTTTAGAAAAATTATGGAAGTTGAAATGAGACAAACAGAGCTACGACTTGCTAGATATGAATTTTCGAAGTTTAATTGAATTCTTCAATTTTGAAAACTATTTGTAATCTCTGGAAAGGGATAATTTCGATTAAATATTCGCTCAGAATGATGTGTGGGCCCCACTAACAATGAGACAGAGGTCACTATGTGTCACTTACAGGTGGGCCTAGACAAAGATTACTTTGACGGGCCACTTTATGTGGCCCGCCAGAGATAATGTTTCGCCTATAAGAAAGCGCACGCAGGTCGAAATTTTCCAACTCCCAGTGCCCGCGAAACCCTAGCGCCGCCAGG
The DNA here is from genome assembly GCA_003991445.1 of Oryza meyeriana var. granulata. NCBI lineage: Eukaryota > Viridiplantae > Streptophyta > Magnoliopsida > Poales > Poaceae > Oryza > Oryza meyeriana. The sequence continues at coordinate 279,187 of RYFJ01000693.1, read as the reverse complement.
CTGCCAAATTTCACCACCGCCAGAGAACTCGCCTTCGCCCGCCAATGACCATGCGCATGCGCCTTGGCCTCAAGAGCTTGCTATATATAGCCTCTTCGACTCCATGTGCCAGCCGAGCCCCGCCTTGACGACCCTGCCGTGCCGTCCCTACCTCGACGACCTCTAGCGCACCACCTTCGCGCTCTTCCCATGCCGCCTCCGCCCGTCTCTGCCGTCATCCACCGCGCGCGTCCTCAACCCCATGCCGCCTCCGCCGTCATCCTCTCGGCATCCTCTCATCGTCCAGTAGGTGGGACATCTACTAGCATCCTCAATCCCATTGCTCCCTTTTCTTTATTTTTTTTACTTGCTTCCATGTAAATGCTTGCCTCTGAATTTGTTTACAAGGCACAAACTGCAGCACAAGTTGGCAACAATTTTTCTTTTACATGCTTTTGTGTAAATGCCTCTGAATTTACCGGCAATTTTTATGCAGGGAAATTTAGATTTGGAGATGTATATATGTTTAGCAGTAAATTAGATTGTTTATTTCTGAGGTTGAAAATTTGGAGAAGATATGTGTTCTAAATTAAATTGATTTGGAGATGTTATACGGATTTGATCACGGTACACATATATACTGTAAAATGTAGAACTACTACTACTGTTAGTATTACCGGCATTTTTATTCCGAAGTCATCCACCGCATTTCGATGCAAATAGGTTAATTTTGATGGAAATAATTAATTTCGATGCAAATAATTAATTTCGACGCAAAATAGGTTAATTTTGATGGAAATAATTGAATCCAATGCAAATAGGTTTATTTTTTATGCAAATAGGTTAATTTCGATGCAAATAGGTTTATTTTGATGTAAATAGTGATTTCGATGCAAATAGGTTAAGTTCGATGCAAATAGGTTGATTTTGATGGAAATAATTAATTTCGATGCAAATAATTAATTTCGATGGAAAATAGGTTAATTTTGATGGAAATAATTGAATCCGATGTAAATAGGTTTATTTTCGATGCAAATAGGTTAATTTCGATGCAAATAGGTTAATTTCGATGCAAATAGTGATTTCGATGCAAATAGTTTATTTTCGATGCAAATAGGTTTATTTTCGATGCAAATAGTGATTTCGATGTAAATTGGTTAAGTTCGATGCAAATAGGTTAGTTTCTATGCAAATAGGTTGATTTCGATGCAAATAATTAATTTCAATACAAATAATTGAACTTGATGCAAAATAGGTTGATTTTGACGGAAATAATTGAATCCGATGCAAATAGGTTTATTTCTGATGCAAATAGGTTAATTTTAATGCAAATAATTGATTTTGGAACATATCTTCCAGTATTCTATAACCAATACGATGGAAAAACCAACCGAAGCGCCACAAGCGGGTGACAAGAGCTCGGATGAACCTCAACTCGTGGCTTCCGAAGAACTTCAGAGAGTATGCACACAGGCAGTGCCCGAGTGTCCGTCGTCAAGCTCGGACGACACCGACGCTCCCGCGAGTGAGTCTTCGTGGCACACGCCGAGTGATCCTTGCCCATCTCCCCAAAGGAAGAGAAAGGGCGGGGACGATGACGAGGTTGACTCCAATTACGTCCCTCCCGTTAAGTCCGTACGTTTTAGTTGGATATCGTGTCTTCTGTCTAACCTTTTTTATGTGCATATTTTGATCGATTCACGTTAATGCTGCACTAGAAGGCTGCCCTACGCGGTCTAAACGGAAAGCCGTAACAACGCCAGAAGAGAGGGGAACGCAAGTGGGAGAAGAAACTGCCGCACAACCCAAAGAGGCAGCTAAGCCCAAACGTAGAAGGGGAGAGCGAAGCAAGAACAAGCTGTCAGATGAAACCTACGTCGTCACGCGCCTTAGTCCCAAAGGGGAACCCCTATTGCTGGAAGAGGCCTGTGTCAAGTATAGCAACCAATGCGGGGCTATAGTAAGGGATAACGTGGAGATCACATTCAAAGATTGGAAGAAGGTTACCACTGGAAAAAAGGAGTTATACTGGATGGAGCTGAAAAGGTGGATCATATTTTCAAAAGTGACAGAGACAGAAGCGAAGGAATTTGCACTAAAGACTATGGGAAAGCTTTAGTGGAACTGGAAATATGATCTCAACAAGTTTTATTTGAAGAAAGATAAAACCCCTTTTAGAGACTATAGGAACATAACACAGGCCCAGTGGGAAGAGTTCATCTCGATGAAGACCTCAGCAGAACAAGTCGAACAAAGCGGGAAAATGTCCGAACTGATAAGGAGAAACACATATCCCCATCAGTTGGGCTCGACTGGTTACCACCCTAAGATCAAGAAGTGGAGAAAGGAGGAAGAAGAATTAAGAAAGGCAGGGAAACTAGTACCTTTGCACGTAAGGCAACAAGTGTATGCAGAGATGCATAGATTCATGCCAGAGCACCACCAATTCATGGGCGGATCTTTCCAAAAGATGCCCCAAAGCGACCCTGTTTCTGCGCCTCGACCGAGGTATCTAGTCGACGATCTGAACAAAGACACACCTTGCAGACTGCACGTCCCGGTCGGAAGGTGTAACGCCTCCCGCCCCTAGCACCACCTACAGTGATACCAGAGAGGAAATGCCGCAGGAGATTGGCGTGAACCAACTCCCACAGAACCGCGATGCCGGTACCAGTCCCAGGAAACCTTGCTGATACCCGCGGTCAATGGAGATGTACCACAGCAATTAACTAAATAGATACATTTATATATATTATACCTTTAAAAGTTGCGACTTTGGGCAAGACCTGAGCAGCAACCGGCAAACAGAACAGCAGCAGTGGAACGATAGCGCAGCGAGAACCCAATCCACAAGCAACGGCTTGGGACTAGGAAAGAAACACTAATCTTCACTTCAACTTCACTCTTCCTGAAGGAGGGGAGAAAAGGAATAGATTGAGTACTTACGTACTCAGCAAGTCACGGAAAATATGAGTTATGCAGGCTATCAAAGATAGGCTAGGGTTTATTTCGCAAACCTTTTTTATTTGAAAACAGTTTCAAAAACCTAAGTGTGGGTTGTTTCAGAGTGACTGGAAGGAGGCTCTCGCCTCGATCCTGTCCGCGTCAACAACTCGAGCGGACAAAACAAATTTTAATTGATCTTAGATATTCTTATACCGCCTGTCAGACCATGACAGCGGTTCAGTGGATCTGTTCTTAAGCAGTTTTCCACTGTATCAATATCTATTACTTTATTTTCACTTTCGCCCACACAGGACGTAATCTCATCTCATCTTAGCGGCTCCTCGAGCCATCCTTAATCTCATCTCAACTCATACACCGCTTCCACTCGGGAAGCCTAATCTATGATGCCATACTACATCCCGGGTCACACAGCCCCGTTTCAGACCACTCAGGTCATCCATCAGCCACTAAGGCCGATTCTGGTAACGATTCCCATACCACAAATTACTTTCGCAAAACCTTGGCAAACAAATCTACGCTAGAGATATCACCTTACATTACCCGTAACTGTGGGCACGGCTGTTCGAACAGTTTGTATACATTTGCAAAGGTTGCACGCTTTACCCATACGACGCGAGCTTACTCCCACACTGATCAAGTAGAGAGGTTCGTGACAAAGCCTTTCCAAAGCCTTTCCAGGATAGCACGTTGCCCTATAAATGGGTGCTCACTCTCAACCAAGTACCAGGAACTCACTTCCTGTACTCAGGGATGGGGGTATATCGCCCTCTCGGCACCCAGCCAGTCCCACATTTATTAGCAACCGAAAACCATCCTGGGAACACTAAGTACTCAGCCAGGGGTGTCCCATTCCATCCGTGTGGTCGCACTATAAGATGCTCGGATGGAATTCCCCAAGGAATCGGTCTTTATAGGCGAATACAAAGTGCCACCACACAGGCGATCACTTTGCACCGCGGATTTTCGCAAATAAATTTTATTTCGCAAACTCGCCGACATCGCATGTCGGGTTTTTTAAAAAAACTTTTGGAAACCCTATTTTCTCATATCGACGAACAATTGTGATGTGGGTGGAACCATTGAAATTCATGCTCAGAGGGCACGGTAACCAAGGCACCACAAAGTGGAGCGACAAGGAATAGGGTTTCAACGTCCTACTGGATTTATGCAACTACTGGGGAGGTCCGTCGGTTCGACACGCAAACCGAGGCCGATCAATTTATCATGCACACTAGCAATGCAATTTTGCAAATAAAATATTTTTAAATTTAGGAGAAATATGGTCAAGAAGTGACTTGCCTCAGTCTTCATCTTCAAATCCTCGCGAAAATCCGACGTTTGACAAATTCCCAAAGTGTCGACTATACGCGAAACAAGGGAAAAACACACAAATAGAAATAATATACTATTATTAATAACTAATAGTTCCATCAGGTAGATCTCATTTTTAGAAAAAATTTAAAGACTCGAACGGGGTCAATCAGAGTTACGGATTAAAAGATATGAATATTTGAAGTTTTGGGTGATTTTCTAGAATTAAGAAAAGGATTATTTAAATTGCTAGAAAAAGAATTATTTTGGGAATAGTGGCTAACAGGTGGGGTCCTTATGTCAGTGACTAGGAGAGAGAAATGGAGACTAGGCCCACATGGCAGTGAAACAGGAAGGGAGAGAGGGACTGACAAGTAGGGTCCACGTGTAAGAGAGAGGATTGGAGTGAGAGAATACTGTGCACTTAATTGGTATGGGCCCACTTGTCATAGAGACAAAATTGGTTTTTAAGGTCATTTAATTTTTCTTAATCGGATAGGGCCCACATGTCATTCGGATAGAGAGGTAATAAGTGGGGGCCCACATGTGAGTGGGGCCCCTAGGCAGTGAGAGAAAAGAAAAAGGGAGGGGCCACTTGACAGGGGGAGGCCAAGAGAGAGGAGACAGGGGGTGGCCAGGGAAAGAGATCGACGGCGCATGGCCATCGGGGAGCACTCCGGTGACGGCGGTGGGCCAGTGGCAGCGGGACATAGGAATGGAAGGCGGAGGAGATGAGGAACACTTTGAGCGGCTCAAATTTGGAGATGGATGAGCGACGGCGGCGGGCAACGACGACTAGTGGGCTGCGGCAAGGCGCTGCATCGTGTGGTCGTCGCTGGCAGCCAAGGAGCGGTGGAGGAGGCCGGGATGGTTTGGTTTGGATGCGGTGAGACCAGAGAAAGAGATTAGAGGGGGATGTTTGTGCATTACCTGTGGTGGGAACTGGAGATTAATGGCGGCATCAATGACGGGGTGGCGGCGGCCGAATTGGGCGTTTGCCCTATGGCGGCGCCTGGGAGCAATTGGAGGCATAGTTGGGCTGGCGACGTGACGAGGAACGCTTCTGGTGGGGTCGGCTTGATGGATTGGATTCTAGAGCGACGGTTTGAGGGCGGGTTAGAGCAACAATGGCGGAGGCGGAGAGAGAAATCAATGGCGGCGAGGCTGGTTCGGAATGGGACGACAACAGAGAGTCCAAGGTGGTATTTATAGGCGGCGAGCGGCGCTAACCGATGAGGCGGTGGTAGAGGATAAGCTCGAGCTCGGCCGGCCATCAATGGTGTAGGCTTCTGTAGCCGACGTCACGTGATGGCGCAACTGTGGCTGGCGTCATCGTCGAGCCGCGCGGTCGCCAGGGAGGAGATAAGGGGTAGAGGGGATGGCGACAAGACGAGTCGTGGATTTTTGGCGCGTGCCCTCGGCTTTGGTGCTTTCGGGCAACAGCAAATCTCGAGCTCGCCAGCTTTTTGACCGGGGCACCCATGGCAAGCGGTGGAGCGAAATCCTCGCCGGGCTCGGGTCCCACGAGGTTGACGAAGAGAGCCGTGCATGCTCGGGCTAGTGGGACAAGGAGATATGGGCGCGGCGGCCTGTGTCGGGGAGGAGAAACCGAGAAGAATCGAGAGAAGAGAGAGAGAGAGAGAGGAGAGAAACAGAGAGCGAGGATGGAGGAAGGAGACAACGGAGGACGACGACGAGCCTTACAGACGGGGCTCGCGTGTCGGCGTTTGTCGTCTTGGCTGGAGGCGATGACAGGTGGGGACCCGGGGCCGTTGCGCGAGCGTCACGCGCGGGCCGCCATGTGTACGGGCGTGGAAGGGAGAGGGGATGACAGTCGGGGCCCGTGTGTCGGTGACCACTGGGCTCGGCCGGGGGCGATGACAGCAGGGGCCCGCTTGACAGCGCAAGCGCCCGCGGGGTGGCTGGGATGGGAGACGCTGGCGAGTGGGACCTGCCTGCCAGTGGCAGGGGCGCGGGTGCAAGCGAGCGTAGCGCGCGGCAGTGCGCTTGGCCGGTGGGGCCTAGCCGCCAGCGGGTGCGGGGAAGAAGGCCGGGCTGCGGCAGTGTTGGGCCGAGAAAAGAAAGGGAATGGCCTGATAGGAACAGTAGAGCTTGTCTTTTTCCAGGGAATTTTATTTGAATTGATTTTGGAGGATTTCCAATAGGGATTTTGATCCAAAATTTTATGTTCTGGATCACAAAATTCTAGAGATTTTTTATGGGGTATTTTCTAGCTAGGAATTGAATGTATATTTATTTGGATAAATGATTTTTGAGGAAGGAAGGAAGGGAGGGAATTCCAAGGAAGCTTCGGATTCGAATTTAATTCTTGAAATAGGTATTGTGACTTGGGAAAATTTGTGGAGAATTTTATGGAGAGGACTTTTTGAGGTATTTGTCTGGATTTAGATATATATATATATATATATATATATATATATATATATATATATATATATATATGGAAGAGATGGATAGGAATTTTTGGAGAATTGGAAAGGGTATTAATTTTGGAATTTTCGTATTTGGCTCATAATATTTTCAGGAATTTTAAATAAGGGGATTTCAAGAGGGACTCATATATACATATACTCATATATATATATATATATATATATATATATATATATATATATATATATATATATATATATATATATATATATATGAGAGAGGGATCTAGGAAGGGTCTTCAGAAGGGACAATTTGGAGTTTGAATCTCGGATTGATTTTAATTTTAGAGGTTTGAACTCTGGGACTTTTTGGGAAACTTCTGAGGGAATTTATAGGAAGAAAGATCTCGAGGGGATTTTAGAATTGGAGTTTAATCCTCGGGATTATCTGAGGAGGATTTCTACCACCAAGGTTGAGGGGTGTGTGTGTGTATTGTGGAAGGAAAAGGATGGGGATTTTTAGAGGAAATAGATAATAAATTCCCAGGGGTTGGATACTGTTTTGGATAGTAGAATTTTGGAAATCAAGAGGGACTCTAATACATATACATATATATAGATATGTATATATATTTTTAAGAAGGATTCGGAGGGAGGGTTTCAAAAGAGGGTTCGGGCTCGAATTAAATCTTTAATTCGAGATTATGACTCGGGGAAATTTGTGGGGACTTTTGAGAGGTGTTTCTGTGGCTTGGATTTGAGCACAATTATTTATAGATTGATTTCTGGATGGTATTTGGGAAAAGAAAAGAGGAGATTCAACAGGTGACTTTGAATCGGAACTTTGATTTAAATTGGGACTTGATACTTAGGGATATTTTGGGAATTTTGTAATGGAATAGAATTGGAGCACCTTGAGGGAATTTTAGGATTTGAATTTTAATTCTTGGGATTTGAGGGTTTTAGGAATATATAAATTTGGCAAGTTTTGGGAAGGGAGTTCTTGATGGAATTTAGGGTTTTTCGAGAGGAACAAAATGAAGAGATTTTAAATAGGGGCTTCAAAGGCGATTTCGAAGGATTTTTATTAGAGGGCTTTGAATTGCAAAATTCGAACCCAAGTATAGAGAATTTTTGGGAGGAGTGAAATAAGAGTATTTTGATCAAGGTCTTCAGAAGGGATACGATAGGAATTTTGATTTCGAATTTTTCCGAGGGAAGTTTGAGACAGACAATCGAATTGCAAAATTCGAGTCTCGGGTTTTAGGAGAGAGTGTGGGACCAAGGTTTTAGGGTTTCAAGGGAGGCTTGATCTGAGATCTACGGCACTTAGTCCTTAAGCACACACAAAAAGCCAAAAATCTTTGAAATTAGGGTTTTTACCAAAATAGTTTTTAACAGCCTGGAAACCGGGGCGTTACAGAAGGGCAGGAAGGACAATAGAGGTTGCCACGGGAAGGGCGATGCTGGGCCGCAGGTTTCACTCCACAGATATTCTGGAGGACTATGCCAAGGTAGAGGTGCAGAAGGTCTATGAAGATCACATAAGGTACGAGATAGACCTTCCAACTCCCGAGGGCATAGTATACCTAGGAGATGCGGCGAATCAGATTATTTTGTGGCACAAAATAGATATTGACATAGGAATCTCAACGGTTCCTCCACCAAGGAGACCGGTGTCGCTATCTCCCGCTTCGCCTAGGCTTCCTTCATCTCCACCGCTGCCGTCACCTCCCCAGCAACAAGTCAATCATCTGAGGCGCCTCCACAACAACAAGCAAATTAACCTGAGGCGCCTCAACCGGCGGCAGAGCCAGAAATTGCTGAGGCCCATCCGCAATAAGAAGCAAATCAGCCTGAGGTGCCTCTACAGTCTGAGGCGCCTCCAGAAATTGCTGAGGCGCATCCCAAGGAAGAAGAAGCCACCTCCATCCCGCTTAAGATTAGAGCACATGAGCACAAATCAAAGGATTTCCACAAACAGAGATGGATGGTGTAGTCTTTCAAGGGGAGTGGGACGGAGGACAAGGGGAAAAGTAAGGTCGTTGAAGACCAACAAAATACAGAGGGCTTGAAAATAAGCTTGTCCAAAGGCATGGATTTTTTCCTATCGGATGATGTGCCGCAAAATTATGAACATGGCAAGCCATTCCAACCACTGTGGAAATTAGCCCAAGGACCTTCGCTGCTAAAAATGTGGCATGAATGGTACATGCTTGCATGCATGTTTGGTATTAGAGAGATAAGCGTTAATGTGCCGGCAGATGTTTTCAAGAGCAAGCCATGTCAATTTTATGTGGATTTTAGGGATATGCATGCCCTCTTCTGCCGGGATAAGCTAGATGCAAATTTGATCGCCGTGTGGTGCCTGTAAGTATACAACCACTGCATTGTACTTGTCCAGACTACCTATTCGTTACCCACAACCTGATCTGATCATCTTTTTTGCTAGATGAATTATGACATAGCGGAAAAGATGCATATACCGGTGAGCTTCCTAAACCCATGTCGAATAAGCGAGCCAAACCACACCTTCAAACTAGACAAGAAATACATGTCTCCGGAGCTACAGGCCATGACTCCTGCAGAGAGGGATGCCTACATAGCAGAAAGGCATAATATTAAAAATATGGAAGTGGCTACTTACGTAGGTCGGGCAATGCACCCAATGCAGGATAAAAGATGCATATATGCTCCATACAACTTTGGGTAAGTTTGATATCCTATCCATACTTGCACTCTACTTAATCATGATTAGACTAACAAAACATTTCATGGTATTTTGTGTAGTGACCATTGGATTTGCTTTCTTCTCTATCCAAAGTATGGCAAAGCTGTGGTACTAGACCCTCTCGACAAGAAGCAAAGTACCTATGGCGAATTCCTTGAAATTTTAGATTAGTAATTAATATATACAAATTTTAACTATGGACTTCTCGTTCACAAACTGTTCTTATATGTATGACTAACTCCCTCTATTTGCTCGGACAACGCCTACAAGCTTTACTACTAAGAGGACGAAGAGCGGTTGGAGAAAAGAGACGATTTGCTCATCCGCAATAAGTGGCCGGTAATTAATGATGGATACACTTCTTATAAGTCTGCGTGCTAATCCATGTAACTAATTAACATTGTTTTTTTATGTCTTACAAAGTGCCACAAGCAACCCAAGAGAAGTGTCCTATGTGGATATTATATCTGCAAGTACCTTAGGGTGAATGGGAGGTACTCCACGAACCCTGCAGCTGTAAGTAGTAAATCATCAATATATATATATGTTTATTATAGTTGCTAGTTTTTAACGTGTAACAATTTCTTTTCTCTGAATGTACTTGGTACATCATCCTAGACTACAGAAGTCCGAAAAGACACTTGATGACCGATTCATTGAGAACATACAGCGAGACATGTGCCACTTCATCCACCATGAGTGCTGCCACAAGTTAGGATGGTTTTTCCATAAAGAAGGGTGTCGGAGGATGAAACCTCGACGGCGGGAAGTCGGGAGACCCCCCTTTGAGATTCGGCCAGGGGAGTACTTCTCAGGCGAAGTCGGCGTCAGGAAGAAAGATGGTTAGATGAATCGGCGAAGAAGATGTGAGGAAGCAAGGTTCGGACCGTCCGCTTCGGGATTGGACCGTCCGAATCCCGGGGGCCCGAGCTGGAGGCAGAGAGGTCCGGACCGTCCGAACCGTGGCAATCGCGCGGGGCGCCGGGGAAGACGATGAACAGAGGCGCACAGAGGAGGCAGGAGGATTTATACAGGTTCGGGCCGCCGGAGCGTAAAACCCTACTCCTGTGTGTATGCTATGTGGGAGAATGTGGTTTGCTGTGTTACAAGGTGAGCTCAACCCGCGGCCGGAGCCAGAGAAGAAGAGCAGTAGCTAGAGAGTGAGCTCAGGCCGGAACTCCCTCTGCACCCGCCAGAGGCATGGATCCTCCTTTTATAGTCAAGGGGAGTCCACAGTGCCAGTACATGGAGAGAGCGAGAGCTATAATACGTCTTGTCGCTTCGTACGCATGCCGCCTCTTGCCGCGCCCACGGCGCTGCGCCGGAGAGTTGGTCGGCTGCGGGCGGCCTAGCCTTCGGGACGTGGGGATGTGACGGAGCGTCTGGTCGTCTCAGTTGTCGCCTCCCATGTCAGCTGGAGTACAGAGATGTGACAGAGGCCGTCGCCCTCCACTGCCATAGGGCAGAGAACCGAGGTCCTCTTAGTCAAAAGGCTCTGACGGTATTGTCGGGTGTTCACGGGGGGCCGTCCTGGGACGTCCACGCGTGGCAAGGCAGGCGACAGGGGCAACAGGCCCTGTCGCCTCGTCATTAATGTAGGTAGTTGGGGAGCTGGTCAGCCGAGTTCTTTGGGTGGATCGGCCCCTGGTGCCGTGGCGATCGGCACCTGAGGTCGAGTCGGTCGGCCTCGGGCCCGGGCATCGGCATCCGGGACCGGGGGATCGGCACCCGGGACCAGGGTATCGGTGCCCGGGCTAGGGGGCGAAGCCGCTGGAGACGTCTCCATCGCCCCGAGGACGAGCCCGGGGCCGCTGGAAACAGCGCCCCGGGGACGAGCCCGGGGCCGATGGCGATGACGCCCCGGGGACGAGCCCGGGGCCGATGGAGAGATGACCCCTCGGGGAACTGACGTGGCCGATGACCCACGCGTCCCCAGGGCATGTGGGACCCCCTATCTCATTTCGCCGACAGTGGCCCCTGGCCCTGTTGCTCGGCCGGGATCCACTCCGGGCAGGAACAGGGCCATGTCTTGAAGAAATGAGGGGACGCTGGGTCCGCCTGGTTCGCCATGGACTGACGTAGCTTGACCATTTGTTGATTTAGATGCGATACGTACCCGGGACCCGGACTGAAAACATGGAACGAAGTGTTGAGGAAGGCCGGCGGCAGCGGTCGCGATGGCGATGCGGCAGCTTGCCGCCCGTACTGTCGCCACCGAGTTCTTCGTGGCGATCGCTGGCCGGAGGCCGCGGTAGCAGAGAGATGCGTCGTCCGATTAGAGGGCGCCACCGAATCCGCCGCCAACGAGTTCTCCCGCGCCTGGCCCGAAATGGAGGCGTGGGAGAAGGAAACACTCTCCCGGGGAGAACGCGTACGGGCCCAAGAGGCCGGGCTCGCGTCCCGGGGGTGTGAGTTCGCCGTGCGCGAGGAAGTCGCGGCAGTTCGCGAGGAAGGCGCGGGAGGCCGTGGTCGAGCCCGCCGCCCCGGAGGCAAGGTTCTTCGACCGCGGCGACCATCTCGTAGAGCTGATGCCTGACGAAGAGGTTGAGGAAGACGCTGGTTTCCTTTTGACGCCATGCGCGAGCGCCTTCGGGGCCCGGGGGCCCTCCATGCCCCCGAGCGCCCTTCTTCTGTCGTCGTCCGAGGTCCGGTCCGAAGGAGGTCAGGGACCTCTCCCCGTGCGACGGCGTCTACGGGCCTCGCTCGTGCTTGCGCTCCGGTTTTGCCTGTCTTGTACAAGGAGAGACATTTGTATACGTATATGATCATGTCTATATTTTCGTACCTTGGTCTATTGCGTTGTTCGGAGGTTGCTGGTGTTCGAGGCCTCGCGTCCGGGAACGCCGGGTATCGGGCGTCGTCCGACAGCGAGATCCAGTAGCTACGAACAGCCGTCGAGCCTATGGCCCCTGTCCGGGCCCTGGGGCAGCCGTCATCCCTGGGAGCTCGGTCCCCGGGGGCATCGAACGTGACGGTCGCCCGCTCCGGGAACCTGGTTCCTCTGGGCGCGAGCCTCTGGACGCGAGCCTGGTGGAGCGACAAAGTTCGCAGGTTCGGCCCCCGCCCGTCTTCGGGTCCCGGGGGCCCTCCGCGCCCCCGGGAGCTACTGGCCCAGGGCGCATAGTGAGGCTGCAAGGGCACTTTTGACTCGCCGGGAGCCCCTCGGGAACTTGATCCTGCCCGGGCTTGGGGTCGCCAGGTAACGAAGCCCCCGGCGCCTCAGCGGCGGCCGGGGAGGAGCTGGCCAGGTCGGGCACAGCAGCCCGCCCCGGGAACCTAGGCTGGCCATGCAAATAGAGGAAGAATACAAGTTGAGTAGTATGTAAAGTTGGATAAGGTAATGTATCTGGATATTGCGAAGGGCGGCATGGCTTCGCGAGCACCATCCTAGGACCGGGAGTGCTGTTCTCCCTCAGGAGCGCCGAGCATCGGGCCGATCCGCCGTGAATCGCCGTCGCGCCCAGGTCCTCTTCCCGGGGCCTGGAGCAACTGCCTGCCTCAAGAGCACAGTCCTGGACGGCTGTGAGGGGCCCGAGGATGAGTCTGGCAGGACGATCGAGTCCGCAGGTGCGACCCCTCCCATCTTCCAAGTCCGGGGAGGACTGCGAGAGAGAAAAAATGTGCCCTGCATAGGTTAGGTATGGCCGACGCGTTAAGCTCGAACCCTTTGGCCCGCCGGGAGCCCCTCGGGAACCTGCCTTGACTGTGCCCGGTGTCGCCAGCCAGCAAAGCACCCGGCGCCTCGGCGGTGGTCGGGGAGGAACTGGCCAAGCCGGGCACCGCTACCCGCCCCGGGAAACTCGGCTGGCCCACGGGGGGTTATGCCCGAGGTCCCAGGGCGTCACAGTGCACGGGGTGGCGGTGCCTACCTAGCCTCCAGCCTTGGCAATCGAGGCAGCACTAACTGGGCGGCCCTGGACTCGGCTCCGGCGAATTCCGCTTTGCTCCCGAGGCCGAGGTGAGCGAAATACGTGGCCATACAAACGGGGAAATAATTGGAATTGAGCAACGTGTAAAGTAGGATAAGATTACGTATCTGGATGTTTGAAGAGGGCGGCAAGGCCCCGGAATCGCAATCCCGGGACCGGGAGCTCTGCCGGTCCCCGGGAACGCAGAGTAGCAGGCCCCTCTGCCGTGAACCGCCGTAGCTCCCAAGTCCCCTTTCCGGGGCTTGGGGTAGGCGCTGGCCCCGAGAGCCCGGCAACAAGGGGCCGCGAGCATCTGGGCGCGTGGCTTGCGGAGCGGTCGAGTTTGGAGGCTCGGTCCCTTCCGTCTTCTAGATCCGGGGGTCCTCCGTGCCCCCGGGCACCGTTGGCCTAGGGAGCACAGCGATGCCGCGACGACAGGCTCTACATGATGAACCGTGAGAGCACTTGGCTCATTCCCTTGTCCATTCCATGCTGCGAGCCGTTGCGTCTACCACCTCCTAGGGGCCTCTTCGCGGTCGCGACCGAGCGGAGGAAAGGATTGCGCATAAGGAATCTGCCCCCTAGCAGCGGAAAAAACCGAGCCCGAAGCCAACCAGTGCGGGGCACCGCAAGCCGGGGCTTAGACGATGTTCGGGGTTTAGCAGATGGGATACAGTAGCTCGCTGGTAGGGAACAGATGCTTAGGCGCAACACCCAGCCACCGCATGGGCGCGACCCGATTATGCCCCCGGGGGGAGATCGCCACGATCGCGACACAAAGAAAGGATAAGGGCACGAGCCCGGAAACGATAATAAAAGTATTACTATGGAAAGCGAATATACATGGGGCCCGGCCTCGGTCAGTGCTGAGGTTTAGAGGCACTTACAGGATGTGTTTTCAGATAATATTTGTGAAGATGCTCCTAGGCTTACCGAGCCCGGTTGGGAAGTTTCGGTCACCAGGGAGGGGCCTTCCCACGGGGGGAAGATTTCATTCCGACCCGTACGAAGATACGGCGGAGATTTGAACCCCAAACCTGAAGTGATCGGGCCCGAACCTGACGCCAAAGATAGCGCTTGAGGCCTTGCTGGTAACGAGCGACGCGGAGCGGAGCGCGCCACCTTCGTCCCTCGAGGAAGTCGAGGTTGTCGAGCTGCATATTGTCGTGGTTGATGTTTGTCGATGTAGCGCTGTACTCGAGAGCCGAAGAAGAGTTTTGGCGACAGAACGGCTTCGGCCCGGTACACCAGGAGGAAACAGGGTCTCCCCGGGAGCCCAGCTTGATGTGGTATGAATCGTCCCCAGGACCGCCGGGGAAAGGTCTGTTCTACACATAGTGAACTGTGAGAGCGTCCGGTTCGTTCCCTTGTCCACCCCATGCTACGAGCCGTGGCGTCGATCATCTCCCGAAGGCGTCGACGTGGTCGCGCCCATACTGTGGCTGGATTTGCGCATAACCCAGCCGACATACGGGCGCGGCCCGATGATACCTCCAGGGGGGAGACTGCCCCGAACGCAACACATGGGAAACGACGAAAGGAACGAGACCGGGAATGATATTAAAAATGCTGCTTATGTAAAGTGTATATACATGGGCCCCGGTCAGCGCTAAGTTTCTGGAGAAGTCCGGCGCTGGCCCGGGTTCACCGTAACTTACAGGACGTTTATACAGATAGAGTTGTGGAGATACTTGATGTGCCTGGAGATGGAGCTCGGACTTGCTTCCCTCGCGAGCCTGAGTCTGGCATGTGCTCGGGACCCGGGGGCCCCGGCTAGCGCTAAGGATATACGTCCGGGACCCGGGGGCCCCGGACTGGGATACGGTTTTGATATAAGCCGGGTTCCGGGGGCCCGGGCTTGAATATGGGATGTGAGACGACCTTCCGGACGCATTCTCGCCGGGGCGGTGCTGTCCGGGCTATCGCGCCCTATTCCGGGTGTCGCGTTCCTAGGCTTGCGCTCGCCTTGGCGAGGCCGCCCTGGTTCGGCACCTCGGTGTCAGGCCCGGGGCACGGATTAGGGAACCCGTGCCTCGGCTCAAACATGCGCCCGGGAGCCAGGGGCTCCGACCGGGAGTAGTTATGCGCCCGGGAGCCAAGGGCTCCAACCGGGGCTAGGTACGCACCCGGGAGCCAAGCTCCGACCGGGGCTATGTACGCCCCCGGGAGCCACGCGCTCCGACCGGGGGAAGATATGCGCCCGGGAGCCAGGGGCTCCGACCGGGGGAAGATATGAGCCCAGGAGCCAAGCTCCGACCGGGGCTAGATACGCACCCGGGAGCCAAGCTCCGACCGGGGCTAGATACGCACCTGGGAGCCAAGGGCTCGGACCAAGAGGAGTTATGCGCCCGGGAGCCACGGGCTCCAACCGGGGCCAGATACGTGCGCCCGGGAGCCAAGGGCTCCGACCGGGGCTAGATATGCGCCCGGGAGCCATGCTCCGACCGGGAGTAGGTACGCGCCCGGGAGCCAAGCTCCGACCGGGGCTAGACACGCACCCGGGAGCCAAGCTCCGACCGGGCTCGGCCTACTGCCGCTCCTCGAGGCGTTTGGCCAAGCGCTGGACGGCGCGGCACTCCGTAAGGTCGTGCCGGTCCGTCTGGTGGAAGACGCACCATCCCCGGGCCATTGCCGGCGGCGGCGGCGCACGTGCGGCCCTTTGCCGCTTACCACCGCCGTCGTCCTCCTGGGCGATGTCGCCCCGGGCGCTGGCCGCAGCAGCCAAGGCGGAGCTCTCGGCGGCCGCCTTGGCCTGCTGGCGCTTCCTCCTGTTCCGGCGCGAGGCGGAATGCGAGGACTCGCCGGCTCCTGCATGATTGCCGGCGGTGATCAGGCGATGGGCCGCACCTACGAGGTCGGTGACTTCGCCGAGCCACCGCCTTTCCCGGCTGCTGCCCCCGGTGGGAGCCGGGGGGTGGCGCAGGAGAGCTTTCGCCGCCAGGAGGGCTTCCTGCGGCGTCGCTGGCTGGATGTCTTGATGGTGGCGCGCCGTGAAGCGGCGCGCCTGTTCACGCCTCACGAATGAGGCCGCGGCGGACCTAGCCGGGCACTTACCGGCTCCCTCCGCAAAGGGAGGTGCCGAGGCCGCTCGACCAGGCCGCCACTGGGTGAAGTCGGCCCGTGCAGCGCGCACCGCGCGCCCCCAGGAAGACGTGGGGGAACGCGTGAGCTAGCCAGAGGGCTAGCATTGTCCGGCGGGGTGAAGCCGCCGGACTCATTGTCGGAACCCCGCTGATGATGATGGCCGCCTGCCATGGAGCGCGCCGGTGTTGGAGTCGCCAGCGTAACACCTGAAAAGGAAACTCCCCCTACCTAGCGCGCCAGCTGTCGGAGGATGAAACCTTGACGGCGGGAAGTCGGGAGACCCCCCCTTTGAGATTCGGCCAGGGGAGTAGTTCTCAGGCGAAGTCGGCGTCAGGAAGAAAGATGGTTAGATGAATCGGCGAAGAAGACGTGAGGAAGCAGGGTTCGGACCGTCCGCTTCGGGATTGGACCGTCCGAATCCCGGGGGCCCGAGCTGGAGGCAGAGAGGTCCGGACCGTCCGCTTCGGGTCCGGACCGTCCGAACCGTGGCAATCGCGCGGGGCGCCGGGGAAGACGATGAACAGAGGCGCACAGAGGAGGCAGGAGGATTTATACAGGTTCGGGCCGCCGGAGCGTAAAACCCTACTCCTGTGTGTATGCTATGTGGGAGAATGTGGTTTGCTGTGTTACAAGGTGAGCTCAACCCGCGGCCGGAGCCGGAGAAGAAGAGCAGTAGCTAGAGAGTGAGCTCAGGCCGGAACTCCCTCTGCCCCCGCCAGAGGCATGGATCCTCCTTTTATAGTCAAGGGGAGTCCACAGTGCCAGTACATAGAGAGAGCGAGAGCTATACTACATCTTGTCGCTTCGTACGCATGCCGCCGCCTGCCGCGCCCACGGCGCTGCGCCGGAGAGTTGGTCGGCTGCGGGCGGCCTAGCCTTCGAGACGTGGGGATGTGACGGAGCGTCTGGTCGTCTCAGTTGTCGCCTCCCATGTCAGCTGGAGTACAGAGATGTGACAAAGGCCGTCGCCCTCCACTGCCATAGGGCAGAGAACCGAGGTCCTCTTAGTCAAAAGGCTCTGACGGTATTGTCGGGTGTTCACGAGGGGCCGTCCTGGGACGTCCACGCGTGGCAAGGCAGGCGACAGGCCCTGTCGCCTCGTCATTAATGTAGGTAGTTGGGGAGCTGGTCAGCCGAGTTCTTCGGGTGGATCGGCCCCTGGTGCCGTGGCGATCGGCACCTGAGGTCGAGTCGGTCGGCCTCGGGCCCGGGCATCGGCATCCGGGACCGGGGGATCGGCACCCGGGACCGGGGTATCGGTGCCCGGGACCGGGGTATCGGTGCCCGGGCCAGGGGCGAAGCCGCTGGAGACGTCTCATCGCCCCGGGGACGAGCCCGGGGCCGCTGGAGACAGCGCCCCGGGGACGAGCCCGGGGCCGATGGCAACAGCGCCCCGGGGCCGATGGAGAGATGACCCCCCGGGGAACTGACGTGGCCGATGACCCACGCGTCCCCAGGGCATGTGGGACCCCCTGTCCCATTTCGCCGACAAAGGGCATCTGAACTCGGACAAGAAATTCGAGTGTCTTGTTGGCTGGGTCAAAAAAAATCATATAAATTGTACATGTAGATCGAGTTGTAAGATATTTCACAAACATCATCCAGTGCTATGTGTGTTTATATAAGTACTATATTAAATATATTAATTAATTAATAGCCTATATGAATTAATTAATATTATTTATATATATATATTATCAAATACAGCTTCGATCGATAAAGATAATCTTTTCTATTAATTGTCCAAACAAATCATCATCGATTTTATATATATACACATAATACGTGAATCTAAAAATAAATTCAAAATTGGCAAGAAATACAATTCGAAATTTGGCGGCAAATCTTCACAAGCGGGCCACATTGCAAAATACCTATTGTGAAATTGTCTTCACTAGCGGGCCAAGTAACAACCTTCTCCTGTGACCCTGTTATCGCTGGCAGCCGGTGTTACTTGGCCATCATTGAAAAAGACTTTTCTCTGGCTGGCGCTCTATGTAGCCCGCCAGAGAAAATGGTACCTTGTTGGCGGTAGACGGCCGCTAGAGAAAAGGTTCTATTTTCTCTGACCTATGGTGGCTGGCGGCTAGCCGGATCGCCACGGAAAATATGTTTTGGCCACCATAAATATGCCTTTTTGTAGTAGTAAAATATTAATATGATGTAGCTTCATAAGAGAGTAGAAATAATAGATCCATGATCCAAATGCTAAAATTAATTAAGTTGACGTGGTAACAAAAAGCTAGCTAGATGAGATATGTGTATGGCTTCTTGAGAGAAAGATAAACAATTTACACCATAGATAAATAATCAAAAGTCTAGAAAAAAATTGAATTGATGTGGCTTCATACAAGAAGAGAGAATTAGAATTAACTATAGAGGAACTTTATAAGTATATAAGATTACTACAGGCTGTGAAGAAGGAATCATATACGAATGCGGAGCTAAATTTAAGAAGGGTAGATGTACAAAAGGTAGCACGAAAAACTAGCGTGAAAATAGAAATTAACTATCTTTTCTGACATAAAATTCACCTGATACGAAGCAGCCTATAAAAATGCAATATTAATATACTCCAACAAAGGAAGACGTATACGTTTGTATACAAAAATTTCAAAATTGACTATACAAAATCGTACATAAGGATTTAAGGCACTAGTGGGCAGCCACACGTGATTGGACCCTTTCCCTGTGTTATGTATGCTCCTTGGCATTCCCTTAGTAGAGTATTATAAGATGTATTTTAATTTAAAAGTTAAATTTTGTATTTTTAAGTAACATTAAGTCAAATTAAAAATACATTTAGTGTGTAACAATTATATCAAAAGATTCATATTTCAGAAGGTACTTGTTAAATTTCAGGCACCTAAAGTTTTTGTGAACTTTTAGTCACCTAATTAAAATTGCACATTGTTATGTGCGATTTTAGTTCTTTGTAACTACAATTTTGTTGTTGTATATGGTTTTGCTTTCTTTTTATTTAAGTTGATTATTTTTCCATGTAATTTTAAAAATTTATATGAATAGTAAGTTTTTTCATGTTTAGGTTAGCATAATTTATGATTCAACCTTTTTATTTAAGAACAAAAGGGCATTATTTAAGTAAGTAATAGAGCAGTGATAAGAATCATTTTATTGTCATCCATGGATGAGAAAAGTGACTCAAATTTTGAAATTTTTGGTCGCTTAAAATCTAGACCCTCCCATTTAAAAACATTTTTACAAACCTTTGGTTTCATAGATAATAAGCATAATAGATTTTATAAGAATTCAATGATGAAAGTGTAATCTTGTGACTTTTTCTAAATATGTACCCTATAAAAATCTATATTTGGCGGTAGAATTTTAGGAAGATGTTTTAACCTTGGAGTTTTAGCTAGCTAATAGAGTGACGTTTTGTGAATATAGGGATTAATTCTTCATTTTTGAATAAAAATCGTTGTCACGACGAACTGTACATTACTTACTATACGTGGTGAACCCTTGTGACGACAAACGACAGATTTGCCACTATTTAACTAGCAAAGCTTTTGTTGGATCTCTTGCCTTTTAGAGAGGCCATCTCTCTCTTTGGATCAGCCTTTTGGGGGCTTTTTGTAGTACTCGATGGCTCGTTGATTTAAAATGCCAACCTTTTCAGGCTCTGCGTGAAAAGAAATGTTTTCATATTTAAAAAATATGTATGAAAAGTGCCTTGTTTGGGACCAGCCATGCATTCATCTTGAACCTTTATGTACAGTGCAATGTTGCGTTCAAAAGGTGTGGATCAACTGAGATCGGTTCAACTAGTGATTCAAGTTATTTTTTCATGCGGGGGACCCTGCATAGATTTCTTCAGATGAACGTGTTATCTTGGACAAACAAACTGGTCGATATGGTTACAGCACGAAGATCAAAATTAGCCTGAAATGTGGTCCTGATTTGTTTTGCTTTTTAAAAATGATTCTAAGTGAGAAGGCTCAAACGTAGATCAAATTTAACATGTCACTAGAGCTGACAGAGGACATATAGATCTCTAAAACCCTAATTTACATGTTATATATCTTAATGCGTGATTTAAATTAATCCATTGAGTAAATTATACCATGGATATATACTACTTGTACTGGGTATATATTACGATGGTCGTAACAAATAGCTAGTAATGTGAAATTGTTAGTTTAATTGGGCTACGCTCATCATTTTAATCATTGTGTTTTGGGTAAGAAAAATTAATTCAAACCATGTGGCAGAACAAACACATGGTGCTAATTTGAATGAATAGTTACCACTACCTCCTGTAATAGGCTATAACAATGATACAGTTACGAAGACACTAGTTTGATCGATATTATTCCTATAAAACCTATTGTTCTCTTTTAATTGACACTTTTAAGCATACACACAAAACTAGACAATCATTATATTTTTTTATTTCTGACTTTATAAAATGCTAGGTTGTTAAGCCTGTTATCTTAAAAAAAAAGTGTGTAGTAAATACATGGATAAATAAGTTTCTAAATTAGTGTGGATACATATGTAGTTGCTATTGTAGAGGCAAAATGGGAAACTAAACTTTGGTTTCCGTGTAATGCCAAGTATTTGGAAATTACTTTTTGGTCAAAGTTGTCAATTAAAGGCAAACAGGGGAGTATAAAAATATAGCAAAGTCATAATATTTTGAAACTATTTTTAACATAAATCTATCCATACCATTTTCAAAATATTTAAGGAGATATTGATGTTCAAAGTTTAAACGTATTGATTGCACGCTTACAGAACATACATACCATGCATATTATAATATTCTACATAACAAGAGATTAAATGTATCACTTTCTCTAGGGAAATATTGCAGGAAATGATCCTACAGTGTTTATTATAATACTATACAA
Organism: Oryza meyeriana var. granulata; assembly: GCA_003991445.1. Classification (NCBI taxonomy): domain Eukaryota; kingdom Viridiplantae; phylum Streptophyta; class Magnoliopsida; order Poales; family Poaceae; genus Oryza; species Oryza meyeriana. The sequence goes on along the minus strand of RYFJ01000693.1, from coordinate 257,940 downwards.
AACATTACTTATTTACGACCGAAGAAAATAGCTACCATATTTCTTAAGCAATAAGAAATATATACTTATGCGTGTATGGTTACTATCTCGCTAGTGCCACGAAACCACCACCTAGAGAGCAGGGGCATAGCCAGGGTAATCCTAATGGGCTCAGGACTATCCCCGATTTTGGCCCAGAGACACCTCCCACCCCTAAAATTTTGGTCCAACAAAGTGGCAAATAGGCCCAAGAAGAAGGAAGAAGAGGGCTAGGGCACGCACAGCAGGGGAGTGGCTTGGCTAGGCGGCCGCCAGCTGGTACTCCTCTTCCCGATGCCACGAGGCCACGACGCGTCACCGCCTCCCCTTCCTGACGCCGCGACGTGCCACCGCCGCCGCCCTAACATGCTACCGCCCCGATGGCCAACGCGCCGCCTGCCTACCTCTGGCCTCTCGACGCGCCACCTGTCCACCTCGGTGCCTCCCGACGCGCCGCCACCCTGCCTGCCTGCTTCCTGACGCCCGGCCGGGCGGCCGCCGCCTCCCGAAGCGTTGCAACCCGAGAGCCGACACGCCTCCACCCTCCAGCCTCCGCCTCGGTTGCTCGGCACCTCCTAGCTCCTGCCTCCCGACGAGCCACCGCCTCCAGCCCTCCAAAGTCCAGACACCGCCTCCTGTCGGCTTGTGCGGACCAGTGAGGCTCAAGGCTGAGTGACAAAGTGAGTGAGTGGTCGACGGCTCTGACTCTGAGGATTTATTTCCATTTTATGATTTGTGAATCTTTCGCTAACTTGCTGCCATTGTACTTTCTACTTTGTAGGATTTGTAAAACATGAAGAGAAATGGGGATATTGCATCGCTCTTCCGGAGCCATGAAGCTAAAGCAAAGAAGATTGTAGCCTCCTCTTCGGATCCGGTCATTGATGAAGCTTTTGTTACTAAAAAAGAACCAACAATTCCGAGCGTTGATAAAGCTTTTACTGAAGAACAAGATGCACCCCCTCCTCCTCCTGTTTATGATGTTAACCGTCTTGAAAGTGATCCAGGCTTAAAACTTCCTATTTCAAGCTATCCTTCCAATGATCAAGATGTTGTTCGGAGAGCATATATTATCAAGGGTCCATGGCAGCGCTACTCACATGAATTCCTAGCCAGAGATATATATGGTAAGCAATGCCACTTAAGTTTTCTTTGGTTTCACAAGTACAATTGACTTGAATATAGTGTGGCGAAAAATGCTGGGTTTTGCTTGGTGTGTTATTTGTTTGGCAATGGGAGTAGTAATTTTGTTAAGGGTGGTTAGAGAAATTAGAACAAAGCCGATGCACTTGACAAACATGTAGGTACCGTAACAAGTACATACAATAAAGCTCAAGAGAAATATAACTTATTTGTGAAAGATGGTTCAGTTGATAATGCCATTGTGAAGGTTTTAGATGAGAATAAAATACGTTATAAAGCTAGGTTGATTTATTGACCAAGATATTGTTAATGCAATGTCACATGTAAGTTTAGCAAAGAAAAGAATACAGAAAATGACATCTAATGGGTGTGAAGACTTCTATCAAGAAAAATCTATTTCATTTTGCACCAAACATAGCATTAAAGTTCTAAGCAAGGATGATAAATATGTGCCTCATAGAAGATCTGCACAGTTTTATTCTAATCAAACAAATGATAATCATTTTAGAAGAGAAGTATATATTGGTGTCATTAATAAAATTAGTCAAGAACTTGATAGTAAGTTTGATGAGGTTAATATGGAGTGCTTATTTGTATGTCAGCTTTGAATCCCTCTAATTCATTTGCTTCCTATGATACACAAAAAGTACTTCGACTTATCAAGTTTTATTCTAAGGACTTTTCAAGCATGGATCTAAGAAGGCTTGAATTCCAAATTGATACTTTTATTGATGATATGAGAAAAGATGACGAATTTGAAGGCCTAAAAACACTTGGTGAGCTATCTATTAAACTTGTTGAAACAAACAAATATATTCTTTATGATTTAGTGTATTTGCTTCTTAAGTTGGTATTGATCTTATCGGTGGCAACTGCAAGTGTTGAGAGAATATTTTCTTCATTGAGCCTAGTGAAGACCAAGTTAAGAAACAGTATATGTGATGATTTATTGAATCATTACTTAGTCATATATATTGAACGAGATATTTTCTCTCAAGTTTGTGAGGAAGATATAATAAATATATTCATGGCTAAGACCAAGCGAAGATTACAGTAGCGGCATTGTAATCTTCTATGTATATGTAACATCTTTGCATATTTGGAACTACCTATGTTTTAATGTTGCACATTTTGAACGGTTGTAATGTTTGTATATTTTGAACTTGCTAGTTAGAGTAGTCGATTATTGATGTCATAAGATATTATTTGTATATTTGTATCTTTTTTAATAAAATTTGTATTTGTATGTGGGATTTACAGTATTAGAAAATTTTGGTATATGATGTAAACTTGTGAACTAGGACCATCTAACTAAAAATTCCTAGCTATGCCACTGCTAGAGAGAACATCATCATGCATCCTCCTTACTCTAGCTAGGTCCCAATTTTGTTTTTCTACCCAGAGGTAGGTCCGAATCTGATATGCATATCATGCATGTCTCTGTAGCTAAGCTATACTACTCCTATATCTTATTGATCCTTAAACCCACTTAATCAATCAGATCACAAGTACACCCTACTGCTAGCTAGAGCCTAGAGTACTAGCTAGTGGTCACAAAACTGATCCGGACTACACTGTACGCGTACCGCCCGGTCCTGGCCGAGCTCCATCCATGGCCAGTCAAACAATATCTATAGCAAATAGTTCCAAATCAATGCCCTGCAGATGGAAAGGGAAGCAGCCACAACTGAAAGGCGAGACTCACTCTCATCAGCTCGATCTATATCCTGGCGCCTAGGGCTAAAAATGATTGGTAAAATTTCTGAACTGACCGACGTTGTTTTTCGGATTTTACCGACCGTTTTCCTTTTTTGGGTACTGGTGCGTTTTCTGTTGATACCGAGGTCTCGGAAACGGTATCGGAAATGGTTTCAGTGGTTTACTGACCGTTTCCAAAATTTACCGTATTTATTCGAAAATTTACCGAAGTTTACCATATTTATTCAGAAATTTATCGATGGTACTGATTCGGTAAAGGGTCTGGTATTGTTACACTGTCACATTGTCATCGCTTTTGTATGTTGTCATGTTAGATAATTATTGGCATTGCTTTCTATGATGGGTGATTATTATGTGATATCGTTATTATTATGTTTAGTGATTATGTGAGTTACTCTAGACATCATATGTGAGATAAAGTTATTTTCGATCCAAATTCATGGATGTCCGACCGATATCGATGAATTTTTGACCGAGCAACTCCGTTTCTGATGTTTCCAAATTTTCCGAAGCCGTTTCTATTTCCGATATTACCGTTTCCGATTCCGATTCCGAGTACAAAATATGAAAATGAAAATAATTTTAAGGGTTTTTCCGATCATTTTTGACCGTTTTTAGCCCTACCGACGCCATCAATTAATCCTCGTGGGGTTGGCCAGTTTTGCCAGCTCTTCCTCGCCCGTCAACTTCATTGACGCCTCGCCACGCTGAGAGACGCCTGTGGCCATACGAGTACCTTTATGCTAATTTTTACTGTTAGTATTCTATTAGTAATATTATTGTTAGTAAAAGTAATGTTAACCGTGGATTTATAAGCTGTATAAAAAAATATTTTATTAGTAGTTAAGATGATAATATAATGTGGCGATGTATATACATCTCCTCGCGTACGTCGCGCTCAGATTGCTAGAGTATTCAAGTAGCAGCTAGCAGTACGTAGTGGCCGTGTGGACTGTGGCCTGCTGCATGGATGCATGGAGACGTCGCTGATCAGCTAGTATAGTAGCTCGCATGCAGCATGTAATGCCCGCCACGGCCATCCCTTTCTACTGCTGGATTTAGGGCTGAAAACCGTCGATAAAATTTTCGAACCGACCGACGTCGTTTTTCGAATTTTACCGACCATTTTCTGTTTTTTTTCGGTACTGGTCGGAAATGATCCGGAAAACAATACCAGGGTCTCAGAAACGGTATCGAAAATGATTTCAGCAGTTTACCGACCGTTTCCGAAGTTTACTATATTTATTCAGAAATTTACCGATTGTACTGATTCGAAAATTTATTCGGAAATTTACCTCACCTTATCCCCTCGCTCAGTCTCTCTCTGCCTCTCACTCAGCCTCCCGCGCCACCCCGCCGGTCTCCGCCGAATCCGTCCGTCGCCCCGCCGGACTCCACCGCCGCCCAGTGCCCTACCCGCCGCCCCGCTGTCCTCCCGTCCACCGCCCCGCTGTCCTCCCGTCCACCGCCCCGCCGGCCTTCGCCGCCGCCCAGTGCCCCACCCCGCCGCCCTCCTGTTCGCCGCCCCGCTGCCCTCCCGTCTGCCGCCGCGTCGGCCTCCGCCGCCGCCCAGTGCCCTACCCCGCCGCCCCCCTCCCGTTCGGCGCCCCGCCAGCCTCCCGTCCACTGCCCCGACGGCCCTCTGCCTGCCCGGCGCCCCCGCCGCTCCGCCTACCGCTCTACCTGCACGCCTGCCTGGCGCCCCCTGGCCTCCCCAGACTAGGTGCAGGCTGCTCCTCTGTGGTTCGGTCGCTCCACTGCCAGCCACCCAACGCCCATGGCCGATGAGGATAGCCATGCTCTCATTATAGGGGATGCATCCGCACTTCCATCTTCAAGTCAAGGTATGTGACTTGTCCTCTATTTCCTTCTTCTTTTTTTACGAGGCTGCTCCATCTTCAAGTCAATGATAACATGGAAGAAGTAGCGTGAAGTGATTAGAACAATACGATGAATGATTGTTTTGTGTGTTTCATGATATTTACTATTATGTTTATTTGTCATTTGTGTTGTATATTGGTCTTGGACATTGTCACATTGTCATTTTATATGTTGTCATGTTGGACATCGCTATTATTATGTGACATCGCTATTATTATGTTTATTTCTGTGATGGGTGATTATTATGTGACATCGCTATTATTATGTTTAGTGATTATATGAGTTACTCTAGACATCACATGTAAGGTAAAGTTATTTTCGATCCAAATTCATGGATGTTCGACTGATATCGATGAATTTCCGACCGAGCAACTCCGTTTCCGATGTTTCTGAATTTTCCGAAACAGTTTTCATTTTCGACATTACCGTTTCCGATTCCGATTCCGAGTACAAAATATGGAAATGGAAATGATTTAAGGGTTTTTTCGATCATTTCCGACCGTTTTCAGCCCTAGCTCGATCACTGCCACAAAACTCTTATCTCTAACGGCTTAAAATCATTATCTATAACGGATGAACCAGTCATTACAAAATTTTGGTTAGTGATATAAAGTCTTAACTATAACGGCTGCCCGTCCGTTAGAGACATATTGTAACGGATCTTTGTACCGAGCCATTAGTAATAAGCTTATATGTATCAGACTGCTACCATGAACTATTTGGTAACGTCCTGCATCACAAACGGTTCAATCGTTCCGAGCCGTTACTGATGACAAAAATCCCAGAAAAAAAGCCAAAATCACACACTGGCTAGGAGTGTGATTGTCGATGTCACCGTGCTTGCCCTTCCTAGATCCATATGTTGCCGTCACCGTGCCCGATACACCTGAGAAAAGAGAGTAAGGGGGAGACCACCTTGCCTGTTATCGTCATCTCTTGTCATCGAAGCCACTGAGGGGAGGTTGTCAGTGTCTTGCAAAAATGCAACCTCATGACCCCAACCGCTCCTCAGTGTCGTCCCCTAGATAAAAACAAAGCAACCAAATCAAAACAGAACAGAAATCAAGGGATCGTGTCAGCTATAAAATTGAAGAGAAAATCAAGGGGGAAGGAAAGCTCAACGTGGAGAACACAATAGAGCAAGTTGGAAGGCAGTACAAGCATGCAAAACAACCCGAATTAGGAGGAATGATAGTGAAACCCACCTGCTTGATGTGAGCATGTCGTGTCCCCCGACTGTCGGTCTCCGCCTGCCTCCAGTCCTCCTTGACGCTGGAGCCATGTCGGCAAGCGCAGCAAAAAAAAAAACTAGCCATCAGAAGGAATCACTGGATCTAGCCGTCTAGACCTCGATGACGACGAGGGAAGGGGCATGCAGCGGACCAGGGTGAAGTCAAGGGCGGCGGTGGCGATTGATGACCTCAATATGTAGCCGCCAGGTTTGGTCTCCCCGAGGGCCATGACCGCCGGATTTGGCCGTCCTGACCTCGGTGATGATGAGGAGAGGGGCATGCAGTGAACCAGGACAAAATCGAGGGCAATGGCGGCGGCTGACAACCTCAATTTAGGGTCGCCATCCGGTCTCCCCGAGGTCGATAGCCGTTGGATGCGTCTGGTCACCGTGCTTCTGTCGGCTTCAGGGAAGAGGAAGGGCTCCGCCGAGGTGGGGAGGAAGGAAAGCGACGGCTGGATCTAGCAGATCGGCTCTCTAGCAACCTCGTCGGAGAGAGGGGAGAGAGGGAAGGCGGCTAGGAGAGGTAGCATACTGGCGGAGAGTGGGGAGAGGTGGCAGAGATTGTGGGGAGAAAGAGAGATGAGGACGTCAAGGAGAGACTGAGAGGTGGCTCGAGAGAGTTCGATCGGGCAGGGAGATATGTAGTCGATCGGTTGGAGAACTGGCTAAGCCGATACATATGTAATATGTTATCTATAGCAGTTGGTCCTATTGACCCGTCAATGATGACTAGTCATCTGTAACAGCTCTTCATTATGAACCATTAGAGATGACCGATGTGACGTCTATAACGACCCGTTACTGGTCTTATTGGGTGTCACATATGTCTTGTTACAGATACAGGGTTTTGCAGTAATGGACCCTGCACTTCGTCTTCATGGATTGCTTACTGCTAGCTTACACTGCTGCTGCATCCTGCATGCGTGCATGCTGCTTCTGCTGCAGGAATTGCAGCTAGCTACGATCGAGTACTAGCCAGCCACAGCCAGCACCGGACTTTTTAACCGAAGCATGCATGCATGCACGCAGGCATTAACTGCCGCGCTGTAGCGGGTGCCTTGCTAGCTCGACTGTGCGGAATTGATGAACGGGAACGTTCTTTTCTTCTCCCCTTGACCTCGGGGCCGTCGTGTCGCCTAGAATCTGGCCATTGCCACACTGTGCATTGCACTGCTGTTTGCATGCTGCCGTTCGTACGTGCCTTGCTAGCTGCCGTCGAAAGCAAGCGCGCGGTAGAAGAGTATATAATTTTTCATTTTTCCTATCGGATTTATGGTTCGTGAATCATGGTACGCATCTCAATTATTCTGAGGGGCAAAGGCATGTTGTGTGAGGAAGAGCAACGCAAAAGAAAAAAAAACTCATTTATTTCATCACTAACGGGTTATCTGAGTCGTTACAAATAACTATATCTGTAACAGCACTATAAATCAACCGTTATAAACGACTCTTGAGACAAATAACCGTCACTGGTAAGTACCTATAATGGCTCCTAACGAGAAGCCATTATAGATATGGCTTTAGTCGTCTATAACAGCTTCTTGGAACCATTACAGATAGCTATTTTTAGATAGATAACTATCCTAATTGTTCGTCTAATTGTTTATTTATAGTCATTTAACTGTATTAAGTATTGCTACGAGAACAAAGAAAACAATTTTTTGCTATATTCTTAAGTAAAATCTCTCTTCTTTTAAATTGAATGAACAAGAGGTGAAACGAAAGTTCAGCCGCGGCTGCTGATCGATTCGTGGGCAAGGGGGAGAGAGAGAGACGAGGACACGTGGCGCTGATCGATGAGCTTGAGAAATTTTGATCCAACGGTGTACATATAGTTGAAACGAAACACCCTTTCTTTTGGCGTTATACGCCCGGTCACTTGTGGGGATTTAACAAGGCTGCAAACGGCAGCTCACTTGAATTGTCACATGAATGCAACGTTTCGTGAGACGTCGCGGTCAATGTCGTTGTTGTTGACGTCTACGCATGCATGCACGCAGTTTCGTGTGCCAGCTATACTACCTCCTTTCAGTCATTTTTTACTCTTCACTCCCAAGCTATACGTACACCTAACGCAAGCTAGCTACTCCTATTTACTCAGCTGCCTAGTTGCGCATTCCATCCTAAAATATAAATATTTTAATAATTTTTCACGGGAGTCTAAGACTTAATTTGAGAGTAAGCTTAGAGAAGGAAAAAAAGATTACGCAAAACGAGATAAGTCATTAGCATATGATTAATTAAGTATTAGTTATTACAAATTTTAAAAAATAGATTTATATGTTTTTAAAGCAACTTCTATATAGAAAATTTTTATAAAAAACACATCATTTAGCAGTTCGGGAAACATACTTATGGAAAACGAGAAGGGTTTTCACTCAAACCAGCAGATTCGAACTATGCTTAAGAAGAGAAATAAAATTAAATGAGTAATGTTTATAATTGGTTAAGATGAATAAGTATATAAAGCGATTAAATAAGAGATGTTATGATTGTTTAAGATAAAATAGTAATTAAGATAAAAAAATATAGTTATTTTGAAATAAAATTTAAAAGATGAAAATAACTATATTTTTTAATCGAGAGAGTAGCTACCTACCCCACTGGTGAAACAAGATGCTCGTAGCACTACTGCACTAGTACGAAGCTTAGCTATGGGTTTCAGGCCTACACACACCGAACTGCAGCCTTGCATAGGCCTAGCTAGGGCCTTGTCTGAACCTTAGCTCATGATCGATCGATTTACTATAAATGATGCAAATAGAGTACGTACATACTACGTACTTGCATTTGCATATAAATATACCTCCTTCGTTTTAAAGTATAGATATTTTTAAAACTATAATTTTATTTTAAAATATAGTTATTTCTAATTCTTTTTATACTATTATGTCTATTATACTCCTATCAGCCATCACATCTATCAACCACCTTACTCTCTTTTCTACATTAATAAAAGGCAATATGACATTTTTATTTCTATTTCTTAATCTCTCTAAAACAATAAAAAATAGCTATATTTTAAAACAGAGGGAATAGATTGACCGACGGGATTATGCGTGTGTGATCCACGTGATTGGAGAAGCAGTAAATGCATGTTATTACCTGTTTCGAGTTAATGACGGTAGGAGGCATAATAACCAAATGATGGTGACCAATCTTGCAAGCTAGGACGACGACGTCAGGCAGATCATATCAATCGTGCATATGATGGGCAAGCCGTAAGAGAGCAAAAGCTGAGTGAAAATGTGCATGCCATACCCAGGGTCGTAGCTAAGCCATGGGGATTGTTATTTTGTTTTTCATGGAACCATCTTACATGACTCTTCTCAATCTTGAGATCAATAGCTGGGTAGTAGCATACTAGCATGAGTGTTTTTCATTTTCTTTTCCAATAGTTTGATACTGATTGCCCAAGGCCAACCTGACAACCCATGACCTACGACATGTAGCCGTGTACCCGCTATGTTTATTTTTGCATTTGGAGAGCTCTACCTTACTCTCTTTTATCTATGTTATGCATTCAATCGTTCTCCACTTGTACACTAGAATTGAGTAGACATGATAGTCAAACCTCCTCAAATGCACAGAGGATCCTTGACATATGTTAGATCATCTGCAATGTGTGATGAATAATTGGCAAGATAGATTATTGTTTGGACTAATGTAGATCAAGTTGAGAAGAACTTCTTTTCGAAAATATGTTTTCTTCGTCTTTGATATGCAGGTGAATTTAGGAGGTAATCACATAAGTGACAATGGACCGAGACTAGGATAGGGTTTCCAAGGTCAGAGTCAGTTGAGAGATGTCACTAGATGGTCATGCTCTAGTTTGGTCACATGAAGAGGATGGAGAGTGTGGAACAAGAAAGTTCTATGTCAATTGGGTTCGTGGTGTGCGGATATGATAAAGTTGGACCGACAAGTGGACCGGTGGTTTAGTTTGTATTAGATTATAGGCTTGTGAGTCCATATGGATCAATTGGGTCATGTTAGGCCAATTTATGTGGTTATTGGGTTGTCTCTGCTCTATTGTATAAAAGGTAGAGGAAGAGAAAGAGAGAGCTAACAGGAGAGAGCAGAAGAGAAAAATGTTGTTCTTTTTAGCATTTAAGAGAACGAGAGTTGAGAGAGATGGGTGCTTTTGTAGGCACTTTTGAAACATGATTTGATCAATAAAGTTTAGAAAGTCCTTCCAATTCCTTTTTTCAATTCGGATTTCGTGTGTGGTGAGTTTGCAGATTTTTATTTTATCTTAGATTACTTTCAGATTTTGATCTAACCGTTGGATTTGAGTGTTGTTTTTTGTGTTGGATTCGCAATGAAGTATAGTTTCTACCTACTAAGTTTGGGTTGGATCTATTAGTTAGATTTTAATCAATCTAGGTTTTCGTGCACACCTGTTAGGTTTTATTTAGATTAAAGTTTGCTTAGATTCTATCAATTTCATCTGTTGCTTTTCATGTTTCCTGGCAAAAATTAAACCTAGACTATATTTAAAACTTATGTTTCAAGTTTCACATTAAATGGATTTGAATTGGTGAAATTCTAATAATTTTTCATTCAAGGCAGCATGTTTTTACTGTATGGTACTGTAGTATCACCCGCACGGTAGTGTTGGTACTGTAGCAGCCGGTTTAGTATTATTTTTTTGAATCTTTCCATATTAGGGTGATTTGTTTGGTGTTCTAGTAATATTAGAATAACTTTTATATCAACTATTATTATTTCTGGTGCGTGTTTGATTTTGTTTGAAAAAACGACCGACGATTATTCACCCCTATTTGATCGACGCCATTCCAATTCCTACAACATATGCCACACTTAGTGCTAGCTATTTCTCGATATCGAAAGGGAATAGTCGAGTAATGAACATGCATTTTTTTCCCTGGTAAACTCTACATATGAAACTATCATCCATCTATATTTCCATTGACCAAACAACATGTGAACTGCATGTAATAAACCAAACCTATGGCTGGTCTCTCCAAATGCAGAACGGATGACACATAGCATGCGTAGTGCTCTTCTCAACATCGATATGAAGAAGGTGGTGGCATGTCATATTTTTTTTAATCTTCTTATTGAATTGTTTGTCTCTGTTCTATCTCTATTGATGATGAAAAGGATAGAGATAAAGCAAAGCTATTTTATTTTTTTTCAACTATAAAGTATGATGCTTATTAAGATCCATAAACTAGGACAACTAACATTAAATGCTTAAGGTGACACAAGGCGTGCTTAGTACTCTTCCCCCTTCCAAAGGAGAGTACTATTATGGTGGTCTCTACGTAGAAAGTATTCTGAGACCAATATTATCACTTGTAGAAACAGTTCAAGCCATTGGTTTATAATTTCTACTACCACTAGAATCAATTATACCTCTTTAATTCCAGTTAAGGTAATAGTATAAATAAATGTGCTCTATCAGATAAGAAAAGATGGAAGCCTAGATTAATTATAAATATAAGATGATATGTTATTTGTGTAAGTTTAAGTGCCGTTAAGTTGGTTTTGGTGATTAATGACAAATCCAATTATATGAGACTAATACTTTTACAAGCATTTCTTTGTCTAGCCTCATTTGGACATGAAAATGGAAATGGTGAGAGGTATGTAACAAACTATTCATGTTCTAACTTTATCTCTCTTATGGGTCCCAAATATAGTGTGTTCTTCTCCATTGTGCTTTATTAAATATATACATATGTTTTTCTCCATATTCATATGTATGCACATATCTTGGGAGAGCTCATTCTATATATCATTCACTCAACTCCATATGTTTTATATTGGCTTGGCATCCATCACCAAGAGGGAAAAGATCGAAACATCTATGGTCAACAATTTGTGTAATTGTTGTTTTGGTGATTTATGACAAACCAGCTTTGTGGGGCTAATCTTTTTCCATGAGTTGACAAATAGGTCATTCTTGGACTTCATATGAGTTGAGATAAAAAACATGTTCATAGATGATGGACCCTAATGATAACAAGCATGAAATGCATGGAGATTGAGCTATAAATACAACTCCTTCTCTCCATCTACATGTTAATATATTCATATATGCAATTCCCATGTCATTGACTTATGTGTGTTAGACTAATGTTTTATTTGAGCCTTATCTTGTTAGTCTCATTAATTGAGAACTTGTAGATAATGAATGTATGCATTTATTATTATGTTTATATGTTTGATAAATGCTTTCTATTCTTGTATAGGATAAACTGCCATATATTCATCTCTAATTATGTATATACTTGCTTCACTCAAATATTTTGTATACATATATTTAGGGGGAGTAAATCCTATATCTTGTTGTGCATGTATTTGATCCAAGCTAATCACTTACATTTAATTGGGATATTTACATTTGTGCACATATTTGAGTATATGACACTTGTGGTGTTGATAAATACTCATCAATTTATTTGTATCCTTTATATGCAATTGGTTAGTCAACGAGTAGTGATTGACATTCAAATAATTGGGACTAACAATCTTGTTGAGGTGAATGAAAGAAATAGGTCCCAAGAATTGAAAATGGTGTTGATGCCTGACTGAGATCAAGACACCTAAAGACTCGAGAGTGATTCATAAAAGGCAAAGAATGAATGGCATAAGTTGAAACACATCAAGTGGCTTGAAGAAATGAGAATGACTGGACATCGTGTGTTGATGAACATCAAGTCAAGTGTTGACTAAAGAGAGTGATGTCTGTTGTCAAGGCCACGAGGATGAGCACAAGACACAGGTATAATGAAGCAAAGCATCCTTTTTTTTAGACTTTTACCGGTTTCGGTGTTTTTAGTACAGACCGAATTGAGTATAGGGATGCCGTAATATTAAGAGGAATGTAATGGTGTTTGTAAGTTATGTCTCAGTGCTCAAAATGATCTATGCTTGTGTGAGTTTGAGAACTCTAAGCCAAAACACCAACTCAGGTTTTGTTTCACATGTCACAACACATACACCTATTTGCAATTTTTTCTCTGTCTCTTGAAGGTTTTGGACCATGATTTTTATTGGGTTCGATAGATTTCAAAACAAGCTTTTCATAGAGTCCAAGATCATCAAAATCGGACTTCCAAGTAAAAGTTGTGGCTTTTTTACCTGAGCTGGATCAGAATATCCGACCCCACATCAGATTATCCGACCATCGGAATATCTTATATGTTTGTTGGAATATCTGATGTCCCGAATAATCCAAAATTCAAAGGAACTCAACTCTCGGGTTGGGACAACTTTTTCAATCGGAATATCCGACCTGGTAGTTGGAATGTCCGATATTCTAAGGAACTCGAGTCTCTGTTTGGTTTAATTCTCAGATCATAATTTCCGATGGTGACATCAGAATGTCTGATCCCTTGTTTTTATAGAGACCTGTGATTTGAACTTGACCATGGTGCACTTCTATATGGATCGGAATATCTGGTCATTGGATCGAAATATCTGAGGTGGGACTGAAATTTCCCCTCAACGGGAAGATTTGGGGGTTTTCTATTTAAACCCCAACCCAAACCCTTTCTAGGGTTAGCCCTATCATTACAATCCTTGTGGCTTTGTGGATTTGAGTTTGTGCTTAGTGATTTGAATCTTGAGCTCTCTTTCTCCCTATCAAATCCCCTTTGTTCTTTGTGATTTGATTCTTGTGGGTGTGGATTTAAGTTGGGTTTGTAGTGTGGGCACAAATCCTTGATTCTTGAGCACTAGAGTTCATTTCCAAGCAAGCTTTGTGTGTATTTGTTACTCTCGGAGATTGAGGTCTCTTAGATGGATAGGAGTCATTCGTGAGCACCTGAGGATTGCGGTGTGCCACGGGAAAGTTAGTGAAGGCTTCGATTTCACCTATGCAAGGAAAGAAATCAAGAGTGAACCCGAGAAGTGCATTTGTGCAATCTCCTGAGGAAAAGGGTTGAAAGAGACCTGACTATTTGTAATCCTCATCTAGGAATCAGCTGAGGTACACAAATCGACAATTTGATAAATATGACCAAAACAAAATAATGATAAATACTTACAAAAAAGGCACTTAGTCCTCACACAGGAGAAAACAACAGTGGAACAGCAATCTAGTGAAACTTCAGCACCAAGCCCACAGGCAGCTCAACTGCGATATAAGCCAAACTCCAAAAACTTATCCTTTCACGCAAATCTTCACTCTATTGATGGTAATATTGCAAGACTGAGTACCATCCACCATACTCAATAAGCCACACAAGGAATGCAAAATAATGCAAAAGGATTCCAAAGTAAAGGCATAGTATGTCTTGTTTGCATAAATAGCATTTAAAACATTTTGCATTTAAAAACATTACAAAATAGTATAGTTCGATTATTATCAGCATTAACCAATCTCCGAACAGCACTCCAATGCAGTTTAGGCCCACACCAAACCTGGAGCTATCTAGTTTCCATCATTTGTTATCATTAATGAGTAGTGTGGGACTAATCACGGAAAAGGCCCACCCATAACCACGGGCACAGCTATTCAAACAGTTTTACTTTGGCCAGAGGTGTACCAATTTACCCACAAGACAAAGTTCCACACATGTTACCATGCCCTGAAATACCACCATGGTACTGTAAAGAGAGAAACCGTGACAAGACCTTTCACGTAACTCGCCCAACATAAGAGTCACCCGCTGAACCACCTGTCTCTGATAGGGTTGATTAGATTCCTAGGCAGGGAGACAGCCTAGCGCCCGGGACATGGACTTAGTGACGATTACCATGCGTGGACTTATTGACGACTACCACAAACACATCGTGGTGCCTCCTGTTGAACTCGTCACATGTCCAGTCAAGCCATTACCCATTCTAGCTTGTGGTTAGTACGAATATTACTTCGCAACAAGTAGTCCGCGAACCGGTCCTTAAGTGTCATGAACACTACTAGCATCATCATCATTCCATGTGCTCACAACCCACCATTAGTCAAGTTTTAGTTGGCAAGTTTACTTAACCAGCCACAACCAACCATCATAGGGATATAAGCATTAATCAGTAATTAATCATTGGTGAATCAGAAGTTTCCCCACATAAAATAAAACTAGAGTTTCTAGGCAGGGCTAAGTAGAACCTATTTATTCTAGCTAGATTATTAATCAAACATCCAACTAGTCAATATTAATTACTCAGGGTATCAAAGTAAGCGTATCAATATCAAAATGGTCATAATCAAAGAATATAAGAATAATTATAAATACCCGTATAATGACATTCAAAAGCTTTGCATGCAATAACATTAAAACACAATAGTTTTCACAACATAGATCAACATGCTCAAGGAGATTGTCGTGTGACTTGCCTTGCAATAGAAAAGCCTTCAATAGGTCTTCAACTCTTCCTCAAACTTCGTGACCTTCTGAAACATCGAAAACACGTGACTACACACAAAATAAGGAAAAACCTAAGAAACTCCAAATGAATAGTACATAAAAAGTACATAAACATGTAGATCATAATTTTAGATGAATCCAGAAAGAAGAATGGGTCAAATCGGAGTTCAGACGGAAAAGTTACGGCCTTCGAAAGTTCAAAATCAGAGAAAATCCGAAAAGAAATAGAAAAAGAATATTCTCGAAATATTCCCTCGAAATTTAATTATTAAAGGAATTATTTTTGAATAGGAAAAGGAGGTGGGACCCACTGTTATAGTCTCGGCTTAGGGTGGATTGAGTCCATGGAACAGAGGAGAGAGAGGAGTGGTGGACTGGGGTGATGTGGACTGCCAGGTAGGCAGAGGAGAGACCGGCCGTCACAACCCCTCGGTGAGCACCCCTTTGTCTTCCTTGTTCCATCCCGCGGCTCACCGCCGTTCTCCGGGGGCCGGATGGTCACCGGCGGCGACCATCGGACCGCTCACCCCGCTGCGGCGCGGCCACACCGGAGGGGGCGAGCCCTTCTTTCGTTTGGGGCCGTCCGATCTGCCTCTAGGCAGATTTGGACCGACCACGTGGCGCTCCCAAGGGCGCTCGCTTCCCCGCCATGTCGACGCCACTTAGGCGCCACGTCGGCCCGTCGACCTGTCATGGCTGCCGCGTGGCAGCCACATGGGCACTTCCCGCTAGGCCGCGGTGGACTCGGTCCATCGTGCGCCGTCCTCTCCTGTGTCGCCGACCGGTGGGGCCCGCTTGTCGACGCCAGCTCCCGGGTCTGGTGACACAATAAATCATTTAATTACACAATAAATCGTTTAATAATTAAATTTGTGTGAGAAATCACTATTAAACTTTAAAAATTCATAACTAATTCATACGAACTCCGATTAAGTCCATTCTAATTTTATTAAATCCAAAAAATACCAAGAATTCATTAAAAATATTTTCAGCTTATGTTTGACTGCCCACATATACTGTTTTTAATTGTTTGTGCATTATTTGTTATAGAATCCGACGCAGTCGACCCTCCCATTTACTACGAGGTTGTAGCCGAGTACGTCGAGCTGGAGCAAGGCAAGTCACACTGTAATCTTAATCATTTTGTACCTACCTTTTTGCTAAAATTCTTTGTTTATTTAAATAAATCTGCATGTTTTATTATTTCATGTGGTGTGGATTATAACCTTTATATAGATAGGACTATGCCCTAGTATTTGAACCTTGTCCCTTGTTACCTGGATAACAACATGATTAGAATACTATTCTCATGATGCTTAGCCATGCTTAGAAACTATTAGTTCACCTGGGAATTAAATATTAACATTTACATTCTAGGTTCGACTCTATGTCAGAAAATAGAACTTTGGATATGTTAATGTTAAATTACTAAAATTTGACATAAATGGTGAGCTGTGGGTGCATGGTTTTGCTGATCATACCCATGGTAACTAAGGACCGGTTCACGGGAACCCCTTGGGCAATTAATCGTACTTTCCACAAGCCAGCATGGGCAACAGCTGGGCTTGTAGCGTCTCTTCTCCCTCTCCTAGGCACCGATGGTGAGAATGGGTGTGATGGAGTTGGGTCGGCCCGGGGATGGGTTGATCGGCTTTCGGATCCATTGTGGCACAAGGAGGGTAGCCTGGCTGATATGGTGTGCCCTGTCGGTAGGTGCAACCTCAGCATGGTGTGGATGGTTAGGGAAAGGTTGCGTGAACGGTCCTGTCACAGCCTCTCGCGGGGTGTTGTGGTGACACATCGGTACATGGGAACGTGTGTGGGGTTGTGTCTTATGGGTACAGTTGTATACCTCTGATCAGAGTTAAATCTATTCGAATAGCCGCGCCTGCGGTTATGGGCATGTTGGTCAAGACTCATCGTGATTAGTCTCACCCTCACTTAATCAACCTGTTTTAATGGAACTGGTGTAGTTCAGGTAGATGGGTGAGCCTGGTTAACGTGGTGTAACGTTGATCAGTGGAGGATTAATATAGTTTAATTAATCAACCTTTTTACCGTTTGCGAACTACTACTGTTTACAACTGTGGTTATGCAAATAAACCTCTAGCCTATCCTTGTCACTATACATTGAGCTTATTTGTGGGTGTGAATTGCTGAGTATTGTGGGTGGTACTCAGCCTTGCTCCTTTTCCCGCTTCTCAGTGGTAGAGTACTTGTCCAACGAGGATCGTCATAAGGTCTAGGCTGGACTCGCCGTCAAGATGCCTGTGGATTGGAAGCCTTCGCTTGACTAGCTGTGTATAGGCTTTATTTGTTTTTACCGCTGCACTTATGTAATATAATTTTATTCTGTTTGTAAGACGCACTTTGTACGGCAACTTGGAATTGTATACTCTAACTTTCCTGGACAGAGATTTAATACACATGAATGTTCAAAATTTCGGTGGTAAATTTCTGGACGTTACACCACCAGATCCAACAAGCATGATCCCGAGCTCGCGCCCCCACGGGGTGAGCTCAGGGTGCCTCCCGAGCTCGTAGCCTCAATAGGCCGAGCTCGGGGCACCACCTAACCCTACACCCGAGCTAAGCTCCTCACAAGCGGTTTGAGGAGCGTGCGGGGGCAGAAGCATTAATGACGACACGATGGAGTCTGTCTCCTCGCTTTAGTCCCCTGCATCTCTTCCATTAAAGGCGACGGGATGTATATCTACCCGGCATGCAGCGTGGGGTACAAGATGACTCTGCACCCCTTACTGCAGGCCATCATTGCTCTTTTTTTTTTGACAAGGGGTGTGGGATGGTAGGCGGCGTTGTTGACTGCTGCGCCGTCTATTCTGCCTTACTACGCCCCTATTGCTTTGACAAGAGGGAAACGAGCGGGTCCCGCAGCCAGCGGGACAAGCCCATGCTTCCTTCACAATCTCTCGACGGCTACGCCCAGGCGCGTGGCAAGGAACCATTACTCCTCTCCTCACCTGCTTCGAGAGGGGCCTCCTAGAGGACAAGCGACTGGGCCCAACGGTCAGCACAGGATGTGACTTAGCATACCTAATTCTCTAACTCTCACTGTGTAGCCACTGCGGTATTCCCCCAAGGATGATAAGGGGAGAGCCAAGGTTACAAAGAGGAGGAGGCCAGATCCTAGAATCAGATCCCAAGCCAGAGATCAGCTGGAGAAACCTTCTCACAGCCTAAGTCTTGTAAGATTCACCTAGAAGCAATTCACAAGAGAACCAAGAACGCAACAGGTGTAGGGTGGTCTGAACCTATATAATACATTTTATCTCATTTACTCCACTAGCCACCTATGGCAGATCGAACACATTCAATCTCCTGGACCGAACTCACAAAGGGTGTTCCTCCGGATCCCCGCTATAGGTGTTCCCACACCGACAATCTCATACATCAAAATTTAAATTGTGCATTGTTGTATCGAAAGTTCCGATATACATCGAAATATCCGGTGTCATATCGGAATATCTGATTTGCTTTCCCTTATCTTGGTATGATCTTAACATTAAACATATTGGCCATCAATTTTTTTTAGAATATATCAACAAGAACAAAAATAATAACATGAAAAAAATATTTCAAATATAAATTCAATGGTGCCATTTATATGTATTCGGGTAAGCCTTTAAGTTTTTAGGCTAATTCAAAAGTCACAAAGTTTGAATCTTGATGTGGCCCTTTTTAATCAATGGAGACAGTACATGCAATTCCTACTATGTCCATAATGACGCAAGATGGGAAGAAAGGCAAAAGCCATATTATTTTTGTGGATTCTTAAGTGTTTACATGTTATTATTGATTATGGTATTTTGTGTACGCTTTGAAGTTTCAACGCGTAAAATCCTAATTGACATCTACATATATACCTCTCGTTACCGAGCAATTCACTTTATCACGTTTCATTGACATGTTCATGGTTGAACCAACACCTATTGCCTGAGAACCAACAACAACAATATTGAGAGATAAGGTTGTCTATTGTTCCTTAAATTCCATCCCAAGCACAGCAATATAAGGCATGCTCGATAATCATTTCGCTATTTTCTAAGTTTCCTTCCTCTCTTCCTCTATACTATATATGCAAGCAATTATTTTCCATCTTTACATTATCACTAGCACAATGTGAATTAGGGTGTACAAGATATATAGTCAACATCTTCAAATGCACAAAGGATGACACATATCATGAACAGGGCTCTTTCTCCAAATCTTGAAAGGGAACATTTTGTTAGCATGCAATTATTTTCTTTTGTATACTCTATATATATGTAACTATCCATATCTCTACATTACCTTTATCCTTCTCTACAATATCTCTAGTGACCTAACGACATAAGAACTGGGATAGAGCACGATGGTCAGTTGGCATCTTCCGGCCTCTTCTTAATCTTGAAAGCAAGTAGCTGATAGTTGTTTGTTTTTCTTTTCTTTCGAAAACTCTATCTTAGCAACTACCGATCTCTACCCTACATGCTACATCTAGTGACCTAATGACAATTGAACTAGGGTAAACCTGAATTACAACTGGTGGCATGTGGTTTTTCTTTTCATTCAAACTCTATTTGCTTGATTGTTCATATCTACACTATCTCTATTGACAATAAACAGAAAGATAAAGGAAAACTATTTTGTTTTTATCAACTGTAAAGTATACTTCTCATTATGATCCAGATGACACAATAACCATCTTAAATGAGCTAATGGCAACCCCTGGCACACTTAGGTGCTGTTCGCAAGCACTACTTCAGCCAGCTTAATTTTTTCCTTTCCCGCGCGTACACTTTCCAAAACGATAAACGGTGCGTTTTTTGCACAAATTTTCTATATGAAAGTAGTTTAAAAAAACAAATAGATCCATTTTTCAACTTTTTAATAGTAAATACTTAATTAATCATACGTTAATGACGTTCCTCGTTTTACATAGGGCTTATTTAAGCCCCTCAATAAGCCACAAAGAACACTGCATTAGTGATCTTCCCGGTATCAAAGAAAACAACTGGCAACATGCAATTTTCTAGTGAAACATATACTGCCTCATTTAATAAATAAAGATTTGGCATATAAAAATACTTTCAAATATAAATTCAATTAATGGTGCCACTCGTATATATGCTAGTAAACACATATATTGCTAGATTAATTGTTAGGCACAAGTTCGAACCTCAAAAAAACCAAGTCTTATTATATTTAACAAGAACATGCATACATAACCGTTCTTCTCTTATCTATCCATAGCGACGCAACAAAGGTAAGATAAAGCCATTTTGTTTTTCTCGACTATAAAGATACATCGTATTGAATTTGTTTTGTACAAAGTTTCATGGAGTAACGCTTGCATGACTTCAAGATATATACATATCTTATCACCGTAGCAAATACACTCGTCATGTTTGACCGACGACGCACCGTCGAACCACCACCCATGGTATAGAGAACCAACTAACACAAAAGCTCTTTTCCGCTATCCACCAGATCCAAACGGTTTGGGAAACAAGATGCTACTAACAAGTAGTAATAACAAAGCAAAACCGCGCTCCTCCACAGCAAGAAGCAAGAGGGCCCGATGAAGCACAAGCAACCCAAGAAAAACACCCAATTATTAACCTTTTGCCTATAACCTGCACGCTCACACGGCATCTGCGGCCGGGTTTCGGAATTCCCATGTCCCATCGCACTCACTATCCGCAATTTTTCTCGCGGAAAGAAAACAAAACAACCCGCGTCGCCGTGAAAAGGTGCTCCTTTCTTTCTACAACACGGCCGGTGAGGTGACGACGACGACGTCAGAGCTAGACAGACGTGCCCGGTCAGCCCGGCCGCGAGGCGAGACCCCGCACCACACTTTGTCACTGCCGCAGTGCACCAGACCGACCGGCGTCGCAGGGGCATGCATGCATGCATACTGCCTGTGGTGGCTGCCTCGCCCCCCATGGCAACAATAATTCTGCAACCGGCACGACGCTACACGCATCGCACCAGCAGCAGCAGCGCGCGAGAGGTGGCGTCGAGACGAGACGACAGGAGGGGAGAGGAGCGGAGAGGAGAGAGAAACCATACAAAACCCTATTAATTCCACCGTGATTCCATCTCCTTTGTCCTCCTCTTCCTCCTCCACCGCTTCGGTTCTCTCTCTCTTGCTTTCCTCTCTTATATATCGCCTCTAGCTCTCCCCTGCATTCGCCATTGCTGCCTTCTCTCTCGCCTTTCTTCTTGGTCAGGTGGTGGAAGGTGTAGCTGCGTAGTAGTGGGGTGAGGCTACGTCGTTTGTTAGCTAGCGATCTGTGGTGGTGGTGGTGGTGGTGGTGGTGCAGGGGAAGGGGAGGGGGATGAGGGCGGGCGGGATGCTGTGCCGGTCGCAGGCGGCGACGGCGGTGTGCGTGCCCGGGGACGCGCGGTCCATGGTCGTCGCGCGCCGCGCCGACCGCACCATCGCCGAGGACGCGCGCCTCGTGAACGATGTCAGGTACGCGCGCCTCGGCGGAGGAGCCGGACCCGGCGGGCGAGTCCCGTCGCGGCGTTTCGCGGGTCCGCCGAGGCAGCAGGCAACGGCACCTCCTCCTCCGCCGCCGCCGCAGCCGCCGAAGCAGCGGCGCGCCCGCCGCGGGGCGGGCGTCGCGGTGACGCTTCCCATGGTGACCAAGAGCCCCAAGGAGACCCCGGCGAGGGAGATGGCCGCTGCCGCCGCGGCGGCCAAGCGCGCGCCCCCCGCTGCGGCGCCCGACGACCAAGTTCTGCAAGTACGTCTCCTCTGCTTACTGCTCTGCTCTGCTCTACACACAAAATTCTTACAAAAAGCTCTTGTTTCCTGCGGAAAAAAATTCTTACAAGTTACCATTACTACTTTTACCCACGGCACCTGACAATTAATCGTTGCTATTTTTATTTCTCCAACGCATAAAAACTTTGCACGTCACTATATTACAAGAACAATTAATCGTTGCTACTGTTTAAAATTTCCTTTTATCAGCCCCTTTCGTTTGCACACTTCATTCATCCTAAAAAACAAAATCACCTTTTCTAATGCATATACTTCTTTTCAAGATGGATTTGAGTTTTTGACCATTAAAATTTAGGAGTTGAAGAATTGTGCCGATTTACTGGGTACAGCATGGGTGAGCACTAGTAACTAGTAGGAAGTAATAACTCCCTGCTTGCCTCGTTTACGGTGAAGTGAAAACTGAAGGTGCCGCGAGCGTCACAGTAACACCATTTACGCCAAATAAAGAAACAAAAAGGACTATGCCGCTGGGAGAACAGTGAAGCAGCGGCCACAAGGTGTGCTCTTCTTCTGCTGCAGCAGCAGCCACCACCACCACCAATACGCCCATGGCGCCAGTGCCCTTCTGCAATCTGCAGAGAGATAATGGACTTTGCTCCTCTTTGAAGATTCAGACTAGCGATGGATCGCCATCTGTATCTCTTTCTTTCTCTCTCTTCCATGGCACCACCATGCATGGCCTTGCTGTTGCTGTTACTGCCATATGCTTCTGTTGTCGTAATGAAAAAGCAGGATAGAAAATACTGTGGAAAAAAAAGCAGGGATAGAATCACTGTGTAACTGTGTAAGTCAGAGTTTACTTGGAGTGAGATGGTGCTGTTTTCTTTGGTTGCTCATGCTCACTCTTTCACTGTTCTTGTTGGGAATCTTCTTGATTCGATATTGGGCTTGACAGCGTGTATTATGTATGTATTTGCAGGTGGTGGTCATGAAGGTGGCTATTCACTGCCAGGGGTGTGCAGGAAAAGTGAGGAAGCATATCTCCAAGATGGAAGGTATGTTTTCATGTTTGTACTTCCACTACTGCTATTTACCAATCTACCAATAAAAAAGAAGGTTATCATTGCAATGTGAATTTTGTCACCATGCATGTGTATTAGCTTCTTTTTTCTTTTGGTTTAGTCATGCTGGTCTCTTCCATTTAAGTATGAAGAATACTGTCAATTTACATTCAGATCCTTCCACGGTGATATCCATTTTGTCCTCTATATTCCTCTACCTTGGTTATAGTTCTAAGTTCAAGAATTATATATATTTAAAAGTGGAGGGAATACTTGGCAATTAATACCACATATCTTAGTAAGGTAAATAAAAAGACATCTGGTGGAATGTTTACTGGGCTTTTGTGCAAAATTCCTTGCTGATTCTGATATACACATATAACCTTTTGACATGGTCTAGTCTACCCCATCAGTACTGCAGCTATGACAGTATACTATGTCCTGGAGCTACGAAGATCACATGCATATATAGTTCTCTTTGTTGTTGCATCTCCTTAATTCCACTGGGCACACATGCCCTAGGACATATACTACTGATCATATATCCAAGCATTGCATTAACTAGAAGAAAGCTTAGGGACAATAACATCACTAGCTAGCCTAATTAGTCCTGTACCAGAATAAAAGTGGTCAACACAGTAGGTAGTACACCTTGTGTTAGACTCCCATGTCAACGCTTCAGAAAATGGAATTGGGTTCTCTAAAATAGAGATATCAAGTGTATGCCACTCAACTACTTCTACTACTACTAATACTAATACTACCATTCTGGAAGTAGAGCAATTAAATTAGCGTTTTAAATTCACTACTTGTAGAGTCTGAACCGATCGATCACATGGATGTATATATGGTTTATATACAGCTAGTCGTTTTGAAGAACAAGTAGAAAATGTTCACTTAAATTTTTAATTAAGCACCCTTTTAACAGGCTCTGATACATTGACTTAACCATAACACAATTAGATTGACTCTAGAGCTCTTAATTAGAGTAGGAGTTTGTAGAACTCTACTTTTATGCATTCGCTGCATGTAGTGATTCTGAATTTCTGAAAAAGCTCTGACGAAGCACTTCGAACTGAACATTTTACTACTAGTATCTATCCATCCATCCAGCCTTTGGAAAAAAGTTACTGTTTCTCCGGGTCCCACATGCCAGTATGTCACCCACAGATCCCACTCTGCCCTCAGAATTAATTTTCACCCCTTCCAGTCAGTACAGAATGTGGTGACGTACTTGCATGCGTAGGAGGAATCACGTGCCTGTGCTGTACTACAAAGCAAGATATATATAAGTAAAAAAAAGTAAAATTATACTCTACAGTGCACAGCTGCAGGACGTACGTACGTAGTGCATGTTCCTGTGCTCCTGCAAATGCACGCACTGCAGCATGCATGTAGCTAGTGACTGTCAAAAACTGCATATGCAGATTGCAGAGTAGTGGCTGCACGAAACACTGAAACTAACCTGGAGTAGTAGAGTAGTAATTTTTTTTTTTGTGTTTGGATTTTTACTGGGTGAATATATGTTTGTGCAGGTGTGACGTCGTTCAGCATCGACCTGGAGAGCAAGAAGGTGACGGTGATGGGTCACGTGTCGCCGGCCGGAGTCCTCGAGAGCATCTCCAAGGTCAAGAAGGCCGAGCTCCTGTTCCTCTGATCATCCCCGGCCGCCGGCCAGCCGTCGCCGCCATGGATGCTTGCTCGGCTAAAGCGAAGCAAAGAAGATGTATATGCTTTCTGCATGCAAATGCTTCTAGCAAGCTAAGGTCACAGCCAGCTACTGGGCAGGAGAGAGAGAGGTTAGAGAGAGAGACAGAGGAAGGGAGTGAGAGGGGTACATGCTCTGATAGATCGATGGGTGAAAGCTTAGAGGGGCAGAGAGAGGCAGGCATGCGTGGTGAACTGTGCGTAACTGGTGTCTAGTGTTGTGTCGTGTACTCAGCTCGTGTGTGCATGCTTGCTCTTGCTTTACTCAATCCTTTTCTTTTCTTTGCCTTACATGCATGTGTTGCTGTGGTCTCCTCCCATTTCTTCTCTCTCATTGTCTCTCTTGACCGATCAATCGCCTGTTGGGTTGGACTTGGAGCTAGGGCTAGCTAGCATGCATGGTGCGCTATATGCCTCGCCGAGGTGTCGCCATGGCCGAGCTCAGCTTGGCTGCTTCCGTTTGGCCCCGTGCTTTTGACTGCATCTTCCTACACACATACCTCCTTGGGGCCAAGCTAGCCAAGCTGCAGAGTCGCCTCCCACCGACAGCTGGGGCCCGCATACGTGTCACTAGGGAGTATATATATAAATACAGTTTTGCTTTGGTGTTGAGGGATGACCAAGAGACGCTTCTGAATTCTCTTTAATTTAATTTTATCATCAAGTTTATTGTATATATATATATATATATAATCTCACATGTGAGAGGCTGTGACCCCCGTGACAGGCATATATGTACATCGATCTCGTGCGTGTCATCGTGGACACAGACAGCTCACTCATTGCTAGAGCGTACAAAAAGCTTTGTGATTAGATCAAATGGCAACCATGCTACGCAACAAGATGAACGATTGATGGTAGTTTTGGCCGGTCATCTGGCCCGTAGTCTAAGCTAAGCACGCAAAGCAACTAGTATGGACAAAGTGACCAAATGGATCCGGATACGGGCAAAAAGGCACTGCATTTCCACATGAAAAAAGTATATATATGTATAATGTACGGATCGATAATTCTGATGATTCAGGTTGGACGTTCTGACTGATGTCCACATCCTTGCTTATTCTCTTCGGATACTGATGGCCTTGACCTTGACGGAAGAACTAATTACTTTGGTTTTCACCGGTTAAAAAAAGTTTAGGTTGTCGATGTTTTGTTGCCGACAAGAGCATATTGATGTCCAATGAGTATATAATTGCTTAATCAAGTAATTCTTTCAGGTGAGAGAACGTGATATACCAGCCGAGAATGACCGTACCAAACAAAAAACAATTCAAAAATGTGGATGTATTTGTGAATGTCAGGTGACAACTGACGGAAAGGAGAACTCTTTCAAGACATGCCTCTGGTTTCTCCAAAAACCATGAAAGTAGTTACAAAAAATTGTTAAAATGTTTTTAAAAAGTTCATATATCATGCATATACGATCTTAAAAATCAAGTCTAAACTCAATTCAAGCATCAGTCGAGAAAAAAAAAAGATAAATCCATCATATCAACCAAAATTTATTTATTTGTTTATTTCTCTATATGTGGATTGATTTTAATATTGAATTCTGGTCATTTTTATATTTCTCATAACCATTTGTATTGTATTTGAGAGAAAACGATGCTTGAGCTAGGAAGACATCCCCTCAGGGATTGAAATAAATTATGGTGACAACAAACCTAACCTAATTCACATTCATCTAAAATCAGTGAACTCACCCACACCAATGGTGAATTCAGCAGGAGCTCTACACGCACCAGTGTGGTCGGAAATAGTCCGGTCAACCAGAACTTGAGCACTTCCAGTGACATGTTTCCGTCTGCTCCAGACAAATTGATGCACACACTCTTAGAGCATCACCGATGTAAATCAACGCATGATGATAGGGACACGGCAATGGCCACCTCCCACATAAGTACCAGTAATGTTGTGTTCCTCTCAATAGAAGCATGCCATCTGCCCCCTTCGGCACAAGGGGCATGTGCCCCCTTTGGCCCAAGGGACTCAACATGCACCACAGGGCATCAGCCAGCACCGGTAGAAAGTAGATTTGATAGCACAGTAGACACAATGATGTATTGCATAGTAGCAAATGTCAAGGGCTATAAGTGGGCAAGTACTCTCTCTGTCCCATAATACGACTACTTTTGCTTTTTTTTTTTTGAAAAATAAGGTTTAGATAAGAAATGGTTGTGATTAATTGAGATGAGAAGTAGATGAAGAAATTAAATACGGAATGATTATGATTGGTGGAGATGAGAAAATAGGTGAATAAGTAATAGTATTTTGAGATAAATTTTAAATGAAAGAGATAATAATATTATGGGACGGATGGAGTAGTACATAAGGGTTTTCCATGCCTCCTGCCCCGTTCCATCTCGTAGGAAAAGAATATGTCCAGTCTATGATTGGTCCGAGGCAAAGACCTAAGTTAGGTACATAGTCGGTAGAGACCGGACAGACACCGATAGAAAGTAGATTTAATAGCTCAATAAACTTAACGATGTGTTGCAACAGTAGCAAATGCCAGAGCTGCAAGTGGACAAGTAGTACATAAGGGCTTTGCATTCCCCCCTGCCCAAGAGATTGCTCTCAAATCTGGTTAACCAGGCCAGCGAGCCATGCTATTACTAAACTGACACTACGAGCCTCTCTTAAAGACATGGATTATTGCTTGAGTGACTATCCACCGTAGGTTATTTTCTCAGACCTTAGGGAACATTTCCAGCACTCTTCAGTTATGCGATCCACCAAGTTAACGTCAGAAACTGATTGACACAAATAGCCACGAAAAATCTTTGAAAAATATAAATACACACATCATCGTTCGATTAGAACATATGATCCAGGATCAAGAGACCGTACGTTTCCACGTCAACGAATTGAATTAGCAAGAAAGACCCTACTGGGCGTAATATTTAGTCCAAATTCAATGATCACCATGTCGAATTCTCGATATATACCTGCTGCCATGTAGGCCCGTACGTTCGTGTGCTAGCATACACGCGACATGGCCTGCCAAGCTGGACTTGAAGTATACGGTCGTACGCGCCATGGGCGGGAGCAGGTCGAGCATATCATGCGATCCGATCGACACATGCAGCAGCCAGCAGCCATTCGCGGGGACGACATGGATGCATGCAATGCAACATATGAAAATATACTGCAGCGACGTCGCAACAAACGCTAGATGCTGATGAGAATTCCAGTATAGTTTATATCGATCATCTCGTCAAGGCATATGCATATACAGCCATCTGATCGATCAGCCGCTGTGTTGCTTGTATATATATGCGTGCGTGGACCACTTCGGTCGACCCATTCGATTGCATCTCTCTCCGCTATGCGTTTTTTGTTTTTGCTTTTCTTTTATACTTGCTTGAGTTTTTAATAAATAATACTATTGGCTTTTGACACGATATTTAACAATTTGTCTTATTTAAAAAAATTAAGTAAGTATAATTTATTTTGTTGTAAATTAGTTTATTATATTAAAGAAACTTCAGATATGACTTATATTTTTATATATTTATACTAATTTTTTAAATAAGACGAATGGTTAAACATTACGATAAAAATCAAAGGCGTCATTTATTAAAAACCGGAGATAATATTAGTAATTATAGATGTTTATTGTTCTTGCTATGTTTGGAGGAATCAAGAATAATAATGTTAGTTGTTAACGGATGCTTGATTAGGATGATTAACTAATTGGTGTGCGTGTCTTAAACTCGGATTATGTTCCATTCACCTACTGTTTTTTAACAAGTTTATGTCAATTATAAACTTCTCAGCTGATATGTATTTGGTTTGTTAGCAAATTAAGAAACTTCACAAGAGTTCATGCATCCTGATCCTGGATGACGCACAATTAATTGCTGCAGGCATATGTATGAGTTGGATGATGTAGAACAAGCAACCCCCCCTGCAATCATCAGTACTTGAGGATACATATTACCATTTAAATGTGTGGGTGGTTTCAATTGGTGGGTCCACATTGAATGAAAGTTTTGTAAACAGTGATAGTATTATATCAGCTTCATAACTTGTATTATAAGGGGTATTTTAATTATAGAAAGTCTTTAAGACTAAACTTTGACCATTAGTTTTTTATAAAATATATTTCTAACGAGTATAAAACCAATATTCTGTGAAAATGTTTTGAAGTATGAATCTAATGGTATAGATTTTATACACTAAATGTACCTGTAGATATGTTAACTAATGGTATCGATAAAAATCTTTCAAGTTTGATTTTCTAAAATCAAAATAGGCCTTACGAGGGTGAACAGAGGGATTAATAGACAGCTGGGTATAGTAGCACACACACACGGCCAAATGGCTAATGAAAAGCCAAAAACGTGGCTTGTCAGGCTTGTTACAATTACAACAATCAACCACAAATTCTTAGCAAGCCTAAGGTTTAGAGTATCAAACTCAATATTTCTTTTATCACCCATGTCATATTTCCCTTCCAGTAAAAGCCCAACCCAACCATGATGCAGTAATAATCTTATAATCTCACTAGAATCCACCGATGCTGATTGATTGAGACATTAAAACATGGAGATCACGCGGCCCTATCTGGGTTAATTGGGCCCAGCCTGCCTCTGCCACGTACTGTGCTCTGCACGCAGCAGCCAGCCAGCCAGTCAGCCGGCCTATCTACGTACATGCTTTGGGGTCCGATCTAAGATCGAGTCTGATCACGGCCGGGTCCTGCCAAGATTAGCCCCATTGATTTCGTTGCCGGGGACTTGGACTTGTTGATCGATTGGCCCGGCCGGACCACGCAGTTTTGTCTGTTTTTCCCGGACAAATCAGATTTTACCAGCCGTACTGGATGTTCTTTGTTGGGAAACCAGGCGGCCCGTGAAGCCTCGCCCAGGTTTTCTATTAATAAGTCGTCACTTAATATGAAAAGAAACTATGGCTATTGCCTATAAATAAAAACGAGAATCCATGCACCGCGCTGCTCCTCTGTGGCCCGGATGCTGCGGCGACACGCACCAACGCAATCACAGCCAAACAAAAGAAACAAAGAAAAGAAAAAGGAAAGATGCACAAGCAATCAGGGAACATAATTTGGAAAGGATGGGCACATTTATAGACCTTCACGAATATGAGGGCTAGCAGCGGCCGCGTCGTGCCGCGCCACGCATAGCCAGCACGACCGCCCGCGCCTGGCCGCGTCGACCGCGCGCCGTGGCCCCGCGCCAACTGGCCAGCCGTGCGTTGCGCCGGCTGGCTCTGCAGCGTCGAGCCGCTGGCCGTGCGTCGTGTCGCGCCCGACCACGTGCGCGCGCTGCCGGCGTCGCGCTGGCACGACGCGTCATGCCGGCTGGTCGAGGTCGAGAAGAAGAAGAAGAAGAAGAAGAGGAAGAGAGAGAAAAAAGAAAAAGGCAGTGACGACCGGGCTCCGCGCCGCCGTGCCCGCGCCTGACCTCCGCGCTCCCACGCTCGGGCGCCGCCGCCGCGTCCTCGCCGGGCCGCAGCGTCGCACGCGCGCCGTACCGCCGCTCCGGCGTCGTTCTCGGGAGCAAAGAAAGATAAGAAAGGAAAGAAATGAAAAAAAAGGAAAAAAAAGAAAGAAAATAAGAAGGTAATGAGTGATTTTGCAAAATGGCCCCTAGTTTTCTGAAAATGGCGCTTATCTCTCTCTCTCTCTGCACAGGAGATATTTTGCATATTTGCACCCTGAATGTTCGGAAAACTCCTTTTTTACCCCTCCACCGAATGGAAACTTAGTAAACGGCCCTTGTACCTTGCAAAATTCACTGAGATGTCACATTTGAGCTTGAAATGTCTTAGGAGTTTTCATTTTAAATTCCAAATCTGTATTTGAGGCATTTGATCGCTACTTTATGTGATTATGAATTTCTTTCCCAATATTTAATATTATATTTAATGCATTTTATCAGTACTTTGATAGTAAATTATAGAATTGCAAAGAATATTATTGGAAATTTGCAGGAAATTTTTATGTATTATTATATTGCAAAATTAGTGCATTTTACCAGGATGTAATTTGTGCATATTAATGTATTATAAATAATAGAAAATGACTGGCATCGTGAACTCTAAGTTCATAGAATCCAGAAATTTTCTATCATCGGAATTAAAATGTCAAAATTGAATTGGAGCAAGAAGCTCTAAGCTACCATTAAATCAAGCATGCTCTTATCATTGACTTGATGAGATTGATCAAGCACTTTAATCTCTTGTTAATGTCTCTACGTTACTCTCATGAATGAGTATGTTAGATGGATGAGCGCATTGATATTTTTTTGAATGCAAGAAAGAAGCGGTTAGAAAACTTATGGTAGACACAACTCTTGTATAGAGTAAGAATGGGCATATTTTTACTATAGTTCACTAACGAAACGACTATTAGAGAGTACAGTTATGTAGTGCACCGAATTTGCACCAAAAATTGTTTCTCGATGATCCACCTAAACGCGATGTAAGTTGCATGCAAGTATCATCGACAGTATACAAGAAGTATGCCAAACTGATTGATAATGAAAATTACGTAATGTTCATGATGATGTTCATTAGAAGAACACCATTTCCCCATCCACCTAGCAAAATATTGGTACTAATCAACATGAGAAGCTAGATGGTGGAAGTACCTCACTGAAAGAAGAGAAAAATAACAAGGTGGATCATAGGTCATGATGAATAAACTAAAGCCTTATGCTCACAAGAAGAGCAAAAGGTCGATCCTAGTAGCACACTCATCATGAATTGAGAGGGAGAACTCCTAGCATTTTAGCATTTTTGAATAGTTGTGAATATAGAATATCTTGTGCTAGAAAGGATTTATGTCAGAATAATAGAAAAGCATTGCCATTACTATTGAGCAAGAAGCTCACAATGAAGCTAATTAAATCCGAAGTAATGGGATACTTTGTTGAGTCAGTCTAGCTTCCATGTTTTGTCATCATTTATTTGTTGCAATTTTTGAAGAAATGTTGAATTGAATAAATGGTTTTGCTCTAGGAGAGCACACAATTTTTCCTGCAATAAAGAATTATTTTCAGTATATAATAGCATGTTTAAAGCATTTACTATTATATTGCTACTTCCTAGCACATGAGTATTATGCTTTAAATATTAGAATTATGTAGTGCCTAAATAAAAAAAGAATTATCTATGGTATGTAGAACCACAAATACCACCTTGAGAGAAAGAGGTATTTTCCAGATAAAATAGAACTAGAAAATATTGTAACTACTGCTAGAAGAAACAACTGAATTTGTTGGCCTAGAATGTGCCATAGTCATATTGCCTATGGAACAATAAATTGTAACAAGCATTATTGTACCGTGAACCCCATTGAACTCTCTTAAGCGTGAAGATTATTTAGGCTATACTACTTTGGAAATGTAAACTCCCTTTTTAGCAGTGCAAATTTTA
This sequence comes from Oryza meyeriana var. granulata, assembly GCA_003991445.1. NCBI lineage: Eukaryota > Viridiplantae > Streptophyta > Magnoliopsida > Poales > Poaceae > Oryza > Oryza meyeriana. The sequence goes on along the minus strand of RYFJ01000693.1, from coordinate 225,696 downwards.
CCACTTTGGTTTAGAATTATGAGAATAAAATAGCAATTTATTTGGTCATAGCATATATATATGAAATAATTTCCCTGAATCATGAAGATTTGTGTGTCCGCATGTACCACCGGAAAATTAACTTATAAGTCGCATACCATGAAGGTATAACCCCAGTGTTTCCTAAACCGGATTGCGGGGAATATTTGCGACCTTACATAGTCCTTGTAAGGATTATTCTAGCAACATATGAAGCTCATCAGACGTGCTCCTAAAACAGCTCATGCACATCTAGTGTCTATTCAACACCAATCATCTTGAGAAGTTCGTGAGAAAGGATAATGTTAGAATATTATTTGATGATTGGTACACTGGCATAGCATGATAAGAAGAGCATCGAGTACCGAATATCCACATGAATGGACTAAGTAGAAACCATAAATTAGAAGATTTGCTATACCACTAATGTAATACCTGCTATATAAAGGGACATGCAATCCTAAAAGCAGTAGATTCTCAAAGAAAATTCAGACCATTGGCATATAAAATCTACTCAATTTTTTGAACCAATATAGAATGAATGAAATAGTCTAGTAAAATGAAGAAAGAATTGAGGAAGCAAACTCAATCTTTGAATTCGAGTTTGAACTAAGAATGAAATATTTGGTTGAAACCAAATTATGCTTATGCTGGCAGCTAAAGCATGTGACAGATGTAACTCTAGTAACCAGTCCAACTCCATTTAGAAAGTGTTAGAAATTCTTGGCTTCGGGATAGTTAATTATTGCCAAACCCCATGATCAGGATATCATTGCAAATAGACCAGTTTTCTACAGACATAGAGAAGAAAGGGAGAAAATTTAGGACAGAATTCTCACACGCAAGTGTCATAGTAGCACTCAGCTACGTGGCAAATTGTACTAAACCAAATTAAAGATCATTATAGTATACAAAGCCTCTCATGAATGAGCATGGCTTTACCACGTCCAGCAATTGTGATTCGAATACCGTCTCAACCTCTATTATTATGAAAATAATGCAGCGGATGTTGCACAATGTGAATGAGTTAGGTGAGAAGAATCTCACTAAGTATGTGAATCCCAAATACTTCTATGCTCGAAAATTGCATAAAAGTAACAAAATATTATATACTAAGTCCTATGGAAATCTTGCAGATTTATCCACTAAATTATTATCGACATCTTCCCTCGAATAGATATGTCCGGGGAATCGGACCAATAAGACTTACAGAAATGTAAAATTCAGGAGGAGAATTTCGCAAACTCATTCTAAAATCTTGACCTAAAAAATCAAATACCCAAAATCAATATAGAAGATTGAATCAAAGAATTAGGTGGGTTGTACTCTTTTTTCATTGGATAAGTTTTTCATGCAGTTTCTTACCAATGTTTTTAATGAGGCAATATATACGACATTGCGAGCGTATGCCATTTATTCTTTCTCCAATTTTTTTTTGTTTTTTTGAAGTTTTAATAAAGCATAATCATCACGCAGTGAAGGCCTAAGGGGCGTGTTGGCAAACTAGGCGGCCTGTGAAGGCCCAGCCCAGGTTTCCCACTACTGACCGTCACTAAATATGAAAAGAACCTACGGCTATTGCCTATAAATAGAGAAGAGAACGAGCAATTGTACACTCTAGAGAGAAAGGAATGAGTGAGAAATCCTATCCCTCTCGTGTATCTCTGTCTCTCTTTTTGTTCTCGGTATATGTTCACTTTAGACTACACACGTAGCACTAGGGTTATATAGTGGATGCATGTATGTATTTACTTGCTTGGCAATCGAACAGGCTTGTAGCGAGCTCACTGAATTTTGTTGGATTTATACGACCAAAATCTCACTGAATTTCAGAACCTCAAATATATGCATGTTACCTAGCTCTCCTAGGGAATGGTCCTGATCTCTCTGGCCAATCTTTTTTTTTTTTGGTTTCCATTCCCTCTTGCCAGGCCATGCCAAGTAACACCCTGAAAGATTTGCAGGCAGTAATGCCACCCACAAGATCTGCCAGAATGAATGCTCCCATGACATGGCATCTCAATGAAAAAAACCGGGAGCTGAACAATCACTTGTGACTTTGGTCTTTGCAGCCAGTCCAGATGGTCCATGAGCACAGGCTCTGAGCCAAAAAGACCACTGGAACGAGGCATTCTGTCCCTCCCAGCATCAACAAATGCTGCCTAAATAGGAGTGAAGTGATTGCAGAGAGAGGGACAGTGCAGGTAGGAAGGCTAGGGTGCTTCATGCTGGTTGGGCCAAAAGACAAAACTGGGGGATGCAGGGTTATTTGCTCTGGGCCATGTAGCAGAGCACCCTGCAAACAGAGTAATTGCAAGGCGCAGGCATTGGATCCATCGTCGTCCGGTTTTGCGCCCCCTTCTTCCAGCTCCGTGCTAAGGTTTTTCATATGCGAGTGGAAGCAGTGTCATTTAACTCCGCTGTTGGGTACCCGGATGGGACAGTTTAGAATTTTTTTTATTTTTATATTTATTTAATAAAATATTTACAAAACTACATTTTCATTTCAAAAATTTACAAAAATATACTCCCGCCGTCCTCTGAGAGAGCGGAGGGCGATTTCAGAGATATCGCTCTCCCAGAGGATGGCGGGCGGTTTTTGTGTGGCCGGGGAGCCGCTTGCAAAATAGCCGTTTCACAGTATATAGTCCGGACCGTCCGGATAGGATTCGGACGATCCGGACTGTACAATTTGCCGTTTCACAGTATATAGTCCGGACCGTCCGAACCGGTTCGGACGGTCCGGACTGTACAAATTGTTGTAACACGCGCTACGTACCTTAAAACAGTCATAACTTTTGCATATGGTCTCGGAATTGGGCAAATAAGTACTTTGCGGACATCTACAAAAAATTTTACATCCGCTTCTCCCTGACTATGTCGGGTTTGTCCGAAAATTTTTTGCGAAATTCGGCCGGGAAGATTGAGTTTTCGAGGTCCGAAGTTTCAGCACGCTTTTTAAAGCACACTCACAATTTTCTACAGGCCACATCTTACATCGGTTTGAGTTGCACCTTCACGAGGTTTTGCTATTTTCGAGTTTCTAGTTGAGAAAAAAATATCAAAAAAAAGGAAAAAAATAAAGTGGCTATTTTGCAGGTGGCCCCCTGGCTGCCCAAAAACGGCCCTCCCAAAGGGCGGCAAGGGGGCCGCCTGTAAAATGGCCGGCCCCCCGGTCGGATTTTTACAGGCGGCCCCCTTGCCGCCCTCTCAGAGGGTGGTTTTTAGGTGACGGGGGGCCGCCGGCCAACGGCCGTCAGCCACGTCATCATATCGCCCTCTGAGAGGGTGATTTCAGAGATATCGCCCTCCCAGAGGGCGGCGGGAGTATATTTTTGTAAATTTTTGAAATGAAAATGTAGTTTTATAAATATTTTATTAAATAAATATAAAAATAAAAAAATTCGGACAGTTTAGATCTTAGAGTTTATTTTATTTTTATATTTATTTAATAAAATATTTACAAAAGTATATTTTCGTTTCAAAAATTTACAAAAATATACCCCTACCGTCCTCCCTCCCATAGGACGATTTTATGACGTGGCTGACGGCCGTCAACACTTTTGCAGGCGGCCTCTTGGCTGTCCAAAAACCGCCCTTTAGAAGGGCGGTAAGGGGTCTGCCTGCAAAAAGCCGGCCAAGGGGCCAGCCATTTTACTGGCGGCCCCCTTGCCGTCCTCCTAGAGAGCGGTTTTTGGGTGGCCAGGGGGCTGCCTGCAAAATAGCCGGTCTGTGGGTCGGCTATTTTGCAGGCGGTCCCCTTGCCGCCCTCTGGGAGGGCGGTTTTTGGTCAACCGCTTGAAAGTCGTGCCTATTTCTTCCTAATGCACGCTACCTACCTTAAAATAGTCGTAACTTTCGCATACGGTCTCGGAATCGGGCAAATAAGTACTCTGCGGACATCTACAGAAAATTTTACATTCGCTTCTCCCCCACTTCGTCGGGTTTGTCCAAATTTTTTTTGCGAAATTCAGCTAGGAAGATTGAGTTTTCGAGGTCCGAAGTTTCAGCACGGTTTTTAAAGCACGCTCATAATTTTCTACAGGATACATCTTACATCGGTTTGAGTTGCACCTTCACGAGATTTTGTTATTCTCGAGTTCCTAGTTAAGAAAAAAATATCAAAAAAAAGAAAAAAATAAAGTGGCTATTTTACAGGCAGCCCCCTGGCCACCCAAAAACCGCCATCTAGGAGAGCGGCAAGGGGACCACTTGCAAAACGCCCTTGCCGCCCTCCTAGAGGGCGGTTTTTGGGCGGCCAGGGGACCGCCTGAAAAAGTGCTAATGGCCGTCGGCCGGCCGTTTGCCACGTCATTAAATCACCCTCTGGGAGGGCGATTTTTAAAAAACGCCCTCCCAAAGGGCGTTGGGAGTATATTTTTATAAATTTTTGAAATGAAGGTATACTTTTGTAAATATTTTATTAAAAAAATATAAAAATAAAAAAAATTCTTAGATCTTAGAGGCAAGCAACACAGCTTATATGAATGCGTGAAAAATTGTGTTACATTTCTTGGGTTTTCTCCCCAAAACCGGGTAATATATTTGCCTGTTTTAAAAAAAATGAATGTGTCAAAATTCCAAGATCCTTTTGGAATGTATCAATTTAATGAGAATTTTGTTAGACTTTTACATGAATTAGAAAAGGCATGAGTGACATAATGTAGCCTCTTTAAAGATAATAGAGATTTTTAAGCAAACAAAAGCATCAGGCTTCTGCACAAAGTACTCGGCCAAAAGTGATTTAATTTAGCATACAAGAGCAATAAACAACTTGCTACAAATCTATCGTATCCAATGATAACAACGCTTTTGTCCAAGTTATTTTGTTGCTAGTACTCCACTTTGAAGAAGCTTACAGGAGAACAGAAAAAACGTGCCACTAATATTCATATACAATAATTGTCATTTTCTCAGTACCTTTCCATCAACCGTGTAAATACGAAAGAGTAGTCCAAGACCAGGCGTTGTGCTGATTATGTACGCTGTATGCTAGCTCTTACGGGTTCTGCCAGTGCCAGATCCTTCCTAGCTTGGCCTCTCTTATCAACATGCTTACACGCATGTAACTCACGTCACTGAGTAATTTCCAGATATAGGGTAAATTAGCAATCATGCAAATAAAAAGAACTTATCTGTCTGTTAGATAGATGTGAAGTACTAACTCTGAAAAAAAGACAGATTTGAACTAGAGTAGATACGGGACGGTGACAATCTGAGGTACATATGATGATGCAAGACTAGCTATAGTACGATACTGAAAACTATCTAAACACATAATTATAACCACTTGCTCGAAGAAAACTCGGCAGGGCCAGAAATCTACAGCGTAATTTCTGAAATGTTTAACCCTTTTTAAAAACTTATTTGAAGAATGGACCCTAAAAAAAACATTAATAAAGAATATACAACATATAACATCTCGACGCCATACACTTTGGTGCTAAAGAACTTTGCTGATATTTTTCTTAAACGTCGAATGTCCAGGGGAAGCACATTCACCTAGATTTTATGCCAGCACGGCAAAGTTTTCATCACCAAAGTGCATGGTGCTCAGATATTGTAATTTAATTCCATGGGTGGATCCAACTAGGGATTAGAGAAGGGTTCATTGCCTTCATGTTCCTCCATCCCTCCTCTTCTTTTTCTTGCCCCTCTTTTTTCCACTCCTCTCTCTTGACTCTTTATGGGAATCTAGCGTTAATGGGGTTTGTCCCTCATTATTTATATTGGATTTGTTCCTATTTAATGATAAAGACAATTGCGCTGAGGTCGTGGTCCATAAAATTTTTTTATAGTCCATTCTTCAAATAAGTTTTTTAAAAGGACAAAAATGTCAAAATTTCGGGCATAAAGTGGTGTGAAATCGGCACTAAAATTCTTATGCTGTCAGTGAGTGTCCACGACCGTGACCGGCCGTGTGGCTATCACTCTATCAGACTAACCGTTCCAAACTCTGTTAATTGCAAGGTCTTGTCAAATATGTAATGCTAGCTGCCCAGATGATTCTTCTGGCCAGTTCAGATAGCTAGCTTCAAGCTAAAAACAGCCAAGGAAATTGCACTTCTAGAACATGTAGTTGGTGATCATATCAATAAATCTCAATCATTAGGTTCAGGCCTTTTTGACATTTAGTTTAGAAATTAGAACAAAGACGAATCGATACATGGCACACACAATTGTCCAAAATGAGCCATCAATATCGTCGGAGACTAAAATTAGCCGGCCGGCATAGCAACAAGATCGTTTCTTTCGTTGCCGGTGACTTGCACCCTAACAGTGGCAAGGCGTTTCAAAAGTTCAGAACACTGAAAGTGTTCTCTAGACTATCTGAAGTCATCGTTTATATATATCCTTATGGAGCGAAATCGTTGCTGAATTTGCTTGGACAGTTACAGAGTTAAATTAGCACGAGGAGGAAAGAAATATATAGCTAGGTTGTTAAAGTGTTTGATCTGGATGTGGACATCAAGAAGGAACTCGATATTGTTTTTTTCTCTTAAAAAAGGTATTGATTGGGAAGGATCAACATTGTTTTCATCAAACATTTAATCTAAGGTAAAGACCAAACACAAGATTTTGGCTGTGCTGGAAAATGGGTGGGCATGCTTGTAGCTCATTCTATAGCCATGTAAAATTTGAAGATCCAAGTTTTCAAGCTATGAACTAAAATTGACAAAAAAATGATAATCATCAACAACTGATCGAATAGTGGAAAATCTATGCTAATATAGAATATTTGTTATATTGAAAGTTACATATGCATCTGGGTGTTTATGTACTCCTAAATTACCAAATAGACATCATACCCTGTATTATCATGTAAAGGAGATATATACGATGATGACATGCTTTTCTATATAGGAAACGAGATGCTGCCTAATTACCCTACATATATACTGAAGGTTGGAATTCTGATCATGGATCATATATGATTTGAATTTCAGTTAGTAATATATTCGGATTAGTTTTTTATAGGACTTTATGTCTTTATTTATTAGGACTCTTAATTTTCTCTTTTATATATCTCATGTAAGCTATACGGGAAGGGTGTGATGTCCTACTGTTATCCCCACGTTTGTAATCAGTTTCTCAATAGTGATCATTGCCGATCGGCGTCCGTGGTTTTTTCTCGCAAGGGTTTTTCACATAAAAAAATTCATGTCTCTATTTGTATCTATTTTCATAACAGGTGGTATTAGAGTATTGGAGATCCGATCTATATACTGGTGCCCTGTTCGGTGGCAGCAGTCGTGTGTCGTCGCAGTTGTCATCTCATCAAAATCAACTCGTTTCAATGAAATTTGCCTACTAGTTCGATGCGGAGTCAACACAAGCCCCTATCAATTCGTCGAGTCCAAAGAGAAGTACTATCACGCGTCGTCAACAAAAGACAATACTGCAGCAGAGCCTACGCACATGACTACACGAGCATAGGCAGTACTAGGCAGTACTAAAGGCCATCTACAGCACGTTTCTTGAGGTGAAAAAAGGAATTTGCTACTCCTGCTAGGGAATTGAATTTTTCGTTCGAATTTGCTGTGGCTACACAACTTCGTACCGGGATATTTACATTCTTCGCTTGGTACACACAGAGACTGCACCAGAGATTTATATTTTTGCTAGATTTACCCAATTTTCATGCTAGCAGATTCTGGATTTAAGTCACATGGCGAATTATAAGTTGATCTATCGCTCCTAGATTGAGATTACGTTCACGTGAATCCAAATTCACGTTCAGTTGCTACATCCACATGGCCAGATTACCAGGAGGTTGAAGAGATCTAAGTACTTCGTTTCATGCACACAGAAAGTACACCAGATTTTACGTTTCTGCTAGGGTTTCGTAAATTCATACCAGCAAATTTAGGATTTTATTCCCAATGACGAGTTTGAAGTATGATCTACCGCTCCTGGATTAAGACACAAGATTCTCATTATAGCAATTAATGATTCGCTATTTGGATTTTCTACGTTCACACAGTTATCTATCCGGAGAATTCCAATACTTTGTTTTGTGCACATAAAGGTATACTAAAGTTTCATGTTTCTACTATGGTTCTACAATTTTATACCAGCAAATTTAGGATTTAATTTTCCTGACGAGTTTAAAATATGATATTCTACTCTTGGACCGTGATACGAAATTCTTCTTGTGGCAAATCAAAATATAAGCAATTATTTAGTCCTAGAGACTTTACTGTCGTCATCCATGCTCGATCTATAGACGTACAGACTAGGCTTGAAGTCAAAGAGCATGTTCATATTTATGTCGCGAGTCGCGACCAATCCCTGTTCATGCTAACCCCTCGACCAGGGCGAGTCATGAATACGACCCACCCAAGTGCCAGTGCCGTGTATTTATGCAAGGATGTGTTCTCCATATATAGATGATGATGGATGAACGAAACAACTGAGTTTATAGCAATTAATTGAGGGCACAAATGAATAAATTAAATACTTATAAAGTTGGTAGGTTGATTTTAAAAAGTTTTTAGAGTATTAGGGAAGAAAGTTTTTTTAAAAGTGTCATTTAGAAGCTTAAAAGGCGTACCCACGATAATTCATAATTCATAAGCTACCGAGTGTAAATGTTTCTGCAACGTGGCAGTGGATTAAGACCACACATATGAGTAAAAAACAATGAAGTGTCACGTTTGGATGTAAAGGTGTGGAGATTATTTATAAGCCTAGGGGACGTCTTAATCAATTTATGAGGATATGGATTATTCATGCTATGTTTTATAAACTATGATTTTTTTGAAAATATCCTATATCTGGATCGCTTACATAACTTTTTAAGCTATTTTTAATGTATAACTAGGACGGAAGCCCATGCACATGTGCCAATGTTTATTATGGTAAAGATGTAAAAATTTAATTTTGGGTGATTTTAAACTCATAATCTTTTCTCTTAAAAATTTATTTGGGATTGTTTTGAACATTAGTTATCATTTTGTTGAAAGGACCCTCAGGACAAATGAATTCTTAACTTAACTTTCCTAAGTAAATCTTCATTAATGTATACAACATGTATTTGTTCTTGTTCATACAGCGAAGTCGATGCATAGCTATTTTTTTTGCCATGATTTCCTAGCACACATGACCTGTGCTACGCGAGGCTAGCCATGCTCACTACAACCCATTGTGATGATTTACAACCATACTACTTTCAATTAGTTAGGTAAAGCTTACAATTAACTAAAGGATGGATTTACGATGAATTAAAGGATGAATGGAAGAACATGGTTGGATGCCTAATAGAACTTTTAGAATTTTCTCTAATTTATTAGAGGCTTTGAAAAACAGATGTATAATTTAAAAGTTGTGTTGATGGTCGAAAGATCGTTTGTAATCACCAAGATCAATGCCTATTGCTCACAACACGTATTCATGGTGACATTAAGTTGATAACAGGACATTATATATCACAAGGTTACAATTGGTGTAAAATTTAATGGTTCAATATTTTTCTTTTTAAGAGAATTTTTATGATTTTCTCTAATTCAGTAGAGGTCTCAAGATGAAATATGGCCGCACATGTCATAGTTTGTTTAGCACTAAATATAGTCAATATGAGTATTAATTGTTCATTTAATTACACTTAATGCAATGATTCAAAAGAATTAAGTCGAATGTATACTTTAAAATTTATTATCTTCTAAACTTTGTTTATTTATAAAACACCAGGATCAATTGCTATAAACCCCAAATATGCATTGTGCATAGGGCATCTGACCCTTTAGGTCCACAACTGGTGGAGCACCACAGAGAACTGAGAGAAATTAAGTTGCTATAAAATGTATTGGATATATAATTATCTATAATAATGGATCTACCGATTTAAGTAAAAATGGATGGCCTTATATTCTGCTTTTTCTCTCAAAATTTTGAGTTGGTCACGTGTATTAAGGAGAAATATAAACTAAAATGAGGGATAATTGTGATTGGTTGAGATGGGAAAGTAGGTGGAGAAATTAAATGAGAGGTTATTGTGGTTGCTTGAGATAAGAGAGTAGGTGAAAAGGTAGCTATATTACACGATAAATTTTGAATGCTCAATATAGCTTTATTTTGGGACAGAGGGAGTAGGATTTTCTAATTTGTTAGAAGCGTCGAAGAAAGTCCTAGGAGGGTTTTACATGATGTTTAGTGGACATTTAGAGGTTTTCTCTAATTTCAGGGAAGGTCGACCACATGCTTGCATGAGTATCCTAGCCTTCTTATTATTATATTGTAATTTGCTTTAAAGTATGGTTTATAAATTAAGGATAAATTAAATATTCGATGGTTTCCATTTTAAATAAATAATTAGTAGTTTCTTCTGTCTTACTGTGCTTACCACACCAATCATGCTTACCATGCTTATTTTCTAATTGGTTCTCATGCTTATTATCTGCACATATGGCATACAAGATGCCTATGACGATAAAATTACGTAGTGTAAGAAAATCTCGGCATTCTATCGATTAGAATTGTGTAGCTAGGGCGCTTGATATAGTGATCACCAATTTAGTGATGGATTAAAGGGTGGATGTTTTTGTCATTTTCGGAATTTCAATAATTTCATCTCTTTCTTCAAATTTAAACAAACATTAATGATGGCTCAACATATTTGATTGTTTTCTTGTGAACAATTTAAATCTAATTTAAACTAAAGACTGCAACTCTATAAATATAATTGGCATGAATAGAGTATTTATAAATCTTCAAGTGTATTAGACTGTAGTCTATTCTTGTCTTGTGAATTCCATTTATCAAGATTTTATGTTTATTCTTGCGAATCCCAATTATCAAGAGTAAGGTTTACAAGCTAAATTTTTTCTTGTGCGGGGATACAAACCAAACTAAATTAAACCCCATGATATTTAATAAAAAGTTTTGGTTTGACTAATTTTGTTTGGGGAAACTGATGTAGCTTTTTTGTTATGTGACAAAATTAAAGTGTCATAATTGAAGTGAAGTTTATCTATGAATTAAATTAATTGAAGTGCAAGCTGTTATATCCGTGTGTGCATGCATGTAGGACATATTTTTTACTCAAATGAAAATACAGACATGGGACAGGTACACATGCATGCATGAACAATTTTTTTTCTCGGCAGGATGGTAGGAGGTGCCTGCCACACTAGGGGCGTCCAAACCTATTCTCCGTCATCAGTGTGCGAAGGAGAAAATCGTGTTGAGTAGTTGGACTGTACGCTTGGTGATACTAAGGGTTGATATTTATCTATATCAAATCTACATGTCCAATGGTTAAAAATAATAGATCAACTTATTTAAGTGGAAATCAAGAGCTAGATGTTTTTCTTTTTTCTACGAATTTCAAGGATTTTTTTCTAATTTATTAAAGGGACACGTGGTGGCCTAGCTTGTTGCATATCAAATGTAGGCATGTTATTACTCATAGTTGTAATCTACTTGCATTCGACTATTATTTGCTGTAGCTTGGTGGCATCCTGTACTTACCTATTGTTTATTGATGGTTGCGCACTTAGTATCGCTCTTTGTCTTCTCTGCTTGATGGTACACGTGCTCATCAGATGTCAGCTAATCAGTAGGTGCATGGATATCTTGTAAATAATTTGACTTGGCGATTCATAAATAGTGGTTTGTACGTAGAACTTATATATATGGGGATTAGTAGGAAAAATGATTTGATATTTTAGGCTATTCTTGATTAATTGAGTAGATTGTGTTCTACCTATTAAGTGTTTTTGTAACATACCCAGAAAATATACTGGAAATAAATTGTGAATAATCATGGAAAAACTAATGTAAAGTGCTAAGGCTTTGTTTCAAAACCTTTTACCTATATATATATATATATATACATACATATATGGAGACCCATGTTTAGCTCTCTTTTGAAGAAAAACTAGGAATTGCATTGTCAATTCAAATTGTTAAGGGAACTTTCTGGAGAAATAAAAATCTGAGAAATATTCCCTTAGAAACTAAACTATATCAATCAATCACTGTGATTTTCACTGAATTTTATCAATTCAATAAGTGTCTCAAATAAATATCCTTAACTCAGCAAAATATGGAAAATTTTCACTAACAGACAGCCTACTTGACATTTTTTTTCCAGAATTAACCCGTCAATTAACTTCTCACCAAAATTTACCAGAACCTGGATCAGATTGTGAACTAATTACAGTAAAAATTTCAGTACAATCTTCAAAAATCTTGAACATAAAATAATAGGACAGATCTCACTGACTCAGGTTAGAATACAGGGAAGACTGAATTTTGGCCGAACTTTGAAATTTTATCAGGAAAAGTCTACAAGCCACATGACTCTGAAAATTGGCACAGAGCTAGCCATTACCACTCACTGCTCACAGCAATTTTTCCACAATTTTATCTACACTGTAACTCGGCCAAAATGCCAGCTCAAGTGACCTCCCCAACTACTCCATTGACACTTAGTCTCTAGAAGGTGCTCTCTAATTTATCACTGCCAAGTGGGTCCCAGCCACCGTGAGCCCCATCTGTCGGTCACAGGCACCCTCCAATATGGCCCCACCTGCAGGACACTGTCACCACGCACGCGGACACGTGCCAGGCCCCCGGCTACACGCCCACAGAGCAGTGCCAGCGCACTCTCCTCCATTTCCTTGGCCAAGTTAACGACAACCACTTCGCCATTTCACTCTCCTCGCCATTCTCTCTCTCTTCTCCACGGAGAGCCTGAGGTGAAAACCACCACAACGCTGAGAACGCCGCCTTCTTCCTCAGCACCGGCGAGATCCCGACGGCCGCCGTCCTTCTCCGGTGAGCCTCACCGCAACTAAGTCCTGGGAATGTGATTGCCTTTGGATACCTAACCCATTTTTCCCTTCTTCTTCCCCTGACCTCGAGGTTGAAGACGCCGTAGTGTGCACTCGGCTCCGGTGACCATCGCCACGACATGGCTGACATTCTCCCTGACTAAAGCTCGATAGGCGTCGATCTTTGGACGGCGTCGATCTTTGGACAGCGGCATCGCCTCAAGGACTGAGCACGAAGAGCTGAAGAGCCCCGAGGCTGTAGATCCGAGTCTTCTCCTTTTCCGCCGGCCGCCGTGCTCCCTTCTTGCTCCCTCTGACCACGGTGAGTTATATCCCGATTCCTCGCGCATGAAGCTACTCTAGGATATCACTGAGCTAACGCCGACGGCCTTCCTCTGGATTGTAGCCCAGATCCGGCTGTCGACAATCAACCGAAGTACTCCGCCGCCGTGAGACCTCTTCCAACGCGCTCGCCGCCGTTCTAGTACTGCCGAGTAACCCAACACCTTCGGTGAGCCTCTCCCTCAGTCATCGCATGCATGCATCTATTCGGCCCATGAAATGCAATCCGTATGCATGCCGGGTGAGTTCGCCGCCTCCGCCGTCGTCGCCGTCGATTCCGACCACCCTAGACAATGAGACTACCACCGACAGTTGCGCAAGAACTTGTAGAACATTTCTCCTTTTGGCGACTCGGCGAGATCGATCGCCGTTCGCCGTCGCCGAGTCTGCGAAGTTCGTCGGACGCGTTCGCCGTCGCTCACTCTGTCCCGAGTCACTGACAAGCGGGCCCCACGCAATTAGCGTGTGAGGATGACTGTCAGCAAGAGTTTAAAACAGCCAAGTCCCTTTTTGTAAAAATACCAGTTACTGACGAGTGGACCCAGGACCTAAATGTAATATCTTAAAACAACGGGGACTCTTAATGAAGATTCCCTCTCACACGTGGTAAAGGACTGCAGGTTGATCCCTAGAAATTCCGAGGGCCTTTCTGCAAAGTCACTCTGACTGACATGGGGGCCCCATCCTTTATAAAATCCAAAAAAAAATAAAAGAAATGGATAAAAGACTTTCTGATGAGCTAGAAAATAGGCATAAACTTGTAAAAATTGTAGAAATTTCATTCTAACTTCAAATTGAGTGAAACCAATTTTGTTGGTCTTGTAATTTTATTCTATACAATTTGGTAAATTAAAAAGTAGCACTTTCTGTACAGAAAACTTGCCTAAAAATTATGAGAATAAAAAAGGGGTGAAAATAGGACTTTTAACTAGAAAATTCATAAGAAAATCATTCTAGCTCAGAAAAATGTCAAACCAATTTTGTAGTTCTTAGAAAAATGTATATTTTCCATTTATAAAGTTATTTTGCACAGAACTAAACCACAAATTACCAGAAAATTTCATACTCTTAAAAGGACACGTAAAAATTGTAAAAATCATATCTCTCAAATGGTAAGTGCAAAAATAAAAATAATTTCACCAGAAAATATCCGAAACCAGTACCAAATCACTGCACAAAAATCATGCATATTAGAGCATTTTGCATTTTTGTATTATTTATTGGTTTTGCTTTAACTTTAAAATTTTAAAATTTAGAAGAAGAGCCTTTGGAATTTGAGGTAGAATATATTGAGGAACCTAAAGCAAATCTAGATTAAGGCAAGAATCCCACTACCTTTGAACATATTGCTCCTAAATTTTGGGATTATCAGTGATTTTATTTTAACTTGCATCGTTATTTTGCTATGTATATTATATAGATTGTGGGCAATGGTAGCTAATCCCATTTCTGCATAATCCACCTTGAAATGTTGATAACCTACTATTTGTAACCTTAGGATGGGTGGAAGTACTTTTTAAGTGCTTACTATAAGGTATATACTTGTATATATGCTTAGATATGCCTAGCTACTTACAAATTAAATCATGGCCATCTAATTATGTTTGAAATGAGAATTTATTTACTTCTGATCATATATGAATATTTATGATATTTGTGAACTAAAACTGAAGAAAAACCATTTTAAGACTTGGGCAAGCAAGTGGTACACATATGTGATAGTTGTGTATCGATAGGGGGAGTGTTTGCCTGGGTTGCTTAAGGACTGAACTCAGTGTCATTTCTCATGTTAAACAGTACAACCACATATGCTAGTATGGGATAGCCATAGTGGATTAAGTTACTTAATGTTTAGCCTTGTATTTTGGTAGGTAGAGTAGTATGGGGAGTGCCTACAACGGACCGTAGGACTGTTCAGAGGAGCTACCTATATCCCGTAACGAAATAGGCGTCTAAGTTGGTCCAATATAATGTTGTGTGTCTCGTGGGGAGCCGGGTAGGCTGCCGCCACGGCGCTGGGTTAAGGCGTGGGCCCGCCACCCACGGCATCGGTTTGCACCCCGATGTGGAGTAACACACCTCGTGTTGGTGCAAGGCTAAATGTTAGGTAATGTAAAAACTATGTTGTGACCTCTAGACTGCATTTAATGTGTAGAGTGTGGTGGTACCGACGGGTACCGGACAAACTAGAGCGATCACATCATGTGGGTAAAGTTGTACAAACTCTGCAGAGTCAAAACTAATTGGTTAGCCATGCTCACGGTCATGAGCAGTATGGTTGTGTCCATTGAGTATAGATTTATGTTTTTAAAATGCTTTATGGAATGGGATGGTTGAGTGAAGATTTATGCTGATTTATACTCAGTGATTGATGAAATGCTTGATGGAATGGAGCTGAAGTATTAAGTTGTATTATAGTCTTGCTGCCAAGGAGGGCAGTGAAGTTTTTATTTATGAAAATCGATGCCATGATGTTACTCTATCAGTTTATTATGCAATTTGATTTATGAACTTCTCTTTCAAACTATTGCAAAATAAAATTGGCTTTATGTAATAAAACTGAGCCTCTTCTTAGAGCCTTTACCTTGGTTACAGCTTACATGTAGGTTGGGTTTGATTGTGGCCTTGCCAGTACCTTACGTACTGAGTTGTATTTTATTTTTGTGTATGCTCCTATAGATCCATACACAGGTGGAGGTGAAGATCTGCATGATGACTATGTGGGTGAACAGGTTGATCAGGATGGTCCTATCTAAGGGTTTACCCTTAGTTGGTTGCCTGAGGGTTTTGGGTAGCCAAGCTTCCGATGGACCAACTATTTAGCCTGTACGGCTTATGTAAACATTAACTAATATGTATCTGTATATGTACCTTTATTTAATTAGCTAAATACCCTCTATGTTGGATACTTGCTAAGATAAACGTGTGGGACTAGAGCTTTCCTGGGCTAGTCACACATTAGTAAGAATTTAGAAATGATGAGATGCATGG
Source organism: Oryza meyeriana var. granulata (assembly GCA_003991445.1). NCBI lineage: Eukaryota > Viridiplantae > Streptophyta > Magnoliopsida > Poales > Poaceae > Oryza > Oryza meyeriana. The sequence continues at coordinate 209,569 of RYFJ01000693.1, read as the reverse complement.
ATGTTGATTCAACCGTAGACCATGTCCCCAGAAGTGTGTATCGTGTTTGGTCAGCACCTTCGTGTGTTTTAACGGGCACACTTTGCCATTTCGGACTAGTGAATCAACTCTCCAAATATCTCTTTATTTCTGAATTCGGCGTGTTGGATTTGTATTATGAATGGGTAAATATTATGGCAAGACTGCGATGAGGATGGATGGTTACTGCACTTATTTGGATTTTATTCGAGATCCCATCCAACTAGATATTTCGCGTTGTCATAGTAATTACTCTCCATAATGCATTTCCGGGGTGCCTACAGTTTTAGTAGCTAAGTAATAACTTCAAGTTTAAAAATCTAGAGGCCACGAAGGAAATTTTTTTTGACATATATACTCTCTTTGTTATTTTTTTCCTGTCCTATAGGGGATATTGAACATCGACACAGTGTCAAAAGAAAATGTTTGATTTTTAATTTCTAATAATATATGGATTAGAACAATTAAAAAAATAAATTTATAAAAATATATTCAAGATAAATCTAATGTCATTTTGACATATCTCTATTTTACAATAGAGTAATATGGGTCCTAAATTATTTATTTGGTTTTCATCTCAACTAAGCGAGAAGAAAAAAAGGGGGAAAAAAGAGGGGCCGGCGTATGTATGTACCTGCATGCCTTACATGAGGGGTATGTATTTTTTTAGAAGATAGATCTTACAGTATAAAATAATGGGTCCATTGTATTAAGTGAAATTCGATGGCTAGATGTTTTACCTTTTTCTCAGAATTTCTAGAATTTTCTCTAATTTATTAGAGCGACACATGGTGGTCTAGGAGCACTCTAGAGAATTTTTAATACACATTTAGTATATAATAGATAGATATTGTTGACGCTTATTTGTGGTCAAACGATAAGAATCGCCTAAAGCTTTGTGGTGTAGGGAGTTGTCAACCATCTCAACCTAAATTGAGGTGGGTTTTGAAATCAAAACCGGCTAGCAGAGCTGGTTCTGATAGATTGGGATGATCACCCGTCTCGTGGGTGGAACGGAAGGTTTACGGGACAAACCTACAAAGGGATAACTCACAATCTCGTAGCGAAGACAGATGATTTATAGCACAAATTGACAAAGAATATTCGGTTTGATTATTAGTACAATGATATTCTAAACAAACCGATGTCTCAAAAATAGCACATTTGGGCGAAATCAATACTACACCTATCCCTTGTCCCTCTTTGCAAGAAGAACCATCAAAATATATTTTCCAAGGTGTAACATCAACTATGCAAACCTCATTATCATAATCAACATCTACGTGATGATCCACAATAAAATTAGCTACAATTTAGTCTTTCATGGATTTTAAAGATGCATAAGCCAAATCATATTCAATTAAAGTATATGCCCACTTGCTAATTCTCCCACTCAAAATTGGCGTTTGCAACATGTACTTGATAACATCGGTTTGACAAGCAACTATGCAAGTACTAGATAGCAAATAATGTCATAATTTGGTGCAAGCATAATATAGAGATAAACAAAGTTTCTCCACAAAGACATACCTCATCTCAGCATTAATTAATCGATGACTAAAAAATGTGATAACATGCTCCTTGCCATCATCTTCATGTGTCAAAACGACACAAATGACATTATCTTCAGCAGCAATATATAACCAAAATAGAATTCTGGCTTTAGACGCTTTCACAACGGGTGGTGATGATAAATATCTTTTAATTTCTTCAAACACCTCTTTCATGCACCATAAACCCTAAGAACTTCCCTGCCGACATATCAAATGCACACTTGAGTGGATTCATCTTCAAACCATACCAACGCATCCTCTCAAAAGCTAAACGCAAATCGGCTAAATGACCTTCCATGCCATCCGATTTGACAACAATATCATCTACATAAATTTCCATGATTACACCGAGCAAATCATGAAAGATCAAATTCATCACTCTTTGATATGTAGCACCGACATTCTTTAAACCAAATGTCATAACAACTCACTCAAACAATCCAACAAAACCGGGACACCTAAAGGCCGTTTTGAACATATCCTCTTCGGCGATAAATATTTGATTGTAACCGGCATTGCCATCAAGAAAACTAATGACTCTATGCCCCTAAGCATCATTAATCAACATGTCGGCTATAGGCATGGGATATTCATCTTTAGGAGTAGCTTTATTTAAATCCCTAAAGTCAATGCACACTCTAATCTTACCACTCCCTTTCTTCTCAACCGAGATGATATTAGAAACCCACTCCGCATATCTACATGGCCTAATAAACCCCGTCTTTAATAATCGGTCTATCTCTTCCTTGACATGATCATACATATTAGAATTAAAGTGACGAGGTGGTTGTTTATAAGTCCTAAATCCCGATTTGATAGGAAGCTGATGCTCTACAAGCTCACGGCTAAGACCCGGCATCTCATGGTATTCCCATGCAAAACAATCGACATATTCTTTAAGCAACTCGATTACTTTAGCCTTGTAATCAGCTTTCATATTCTTATTTACAAAAGTCGGCCTTGGAATAGAACCATCTCCTATATCTACTTCCTCTAAAGGATCAGCCGATGTAAAACCTTGACCTAGCTTCTCTACCTCATCAAAATCTTCAATGGTTTCACCAATATCATTCTTCATGGACCGATCTTCTTGCACCCGCTTTTGCCACCACTCCAAATTTGCTTCTTTACTCATGGTGAAAAGTAACATCACCTAGCCGTCCTAAGCTAGCCGGCTTTACAGAAACGAGCACAAAACCATCATTGGAAACACTAAAAAAGTCATAGGTAGAAAGATCCATCCCAAATAAGCATTGCATATTCCCGTGTCTCCATTCAACCGAGGCATCGACCATCACAACCTCAGTCGATGTATCTACCTAAACGACCTCAACTTCATCACCGTCCCATGGAATCAAACATTGATGCATGGTAGAAGGAATACAACAATTTGCATGAATCCAATCACGACCCAAAATAACATTGTATTTACCTTGCACATCAACGACGAAGAACGCGGTTGGCAAAATCTTGTTCCCTAGGTTAGATCCACGGAGAACAAATCCTTCGCTTCCATTGCCTCCCCACTGAAGCCATTGAGTGTTTTGTTGGTCTTCTTCAATTCACCGCCTTCCTGCCCGAGCTTTTTGAACAACGAGTATGGCATCAAGTTCACCACGACACCTCCATCTACAAGCATCTTAGAGATCGGCCATCCATCAATATGCCCCTTGAGGTATAAAGGCCTCATGTGATTATTGAAATTCTCGAGCTTCTCAAAGACCGCATCTCTCAGGCCAAGTGAAAGTTGTGCAATTCCAGCCTCATCTTTGGCACAAATTTCCAATGGCAAAGCAAATACCATGTTAATGTCCATGTCCTCCTTTGGTGGCGAGCCATTGCTAACAATTGGTAAATCATCTTCTAAAAAATCATCCTCATCATCGCTTTGAGTAGTTACCAGCTTTTCAACCTCTATTACCTTAGGCCTCCATACCTTCCTTGACGACGTTGGAGGTCTCAGCTCATTGAACATTCTATCCCAACGTTCTTTGGCCGCTTGTTTCTTTAATTTTTGGGCTCGAAGATGCCGCAGACGCCTCTTCTGAGTAGCAGTCAAATCGGAGGCATCCATTGAAGATTAGGTTGAGTTCCAGGAGCCAAGTAATGACTTTTGATGCCTTTCAACATGCTAGAAACCCCTGGATTCACCTCTGCCTAGCTTCTGTCCTCTAGACTGGTCAGACCTGCCTCAGCTCTGGTAAGACCGCTCTCGGCTCGGTCTAACCGAGGTCGGCTTGGTCGGCTCAGTGTTTTGCCCTCTTGATCCTCGGTCAGACCGGCCTTGAAGCTTGGTCAGATCAGCCTTACCAGTCCGGTCGGACTGGCTTGAATCGCCAGTCCGATAGCCTGAGCCGACAATTGTTTTGTCGGCTTTGGTCTCCTTGGCTTGTATCGCCTCTACCGTTTCTCCAGTGGGCACTTGGATGTCATGAGACCCACCTTGATGGTAATCACCTCTGAATTTCTAGTTTCCACCTTGATATGCTTTTCTCCTCCCTCTCTCTCTTCAAACCAATTTTTCGATAGAAACCGGCTTTGACGTGACGGGGATAAAGGATCGCGTACTGACCTTCGTGGCTCTACCCATCCTTGTTGATATGGCATTGGTGGCAAGGGTAGATACGATGTATACATTGGTGGTAGCGCCCCCTATGGCATAAAGTAAGGAAAGGACAATCGTGCGGCGACATTGGGCACGGTCCCCATGGCATAAGCTGAGGATTGTAGGGAAACGGTGGCTCCAATTATCTTGATTGTGAATCAAATCTCTTCCTAGAAGTGATGTTGGCCTTTTAGCATTCCTGGGCTGATTATGGAGTCATTGACCAACCTTTCCACTCTCATATTTGCTTAGAAGCATGTCAAATGTGACCTTCGGACTTTTTGGGGTCTTGGAGCTCGAAGCTTCATCGCTATTAACTTTCCACACTCCAATCTCTGGATTCTTTGGCTTGATCATCTTGGACCGAGGTTCTCCAATAACGACTTGCTTCCCTTTGGTAGCATCGGCTTGAGTAGGCTGAACTAACACCTTTTTGTTATTGAAGTCGATAGTGTTTACCGGAAAAGGGTCATGATCCAACTTCATCTTTGGACCCTCGATAAATTTCAATCGTCCTTCGTCTATAGCCGATTGAACCTGTCGATAGAAAACATTGCAATCGTTAGTAGCATGTGAGAAAGAATCGTGCCACTTATAATATGAGTGACATTTTAATTCTTCCGCCGGTGGTATGACATGGCCTTTAGGTAAACTAATTTGCTTTTCTTGTAACAAAGAATCAAAGATTTTATCACACTTGGGCATGTCAAAAGAATATTTAATTTCACTTTGTGATCCTTGCGAGGAGTCGGCATTAAGCTAGAGCAAATGAATGGCTTATATTTATTAGTCCACAACCATTCAGGTGTATAGACATCATGATCTCAATCATCATCCGACAATTCGTCATCAGAACAATCCAAAACATTCATACTAGTTTTTTGTCATGAGTTTTAACAAATTTCTTAACTTCTTTAGCTCAGCTTTTTTGAGCTAGAGCTTTTTGCAAAACTTGACTAACATCAAGAAATTATTGGCCTTCTAATTTTTCTTTAGTAGGAACAAGTAGACCATTATAAGCAAGATCGGCCAAATCTCTTTCATTAATATTCAAGTTAAAACATTGGTTTTTACTATCTCTAAATCTTTTGATATAATCAGTAACAGTGTGGAGGCCATGGGCCCAGGGTACCTCAAGGAAGGCAATTACGGCCACTCGGACAGAGGGTGGGCCGGTTCCTACAATTGGAGATAGAGTAGGACTTGGCTTCATATTACCTTGCATGAAAAGGAAAGGGATATAGTCCTAGCCGGATACTCTATGTACTGATAAGGGAAGCCCTTGGTCGTATCCGACTGGGTTTTCTACCCTTTAATCCTCATCTCTCTAGTATATAAAGAGGGGTAGGGAGCCCCCTGGGGCATATGACAATCTTGCCAAAGAATACAGCGAAAGCAATACACCACAACTGGAAGTAGGGTATTATGTCACCCTGAGGGCCTGAACCAGTATAAATTGTGTGGAGGCCATGGGCCCCGAGTACCTCAAGGAAGGCAATTAAGGCCACTCGGACAGAGGGTGGGCTGGTCCCTCCAATTGGAGATAGAGTAGGACTCGGCTTCATATTACCTTTCATGACAAGGAAAGGGATATAGTCCTAGCCAGATACTCTATGTATTGATAAGGAAAGCCCTTGGTTGCATCTGACTGTGTTTCCTACCCTGTAACCCTCATCTCTCTAGTATATAAGGAGAGGTAGGGAGCCTCTTGGGGCAGATGATTCCACATACCGTGAAAGCAATACACCATAACTAGAAGTAGGGTATTACCTCACCTCGAGGGCCTGAACCAATATAAATCTCATGTGTCCTTTCTAATCCATAGAGTTTAGGTCCGACGAATAGCCCCATATAATTATTGCCGATACAAAACATCGATAGTTGGCTCGCCAGTTAGGGGCTTCGTCGAGATCATCTTCATCAAGCCTGATGGATCCAATCACCGAAGTGGACAACATAATGTTCTTCCCTGGGCAAACAATCAGCTTCGGGCGCCTCGACTTCATTATTGACAAACTCAGTGATCTCACCTTGTCCGACTCGGTTTCAACCCGATTAGCCAGGGACCAAGCCAACTCTGCGCTGGTTGGCCTACTCAACTCCGCAGCAGTTTTTAACATCCTACTTCGGCAACACCCAAGATCTATGAGTTTTGGGACAACTCTCTTTCCTAATATTCGACTCGGATTTGGCTCTGATCCGATCGAGATTGGGTCCAGGGGAGACGAGATCGTTAATTTCCCATTCGGACTTGATAATGCCGCAACAATCTTCAATTCCAATCTAATGCGGCAGACTCGATCCTTTGGAATTCGACTCGGATACGGCCCAGAGCCACTCAAGATCAGGTCTAGGGAGGTTGGGGTCATCATCACACCGCTAAACTACTCCGAATCCGACTCCCAGTTGGACAGCAGTTTGGCAAGCTCTTCTCCACCACGCGAAGTGTTCATGGCATCAAAGGGATCAACTCCAACACAAGATGCATGCCAACTATGCGATCAACAGGAGGAGGAGGCTCGCTAACTGCGTGAGCAACAGGAGGAGGACACATGATGCCTGCAAGCTGAGGGCGACGCTCGCAATGACAACTTGCACAAGGCTGGGCGGACTGCGCACCAAGAGATCCTCCAAACCCGAGTAGGCGACCACAACGTCTTGGTGACCCCACAACAGAACGTTGTGGCCGCTGCCACGCTATTGGACACCTTGCAGTTCGGGCCCAACCATCAAGCTACCCCGACTATCGCAAAAATCAAAACAATGATAACCGCTACAGCCTGTCAATAGCAACAGTGATCTGGAGATACGTTTATACCGTCAAACAAGATGGCTTCAGACACGGCGGTTTCATTTGCTTCAGCACGGCGCCGAGTAGCTGGCTCTAGTCAGCATCACTCGGAGTCACGATATACATCACTCAGCAATCCGAGTAATGATCGACGATGGCATCATCATGACAACCGCCGCGATAACTAGGACGCCCGAGGACGACTACGGCGGGATCTCCGCTACGACATCAACGCTTGACACCGAGAACACGAGGAGGATGAGCGCCGCCGACTAGAAGATGAGCATGAGCGTCGGTCTCCACCATGAGCGGTTTCATCGTTGCAGTCGGAGTCGAAGCCCCTACTCAGATGAAGGAGTACCAACATTCATCCATGAATTACAACAAGTTGACTGGCCATCTGGCTTCAAGCCGACTGGAATAGAGAAGTACGATGGGAAGACCAACCCGGAGTCCTGGCTCACAGTTTACACCTTGGCAATTCATGCGGCTGGAGGCGATCACAAGGCCATGGCTAACTACCTCCCAGTCGCCTTGGCTGACTCAGCGAGGACATGGCTGATAGGGCTTCCTAGACGGTTAATCGGTTCTTGGGGAGAACTCTGTGAGCTCATTGTCGCGAACTTCTAAGGAACTTACGAAAGGCTATCCTCCGAGTACGATCTGTACCAGTGCCACCAAAGAAAGAATGAGTCCCTCCATGACTTCATCAAACGGTTCTCCGAGAAAACGAACTCAATACCTAAAATCAAGGATGAGGTCATTATTGATGCCTTCCGCAAAGGAGTAAAAGATACCTCGTTCATCGCCAAGTTCACTAAGAAGCCACCCAACTCCATCAAAGCTCTTTTTAAGATGGCCAATAAATATGCTGATTCAACCGACGCAGTGGCAGAGGCATTTGACGACAAGCCCCGACAGAAGGAGTGACAAGAGACGTGGCCCTATCCAAGCCTGGGAACCGCAAGTGGAAATCTAGGGACTTCATTGCGATAGTCGATCACAACCGTCCTTGACCTCCTAGAACCAAAGATTATCAGAATGACAAGTGACATGATCGGGAGCTCAATAGCTCAAATACAAGGATGGCATCCCCACTCCCAACTTGTGCAATACTGAACAGCTAAGTCACTTTCTGATAAATATTTTCTCCTTTATATAATATTCTTATCTAAATGGGCCAGGAGGCAACTCACTTCCTTATGGTTTGACTCGAATACGGCTTAGTGCCAGTCGGGATCGGATCTTGGGGGATGAGATCGTCAATTCCTCACTTGGCCTCGCCAATGCCATATCCGCTTACACCTAATAGGTGTACATACTGCGCACTTTCTGTTTTTTGCTCTTAATGGTTGCAAAAGTACTTGAGTAGCATAAATTCCCATTTGTTAAACTTTTCTCCATGAAAGACGAACTTAAGTAACCCAAAACGCGTGTCTGGGAAAGTGCCATGAGCCGACTGTGGATGCCATGGGCCCCGGGTATCTCATGACAAGCATATGGGCCACTCGGATAGAGGATGGGCCTAGCCTTGTAATTAGAGATATAGCTAGATTCGGCAGACTTCGCCTTGTATAGAAAGGAATATACAGTCCTAGTCGGGTGCGTTATATCTCTAAGGGGAGATCTCCTAGTCGTAATCCGATGGGGACTCCTACCTTGTAACCTTGTCCCCCAGTATATAAGGGGACGCAGGGCGCCCCATGAGGGCAGGTGCACACAAGTTCATCAGAACTACCACCGTATATCCTCAAAGGAATACATACAAACTGGACGTAGGGTATTACCTCACATTGAGGGCCTGAACCAGTATAAAATCCCTCTGTGTTCCTTTGCAATCCACTGAGTTTACATCCGCCGACTAGCCCCATATATTTATTGCCGGTGTAAAACATCGACACCGACTCCCGGCGTTCGGGGGCTATGACTAGTCGGACAGAGTGTTTAAACGTAAGGAGTCAACTACTTGGGGAAATTAAAATTAACAAGAGGAGGAACACATATTTACATACATTGTAAAATATTTAGATTTTCTTCAGGTAATTGTTCTCTACATAAGATATTATTCATCCGATATGTTTATAATGCAGAGCCCAGTTCTAGATACACGTAATAGGAACTCATGGCTATGAGTCGATCTCCTATGCTCGGGGGCTGGACCAGTCTGCCAAGATACACTTGGAGTGCGTCACTTCAAGAATCACTTAGAATGCTCCATGAGGGCTACTGACCGAGTACTTGCAACAGTCGGGACACGGATGTCACCTTTACCTTGGTACACCCCATGGGGGCTAATTACCGACCTCCGGCACCAGTTGGGGCTCGGGTACCACACTGCTGGGTAGGGTACACCTCATGGGGGTTGCCAGCCGAATCCTATGCTAATGCGAGGTTCGGGTACCTTATTCGGCTATAATTTTTGCTAGGTTAGGTATGCCCAAGAGGGTCGCCAGCCAAATCCTGCGCTAGCACAGCGTTCGGGTACCTATTTGGCCAAAACAAGGAAAGAATATAGAAGCTCTCAGTCAAGAAGCCAGAACCTATACAATCGGAGGTTGCACCAAACCCGAACCCTATAGGGGTGCTTATTATTTTTCAAGACTAGAGGACCCCAATCATTCAATTCCTACTAGAAGACGAACTTTCTAAAGATCACAACGAATCCGAGTAAATCAAGCGACGGAGCAAAACCTTTATTGTAGTCAGAGAAGACCTATATCATCAAAGAGCATCCCGAGTTCTCATGCACTGCATCACAACTGAGGAGGGCAAGCAGATCCTGCAATCTATCCACTAGGGCATCTGTGGCAACCATGTTGCATCCAGAACATAAGTCGGAAAGGCCTGCAGAACATAAGTCGTTCGGCAAACTCACCTATCGGCACAGGAGTTGCAGACTATCATATGCGCAACGCATACTGAGTATAATCTATAGATCTGCAGTCCCCAATCGCATCATTACGGGCAACACGCTTAGTTTATGGGCAGCATATTTAAAGATTTCTGCGATGATTTTGGCATCAAAATCTGATACGCTTTGGTGGCACACCCCCAAAGCAACAGGCAGGTTGAGCAATGATCAAAATCTCTGGATTTTATAGGGCTGCGCTGGGTAGGTCGGTTTGGGCTGGCTTATTCGGTAGTAGGCCAAAGATATGAGTTCTTAAATAGCATGCCTTATTGGGTTGCCCGCTGATCGTGTTAAAATCATGATGTAGGTGCTATTTTACAAGAACCGATTAAATAATCAGATATGCTTTATGCTAAGTCTATAGCCGGGTGTATACATTCGGGTATCTTGATTATTTTAAGGAATTGAGGATATATCCTTATAAGGATTAATAGCTGGTCTCCATTAAAATTGGGGATGTAGGTATCTCTCAAGTACACCACATCACACATTGGATTTACTCCATTGTGATACTCGGCTTGCATGCTTAGCAAAATTACCTTAAGTAAAATTTCCAGCTAATATATAGCTGAAGAGTCCAATTTCTACGAAACATATCACTCAGGAAAGACTTAAAGGTTAAAGATCTTTGACTTTATGTTTAATTGTTTCCTAATTAAGCACAAAGTCGGGGGCTACACCTAATAGGTGCGCCTATTCGGCGCACATTATTCATCCATTTCCATGAAACCTTTCATAGCCTCGTTGCTAGCTGACATGAAGCAGAACTCGGGAGAAGAAGCACTCAGACAATGAGTACTCGGAATCTCTTCACCGTGGAGGATGAGCACTTGGCATCAGCTGTGACTCAACTATGAAGGTCTCAGGGACTACTGTAGAGGCCATGGGCCCCGGGTACCTCAAGGAAGGCAATTACGGCTACTCAGACAGAGGGGGGCCGGTACAATTGGAGATAGAGTAGGACTCGGCTTCATATTACCTTGCATGACAAGGAAAGAGATATAGTCCTAGCTGGATACTCTATGTACTAATAAGGAAAGCCCTTGGTCACATCCGACTGGGTTTCCTACCCTGTAACTCTCATCTCTCTAGTATATAAGGAGAGGTAGGGATTCCCTTGGGGCATATGATTTCACATACCGCGAAAGCAATACACCACAACTAGAAGTAGGGTATTACCTCACCTCGAGGGCCTGAACCAGTATAAATCTCATGTGTCCTTTCGAATACATCGAGTTTAAGTCCGATGAATAGCCCCATATAATTATTGCCGATAAAAAACATCGACAAAATTATCTGTTTATTTGTCTTTCAAAGTCCATCGAGTTTCGGTCCGATGAATAGCCCCATATAATTATTGCCGATATAAAACATCGATAGTTGGCGCGCTAGGTTGGGGTTTCGTCGAGATCATCGGTCCAACAATTGGAGTCGAGACGGCATTAACTTCACCCTGGAACAAGCCATTAGCTTTGGAAGCCTCGACTTCATCGCCGACAATCTCGGCAATCTCACCTTGTCCTACTCGATTTCAACCCAATCGTCCAAGGACCAAGCCAACTCAGCGTTGGTTGGCCTACTCAACGCCGCAGCAGTTTTTAACAACCTGCTTCGGCAACACGCAAGATCTACATGTTCTGGGACAACTCTCTTTCCTGATATTCGACTCGGATTCGGCTCTGAGCCGGTCGAGATCAGATCCATGGGAGACAAGATCGTCAATTTCCCACTCGGACTTGACAACGCCGCAGCAATCTTCAATTCCAATCTGATGCACAGAGACCATCCTCTGGAATTCGACTCAGATAAGGCCCAGAAGCCGCTCAAGATCGGCGACCAGGGAGGTTGGGGTCATCAATCACACACTAAATTACTTTCGCGACGTGTGACTCCCAGTCGGACAGCAGCTCGGGAAGCTTTTCTCCACCACGCGAGGTCTTCATGGCATCAAAGGGATCTACTCCGACACAAGACGCATGTCAACCACGCGACCAGTAGGAAAAGGAAGCTCACTGACTGCGTGAGTGTCGATGTTTTACACCGGCAATATGAATATAGGGCTACTCGTCGGATCGAAACTCGGTGGACTGCAAAGGAACACGAAAGGTTTATACTGGTTTCAGGCCCTCGAGTATGAGGTAATACCCTACGTCCATTGTAGGTTGTATTCCTTTGAGGATGTATGATTGTGATCTGGGATCTCTCATCTTCTCCCTCTGCCCTCAGGGGGCGTCCTGTCTCCCCTTATATACTGGGGGACAGGGTTACAAATTAAGGGACCCAGCGCCACTTAAACGACAAGGGACCACCACACCACACTTCTAAAGATATAACATGCCCGACTAGGAACTGTATTTTTCCTTATAGTACAAGGGCGAGTTGACCGAGTTTCATCAATATCCTAATTGTACAAGGCTAGCCCATCCTCTATCCAGTGGCCCATATGCTTGTCAAGAGGTACCGGGGCCATGGCTTCACAGTAGCCCCTGAGACTTCATAGTTGAGTCACAGCTGATGCCGAGTGCTCATCTCCACCGGTGAAGTATTCTCGAGTGCATTGCTCCGAGTATCTTGTCCGAGTGCTTCTTCTCTCGAGTTCCTGCTTCATTTGGCTGGTAGTGAGGCTAAGGGCTCCATGTAGAAATATGAATAGTGTGCACCGATAGGCACACTATTAGGTGTAGCCGCGACTTTGTGCTTAATGTAAAACAAATAACATAAAGTCAAGATTTTAAACCCATTGTAGTCTTTCCCGAGTAGTGCCAACTATTGGTAAAAAAAAAAAAAAAAATAAAAAAAATATGAGACTCTTCAGTATCACGTCAGCCGGAATGATTTTATAGTCTTTCCCGTGTAGTATGTCACTCGGAAACTAGACTCTTCAGCTTCATGTCAGCTGGAAGAATTATTTTTTATAGTCTTTCCTGAATAGTATACTACCCAGGAATTAGACTCTTCAGCGTCATTGTAGCTGGAATGGTTTTTGCTCATGGCAAATAATGGTAAGCATGTAACCGAGTACCACTTTAATATGAATGTAACCCAATACGTGGTCCCAGTGTACTTGAGAGATACTTGCATCCCCAATTTTAATGGAGACCAGCTTGTGATCCTTACAAGGATATATCCTCAATACCTGGTAAATAATGTAGAAACCCGAATGTATACACCCGGATGTAGGCTTAGCATGAAGCATATCTTATTATTTAATCGGTTTCTGTGAGTAGCACTAGCACTATGATTTTAACACAGCTAGCGAGTGGCCCGGATTGAGCGTGCTACTATAGAAACTCATATCTTTGGCCTACTACCAAATAAGCCGGCCTAAAACGACCTACCCAGCGCAGCCCTATAAAATTGGCATCCCTCACTTGTTAGGATGAGTATTTCAGCGTCGGTAACCGCAATCAGCCAGAGGAATCCTTGTCTGCAAGCCTTTTTGACTTATATTCTGGATGCAGCTTGGTTGCCACAGATGCCTGAATAGGTATATTGCAGGATCTGCTTGCCCTCCTTAGGTGTGACGCAGCGCATGAGAACTCCGGATGCGCTTTGACGATATAGGTCTTCTTTGACTTCGGTAAAGCCGAATAAGGTACCCGAACCTTGCATTAGCATAGTATTCGGCTGGCGACCCTCATGGGGTGTACCCTACTCAACAAAATTATAGCCAAATAAGGTACCCGAACCTTGCATTAGCATAGGATTCAGCTGGCGACCCTCATGGGGCATACCCAACCTGGCAAAGTTGTGACCAAATAAGGTACCCGAACCTAGCATTAGCATAGGATTCGGCTAGCGACCCTCATAGGGCGTACCCTACCTAGCTGAGTGGTACATGAGCCCCGACTGGCGCTGGAGGTCGTTTATTAGCCTAATAAGGTACCTAAACCTCGCATTAGCATAGAATTCGGCTGACAACCCTCATGGGGCGTACCCAACTCAACGGAGTGGTACCTGAGCTCCGACTGGTGCCGGAGGTCGGTTGTTAGCTGATAAGGTACCCGAACCTCGCATTAGCATAGCATTCAGCTGGCGACTCTCATGGGGCATACCTCACCCAGCAAAGTGGTACACGAACTCCAACTGGTGCCAGAGATCGGTTATTAGCCAAATAAGATACCCGAACCTAGCATTAGCATAGGATTCGGCTGGCGACCCTCATAGGGCGTACCTCACCCAGTAGAGTTGTGACCGAATAAGGTACCCGAACCTAGCATTAGCGTAGGATTCGGCTAGCGACCCTCATAGGGAGTACCTGATGGCAACGGGGTGCCCAATCTTCCGTTAGGTAAGGATAACTCTCGATTTGGTGGAGAATTGACACTCACGATCTGGCTTTTGATCACCAAGACCCGAACCCTCAATTGCTGTACCACGTCTCCTCTCGTTATCAATCATGCGCTGCTCGGTTGACCTCGCCACGAAGGCTAATCCCTGCATGCGAATCGAAAAACACAAGCAAGAACAAGGAAGATTGCAACTCAACTTGCAGATGAATGATTATACTCTCGAAGTTGGGGTCTCACAAACCTATAAACGACGAAACTGTTCAGAGACAGATTAATCTAAGCAAAACCCACCCTAAACGGCGGCGGCTACTGAATATATATGATTTAGGATATCCTAGGGTGAGGGTTTGCCCTGTGAGGGGCACAGTCCTCATGGGTTTAGCCCACGACACAATGACAAGGCCCAAGGCCCAAAACAGACTCGGACTGGAAGAGGTATATGTTTTGTTTCGATGATTCCGGACAGCTCAGGAGGAATTTTGATGTGGGACCAAAACCATCTGAAAGTAGACTTCATAAGCTTTCCAACAAGTACTTGTAGGCCCTGTAACTCCTAGATCAAAAGTTATGGCCGTTTGAAATTGACACTGTCTCCCAGCCCGAAACTGAATAGGTCTCGGGAATAGGAGTTTACTTGCACTTGTAGTCTCCACTTTAATATTTGGTTTCTTGAGCTATTCTCCATGGTCTTCTCCTAGGTTCCTAATAACAATAAAATCATCACAAGAATTAAATAGCATGCCATTCGTAGAAATTTTTCTATGTAAGCTTAGGGACGCATTCACCTGGCGATTAAGTTGACGGGCACGTGTGCGGGTAATTGGTCCTTGGATTGGTCCTTAGATCTGTGGCACATCTTGTTCAACATGAGGAGGTTGTAAGTGTGTATCTAAAGAAGTGATGTCCTCATCATCCTCCCCCTCTTGATTTGGAGTCGTCCTCGACTCAAGGTCATCTTCTTCACCCAAGTAAGGCTTCAAATCAGCAACATTGAAAACATCACTCACACCATAGTCTGCAGGCAAATCAATCTTATATGTATTATCATTTATCTTCGCAAGAACTTTAAAAGGACCAGCAGCTCGAGACATTAATTTTGACTTGCGCAAAGTAGGAAACCTATCCTTTCTTAAGTGTAACCAAACAAGATCACCGGGTTCAAAAATAGGCTCCTTTCTACCTTGACTACCAGCAGGTTTATACTTTGCATTTATATGCTCAATATTTTCCTTAGTGGTCTCATGTAACTTAAGCACAAATTCAACCCGTGTCTTAGCATCAAAATTCACTTTTTCTGAAAATGGTAAAGGCAATAAATCAATTGGAGCACGAGGGTTAAAGCCATATACCACTTGGAATGGGCTCATCTTTGTGGTGGAGTGCAACGAACGGTTGTAGGCGAACTCCACATGTGGAAGACATTCTTCCCATACTTTTAAATTATTCTTCAGAATAGCCCGCAACATCATTGACAAGGTACGATTCACCACCTTCGTTTGTCCATCGGTTTGGGGGTGGTAAGTTGTAGAAAATAGTAACTTCGTCCCCAATTTCCTCCACAACGTCATCCAAAAATGACTCAAGAACTTGGTGTCTCAATCTGAAACAATTGTACTGGGCACAACATGTAGACAAACGACATCCCTGAAAAACAAATCAGTAACTTTTGTAGCATCGTCGCTCTTATGACAAGAAATAAAATGTGCCATTTTGGAAAATCTATCAACAACAACAAATACACTATCCCTCCTCCTCTTTGTCCTAGGCAATCCAAAAACAAAATCCATAGAAATGTCTTCCCAAGGAGCACTAGGGACGGGGAGAGGCATATAAAGACCATGTGGATTAAGACGGGACTTAGCTTTGTTACAAGTGCTGCATCGTGCAACGTATCATTCAACGTCACGCCGCATTTTCGGCCAAAAGAAATGAGTGGCCAGCACATCCTCCGTTTTCTTCACTCCAAAATGTCCCATCAATCCACCTCTATGCGCTTCTTGATAAAAGAAAAGACGAACAGAGCTTGCAGGAACACATAATTTGTTAGCTCGATACAACAATCCTTTATTCAACACATATTTATTCCAAGTTCTCCCTTCTCGACAGTGATCATAAGCTTCTTTAAAGTCCAAATCAGTAGCATATAATTCTTTTATTGTCTCCAATCCAAAAATTTTATGATCAAGTTGAGATAACATAGTATAGCGCCTAGATAAAGCATCAGCAATCACATTGTCTTTGCCTTTCTTATGCTTAATGATATATGAAAATGACTCAATAAATTCTACCCATTTAGCATGTCGTTTATTCAATTTAGCTTGACTTCGAATATGTTTCAAAGACTCATGATCAGAATATATGATAAATTCCTTTGGCCATAGATAATGTTGCCAAGTCTCTAATATTCGAAGCAAAGCATACAATTCTTTATCATAGGTTGAATTGTTCAAACTAGGTCCTGACAACTTCTCACTAAAATATGCAACTGGCTTACCTTCTTGAATAAGCACACCTCCAATCCCAATCCCACTTGCGTCACATTCAAGCTCAAAAACCTTACCAAAGTCAGGGAGTTGGAGTAGCGGTGTATGAGTTAACTTCTCTTTAAGCAAATTGAAGGCGTCTTCATGTACTTGTCCCCATCGAAAAGGAACGCCTTTCTTTGTGAGCTCATTCATGGGTGCGGCAATGGTGCTGAAATCTCTCACAAAGCGGTAGTAGAATCCAGCTAGCCCAAGGAAGCTCCGCACCTGTGTAACCGATGTAGGAGTCGGCCAACTCTTGATCGCTTCTATCTTGGTCTCATCAACTTCAATTCCCTGTGGAGTCAAAACATAACCAAGAAAAGAAACTCGCTCCGTGCAAAAAGTGCACTTCGCGAGGTTACCGAACAAACGTGCATCTCTCAAAGCATTAAAAACAACACGTAAATGTTCCTTATGTTCATCTAAAGACTTGCTGTAAATAAGTATATCATCAAAGTAAACCACCACAAATCTACCAATGAAAGTGCGTAAAACTTCATTCATGAGTCGCATAAAAGTACTAGGAGCATTAGTCAAACCAAAAGGCATTACTAACCACTCATACAAACCAAATTTAGTTTTAAACGCGGTCTTCCATTCATCACCCAACTTCATTCTAATTTGGTGGTATCCACTACACAAGTCTACTTTAGAGAACACAACAGAGCCACTTAATTCATCAAGCATATCATCTAACCTAGGAATAGGATGACGATATCTAATAGTTATGTTGTTAATGGCTCTACAATCCACACACATACGCCATGACCCATCTTTCTTAGGCACCAAAATAATAGGAACAGCACAAGGACTAAGACTCTCACGTACATACCCTTTTTCAAGCAAGTCTTGCACTTGACGCTGAATTTCTTTAGTCTCTTTGGGATTGGTCCTGTATGGCGCACGGTTGGGCAACACAGCTCCCGGGATCAAATCAATTTGATGCTCAATTCCTCTCATAGGTGGCAGCCTTGGGGGTATCTCACTTGGAAATACATGAGCAAACTCTTGCAAAAGGTTAGTAATAGCACGTGGCAAAGAAGGAGGCAAGTCCTCAAGTGTAAAGAAAGTTTCCTTGCAAACCAAAGCATAGCAAATAGATTCATTAACATTTAACTCAGAAATCTCAGATTTAGTAGCTAACATGGAAGCTCCTTTCAACTTAAGTGTGTCTTTCCTAGCTGGTGGCTCTTTTTTCTCCTTTTTAGGTGGAAACACATCTTTAGCTACTTGCTGATTTTCAGACTTAGATTTATTTTCGGCACGCGCTATATCGTCCTTCAAAATTTCAACAGGGGTCATTGGTAGCAACTCAATCTTTTTGCCATTATGTGTGAAAGTATACCTGTTAGTTCTACCACGGTGCAGCACATCTCTATCATATTCCCAAGGTCTACCCAAAAGCAAAGAACATGCTTGCATAGGCACGACATCAAAATTTGCACTATCATGCTACTTTCCAACAGAAAATTGCACTCTCACAACTTTACTTACCTTCAACTTACCACAAGAGTTGAACCATTGGATGTAGTAAGGCCGTGGATGTGGTTGTGTAGGCAAACCTAACTTGTCAACCAAATCTGAACTAGCAAGGTTACTACAACTGCCGCTATCAATGACAACATGACATGCTCTATTGTGAACCACGAACCTTGATTGGAACAAATTGTGGCGCTGATTTTGCTCCGCCTTCTCCATTTGAGCACTTAACACCCGTTGTGCTACAATGCTCAGGTACTTGCTTGTATCTTCTGCACCTATGTGCTCCACATCCTCGTCGCGCTCGTCACCATCACCTGCATTGTTAGTGCCATGTGCTAATTCATCATCAACATCACTAGCACTAGTGTACTCACCATCATCTGTAGTAATGAGAACTCTCTGATTTGGGCAATCACATTGCACATGGCCCATCCCTTTGCACTTGAAGCATTGGATATCCCTCGTTTGTCCCGTAGAAGCAACCGATGATGCGCTTTTTGTGGGTGCCTGTACGCGAACAGATTTACTCACCTCGGTAGCTCGTGAAGATGGCGCTGCTGGTGCCCTATTGGTGGAAGGCGTAGAACTCCGAATAGGGACACTTTTGCCATGCCCAATGGAAGGCCTCGATGTAGACGTGCTTCCCCAATTGTTCCTTCTCATTGGCGGCCTTCCCTGCAATTCCTGTTCAGCTAATATAGCTAGATGGAACAATCGGTTAAGAGAATTGTATTCTTTATATTGAATAATGTCCTGAATTTCACGTCTCAACCCCCCATAAAATCGAGCCATCTGATCCTCCTCATCCTCCTCTACCTCACAATGCAACATTCCTATTTGTAGCTCCTGAAAGTAATCTTCTACAGATTTTTCTCCTTGGTCTAAGCGTTGCAACTTATTTCTCAAATCACGTTTGAAAGATGGAGGAATAAACCTACTCCACATAGCTCGCTTCAATCTTTCCCATGTGTTAGGTTCTAGGCTAGTTTTAACTAGTTCATTCCACCAGATAATAGCAAAGTCCTTAAACTCACTAGTTGCTGGCCTAACCCTATGAATTTTAGGAACTAAATGGGAATTAAATTTCTGCTCTACGGTCATCTCCCAATCCAAATAAGCTTCAGGGTTATATTTTCCAGAAAATGAAGGCAAGGTAAATTTAATTTTAGTAAAGGGATCATTGTTACCTCGCCCTTGGTGGCGGTTACCTCCCATACCTTGCTGGTTGAATCGCAGCCGTTGTCGTAGGCGCTCGTCACGACGTGCATCACTATTGTTGGCTTCCTCCTCTTCATTACCTCCATCATCGTCAACAAGTGGTGGTGGGTGACGGTTTGCTGCCAACTGCTCGATCCTGTTAGTGAGGGTGACAATGCTCCCCACCATAGCCTGGAGGTCTTCCCGCATAGCATTCAAGGCAGCTACATTTTCCTCAATCTTCTAATCTAGCTTAACGATCTCCTCTTTTGAAGCACAATCAGCGAAATCATTCACCTCACTTGCCATGGTTAGTAGAAATTAGGAAACAAACAGCATAAAAGTATTATCCCTATCTACTACTATGCAAGGATAGTGGACACTCGCAAATGGAAGCACCTTACCAAGCTCTTACAAGGTTCTGAGACTAGCGAGCAAAGAATGGTACAACCGGTGGCTGGTTCGTGATACCTTGAGGGCGTGATCCAGTGATTGCAAGGGTCGAGACCGTGCTGACCAGAAGTATATATGTGGAGCTTGGGAGGCCAAAATATTTTAGTAGCACACAATTCAATAACAGATGGTAATGTTGAATAAATATCCAAATTACTTGTCCTAGTTGCTGGCCTAAACGCGTTCGAAACCAGATGTGATAAAACAAGAGAGACAAGCAAGTATGAAAGGACAGCAGCAAGGAAATAAGGACAAGGCAAAACACAGCACAAAACAACACAGCTGGCTCCCTGGTGTGTCCTATGTGCTCCTCTCCTTTTCTTTTTTTTTTCTTTTACACCTTTTTTTATTTTTGTTTTATTTTTTTGATATTTTTTTCTCAACTAGGAGCACAGGAACAACAACCTCAGGAGGTGGCAGCTAAGTCTGATATAAGATGTGGCCTGTAGAAATACACGAGCGTGCTTTAAAAAGCGTGCTAGAACTTTGAAGTGCAGATACCCAATTTTCCGGCCTGAATTTTGCAAAACTGATTTTAGCAAACCTGACAAAGTCAGGGAGTAGCAGATGGGAATTTTTTTGTAGATGTCCGTAGACTACTTATTTGCCTGATTCTGAGTCCGTATGTGAAAGTTATGGCTATTTCAAGAAGGGTCCTCCATATCAGTGTTTTGGTGGAGGCTGATTCGAAATCAGGTAGTGAAACCAGGGATGATATGGTGGTGGTGGCTGTTGGGGAGGTGGATGGAGGTGTAGGGGTGGTCAAAGGACGTGATATATGACACTAACACAGAACACACAATGACCAACACTGGTACAAGATGGTTAGTAGATAGGAAAACAAAGACAATGGTGGAGGTGCCAAGGGTTTGTGGGGGTGCGGTGGATGGATCACGAACTAGACTCAAACACAATCTGAGCCAGCAACCGAACTTGACCTAGGACACAAACTCAACACTACGGACTCTAAAACAGAATTATGCAAAAAGGCTAAACGTGGTTGTAGGATAGGGAAAAGAACCTACGACTACCAATTTTGTTTTTGTGGCTTTTCTGGACTCTAGGTATAGGAAACAAATATTGAAACAGGACGGAAAAGATGATACCTAACGGGCAACCTTTGCTCTGATACCACTTGATGGCAACGGGGTGCCCGATCTTCCGTTAGGTAAGGATAACTCTCGATTTGGTGGAGAATTGACACTCACGATCCGGCTTCTGATCACCAAGACCCGAACCCTGCAATCGCTGTACCACGTCTTCTCTCGTTATCAACCGCCTCACCACGAAGGCTAATCCCTGCATGTGAATCGAAAAACATAAGCAAGAACAAGGAAGATTGCAACTCAACTTGCAGATGAATGATTATACTTTCGAAGTTGGGGTCTCACAAACCGATAAGCGGCGAAACTGTTCAGAGACAGATTAATCTAAGCAAAACCCACCCTAAATGGTGGCAGCTACTGAATATATATGAGTTAGGACATCCTAGGGTGAGGGTTTGCCTTGTGAGAGGCACACTCCTCATGGGTTTAGCCCACGACACAATTACAAGGCCCAAGCCCCAAAACAGACTCGGACTGGAAGAGGTATGTGTCTTATTTCGATGATTTCGGACAGCTTAGAAGGAATTTTGATGTAAGACTAAAACCATCTGAAATTAGACTTCATAAGCTTTCCAACAAGTACTTGTAGGCCCTATAACTCCTTCTGGATCAAAAGTTACGGCCATTTAAAATTGACGCTGTCTCCTAGCCCGAAACTGAATAGGTCTTGGAAATAGGAGTTTACTTGGACTTGTAGTCTCCACTTTAATATTTGGTTTCTTGAGCTATTCTCCATGGTCTTCTCCCAGGTTGCTAATAACAATAAAATCATCACAAGAATTAAATAGCATGCCATTCGTAGAAATATTTCCATGTAAGCTTAGGGACGCATTTACCTGGCGATTAAGTTGACGGGCACGTGTGCGGGTAATTGGTCCTTGGATTGGTCCTTGGATCTG
Organism: Oryza meyeriana var. granulata; assembly: GCA_003991445.1. Lineage (NCBI taxonomy): Eukaryota > Viridiplantae > Streptophyta > Magnoliopsida > Poales > Poaceae > Oryza > Oryza meyeriana. The sequence goes on along the minus strand of RYFJ01000693.1, from coordinate 187,737 downwards.
TGGCACATCTTGTTCAATATGAGGAGTTTGTAAGTGTGTATATAAATAAGTGGTACCTGAGCTTCGACTGGCGCCAGAGGTCGGTTTTTAGCCCACACACGAGTCCCGACTAGTATGAGTACTCGGACGATGGCTCTCATGGAGCATTCCAAGTGATCCTTGAAGTGCCGCACTCCAAGTGTATCTTGGCAGATTGGTCCAGCCCCCAAGCGTAGGAGATTGGCTCGTAGCCCTGAGTTCCTATCACGCGTATCTAGAACTGGGCCTGCATTATAAACATATTGGATGAGTAGCATCTGATGATGAAAACAATCACCCGAATAAATTTTATGTATTTTATAATATATGTAAATATATGTTCTTCCTCTTTTTGATATTAATTTCCCCGAGTAGTTGACCCCTTACGTTTAAGCACTCTGCCTAACTAGTCATAGCCCCCTAGCATCGGGAGTTGGCTCATGGTTCTTTCCCAGACACGTGTTTTGGGTTACTTGAGTTCGTCTTTCATGGAGCAAAGTTTCACGGATCGAAATTTATGTTACTCAAGTACTTTTGCAATCATTTAGAGAAAAAACAGAAAAAAGTGCAGCTTGTACACATATTAGGTGTAGGCGGCTGCGGCATTAGCAAGGCCGAGTGAGGAAATATTTATCAGAAAGCGACTTAGCTGTTCGGTATTTGGGAGTGGGGATGCCATCCTTGCGTTTGGCCTTTTGAGCCCTCGAGAATGTCACTTGTTGTTCTGATAATCTTCAGTTGTAGGAGGTCGAAGACGGTTGTGACTGACTGCCACAATGAAGCCGTTCGACTTGCGTTTGTGGTTGCCATCCTTAGTCGGGGTCACATCATCGGTGTCCTTCCGCTCCTTCTGTCAGGGTGCCTTTTTGTCATTGAGGGCCTCAGCAACAACGTCGGCAGAGTCGGCGTACTTGTTCGCCATGTTGAATAAAGCCTTGACAGAGTTGGGAGGCTTCCAAGTGAATTTAGCAATGAACGAGGTATCTTTGACCCCTTTTCGAAAGGCGGCGATGACGACCTCGTCCTTGATCTTTGGGATTGAATTCTTCTTGTCAGAAAAGCTCTGGATGAAGTTACGAAGAGACTCGTTCTTCCTTTGATGCAACTAATATAGGTCGTACTCGAAAGATGGCCTCTCGTATGTTCCCTGGAAGTTGGTGATGAAGTGTTCCCGGAGTTCTCCCCAGGAGCTGATTGATTGCTTAGGAAATCCCGTTAGCCATGTCCTCGCCAAGTCGGCTAGAGCGACTGGGAGGTAGTTAGCCATGGCTTTGTGATCTCCTCCGGCTGCTCAAATCGAGCCAAGACTCGGGGTTGGTCTTCCCATCATATTTTTCAATTCCAATCGGCTTGAAACCTGATGGCCAGTTGACTTGTTGTAGCTCGTGGGTGAAGGCCGGTACACCTTCATCTTCATGAGGACTCCGACTCTGCCTACGACAGCGAAACCGCTCATGGTGGAGGCCAAAGCGCTCGTTCTTGTCTTCTAGTCGGTGTTGCTCATCTTCCTCTCGTTCACGGCACCGAGCATTGATGTCCTGCCTAAGATCACGTCGTAGTCGGCCTCGGAGATCCCGGTTGTCCCGACGGTCGTCTAGATGTCAGCACCGCCGGGCATTATTGTGGTTGCCGAGTGACATGTGGTGTGACTTCGTGTGCAGCCGACTAGAGCCAGCCGCTTGGCGTCTGTTTAGGCAGACGAGATCACGGTTGGAGAAGCCGACCGATTGGTCGGTATGAGGGTATTGCCCGACTGTTGATACTGTTGACATGCAGCAGTGGTGATCATGGCTTTTATCCTCGCTATAGTTAGGGTGGCCTGATGATCAGGCCCAAACTGGAGCGTGTCCAGCAGAGTTGCAGTGGCCACGATGTTCTGTTGAGGAGTAACGAAGACGTCGTGGTCGCCGACTCGGGTTTGGAGGAATTGTTGCTGAGCAATCCACCTAGCCCTGTGCAGTTCGTCATTGCTAGCGTGCAGGCGTCTTGCTTCTTTCTCTTGTTGTTCTCACAGTTGGCGGGCCTCCCCCTCTTGGTGCTCGCGTAGTTGGTGTGCTTCCTGAGTGGGAGCAGAGCCTTTGGACACCATGAAGACTTCACGTGGCAGTGAGTAGCTTGCCGAACTGCTGTCTGACTTAGAGTCAAAGTCTGACTAAGAGTCAGAGTCGGAATAGTTGATGGGGGTGATTACAACTCTAACCTCCCTAGATCCAATCTCGAGCTGCTCTGGGCCGTATCCGAGTTGGACTCCAGGGGATCGGGTTGGCCACATCGGATGTTGATTGAAGATATCCGCGGCGTTACCTAGGCCGACTGGTGTGGAGTCGGCTTGGTCCCTGGCCGATCGGATCGGGTCCGAGTCGGATAGGGCAAGGTTGCCGAATTTGTCGGCGACGAAGTCAAGGCTCCCGTAGGTGATTGTTTCCCCGGGAGAGAAGCTGATGCCGTCGACTCCCTTGATTGAATCCATCAAGCTTGATGAAGATGATCTCGATGAAGCCCCTACCTGGCGCGCCAACTGTCGATGTTTTACACCGGCAATATGAATATAGGGCCACTCGTCGGATCAAAACTTGGTGGACTGCAAAGGAACATGAAATGTTTATACTGGTTCAGGCCCTCGAGATGAGGTAATACCCTACGTCCAGTTGTGGTGAATTTCCTTTGAGGATATATGATTGTGATCTTGGTGATCCTCTTCATCTTCTCCCTCTGTCCTCAGGGGGCGCCTTGCCTCCCCTTATATACTGGGGGACAGGGTTACAAAGTAGGAGTCCCAGTCGGACTATGACCAAGGGATTTTCTTCTAGAGATATAACGTGCCTGACTAGGACTGTATTTTCCTTATCGTACAAGGCTGAGTCTGCCGAGTTCCATCATATCCCTAATTACAAGGCTAGGCCCATCCTCTATCTGAGTGGCCCATATGCTTGTCATGAGGTACCCGGGGCCCATGGCCTCCACAGTGAGCAACAGGATGAAGAAACCCGACGTCTACAGGCCGGGCGCGATACACACAACAACAATCTGCGCAAGGCCGGGTGAACGATGCAACAAGAAATCCTCCAAACCAGGGTGGGTGACCATGACGTCTTTGTAACGCCTCAGCAGAACGTCGTAGCCGCTGCAACACTCCTAGATACCCTGTAGTTGGGGCTTGATCATCAAGCAACTCCAACTATTGCTAAGATTAAGGCCGTGATAACAACAGTAGCTTGTCAACAATGCCAGCAATCTGGAGATACGTGTCGATATTTTACACCGGCAATATGAATATAGGGCTACTCGTCGGATCGAAACTCGGTGGACTGCGAAGGAACACAAGGGGTTTATACTAGTTCAGGCCCTCGATGTGAGGTAATACCATATGTCCAGTTGTGGTGTATTTCCTTTGAGGATGTATGACTTGATCTTGGTGATCTTCTGCCCTCAGGGGGCGCCCTGCCTCCCCTTATATACTGGGGGGACAGGGTTACAAAGTAAAGAGTCCCGATCGAACCATGACCAAGGGATCTCCTGCTAGAGATATAACTTATCCGACTAGGACTGTATCTTCCTTATCGTACAAGGTTAAGTCTGCCGAGTACTATCATATCTCTAATTACAAGGCTAGGCCCATCCTCTTTCCGAGTGGCCCATATGCTTGTCGTGAGGTACCCGGGGCCCATGGCCTCCACAATACGTTCTTCCCTTCCAACAAGACACCTTCAGATGCGGCAACATCATCAACCACAGCGTGACACTGAGCGGCGGGCTCTGATCAACACCACTCGGAGTCCAACCGCACATCACAAGATCACCACAATGATGATCAACAGCTGTATCAACACGACGGGTGCTGGGATAACCGTGATGTCCGAGAACGACTATGGCGAGATCTCTGCCACGACATCAACACTCGATGCCGAGAACGCGAAGAAGATGAACACCGCCGACTGGAAGATGAACATGACCGATTTGGCCTCCACCACGTGTGTTTTCACCATCGCAGTTGGAGCCAAAGCCCACATCGCTCAGCCCACTCGGACGATGGTGTTCTAGCTTTCTTGCACGAGCTACAACAAGTTGACTGGCCCACAGGCTTCAAACCAACTGGCATAGTAAAGTACAATGGCAAGACCAACCCAGAATCTTGCCTGATAGTGTACACCTTGGCGATCCGAGCAGCTCGAGGTGACCATAAAGCCATGGCGAACTATCTCCTTGTTACCCTATCTGACTCAACATGGATGTGGTTAATAGGGCTTCCCAGAGGGTCTATTGGCTCCTGGGGGGAACTCCATGACCGCTTCGTGGCCAATTTCCAAGGGATAGACCAAAGGCTAGCATTCGAGTACGATCTATACCAATGTCATCAGAGAAGAAATGAGTTGCTTGGGGACTTCATCAAGTGCTTTTCCAAAAAAAGGAACTCTATCCCCAAGATCAAGGATGAGGTGGTCATCACTGCCTTCCACAAGGGAGTCAGAGATGCGCCGTTCATTGCCATATTCACTCGGAAGCCATCCAACTTTGTCAAAGCTCTCTTCGAGATGGTCAATAAATTTGTTGATTGAGCTGACGCAATGGCCGAGGCACTCAACGACAAGCCCTGATAGAAGGAGCGACGGGAGATGGACAATCTAAGGGCCTCATTGTGGCAGTCGATCGCAACCGTCCTCAACCTCCTAGAACCGAAGATTATTAGAATGACAAGTGACATGCCCGAGGGCTCAAAAGCTCAAATGCAAGGATGGCATCCCCACTCCCAACTTGTGCAATACCAAACAACTAAGTCATTTTCTGATACATATTTCCTCCTTTATATGATATTCTCATCTAAATGGGCCAAGAGGCAACTCACTTCCCTACGGTTTGACTTGGATACGGCTTAGCGCCAGTCAGGATTGGATCTAGGTGGATGAGATCGTCAATTTGTTGGCAATGGGGGCTAATAACCGACCTCCGGCACCAGTCGGGGCTCAGTTACCATATTGTTGGGTAGGGTACGCCGCATGAGGGTCACCAGTAGAATCCTATTGTTGACGCCGAAAACCCGCCGGGGGCCGTTCGGCGTCTGGGAGACACGCGAAGGCCTGGGAGATTTGCTTCACTCCAGTGCAGGTCCTAAAATCTTGAGGTTCGTAGGCGTGCCAATCAATTTGACCCTGCAATTGACAAGGAGATGGAAAAGATTAGATCAATGAGCCAATCGGCCGGAAGCCGATCTTGACTCGTCTCATCGGCCGATGGCCGATATGAACTGTGGCACTTATACACCGACTAGAAGCCGATGATGGCATGAGCAGTAGCATAATAGTAAACAAATATCAAACTAGCCGATCATCGAAGGGATGCTCAAAAATCGGCTGTAAACTGATAAAATAAATAAGCAGCATGCATAAATAAATAGATTAAATAAACTCCAGCCGGTTGTGATTAAAATTACTAGTGTCGCCGCAAAGATGCTACCCGCACCCGTGCCCGGGCCCTTGCTCGTGCCCGCGCCTGGATCTTCCCCTGCTGTCGGTGCCCGTGCCCGGGTCCTTGCCTGTGCTCGTGCCCGGGTCCTTACCTGATGTCGTGCCCGTGCCCAGGTCCTCGCCTATGTTCGTGCCCGGGTACTTGCTTGCTGTTCGTGCCCGGGTTCTCGCCTGTGTTCGTACCCGGGTACTTGCTTGCTGTTCGTGCCCGGGTTCTTGCTTGTGCTCGCACCAGGGTTATTAGCGATTTTCTAAATGTTTGTGACAAATCGGCTGGATATGAAGATAACTTAAGCCCGCGAGCTACAGGACGTCGACTGGCCGACTAGCTTTAAGCCCACAGGAATTGAAAAGTATGACGGCAAAACAAATCCCGATCCTGGCTCACCGTATATACCCTAGCAGTTCGAGCTGCTAGGGGTGACAACAAAGCCATGGCTAACTACCTCCCAGTCGCGTTAGCCGACTCGGCGAGGACATGGCTGACAGGGCTCCCGAGGCGGTCGATCGGTTCCTGGGGAGAACTCAGGGAGCGGTTTATCGCCAACTTTTAGGGAACCTACGAGAGGCCATCTTCTGAGCACGATTTGTATCAACTATACCAGAAGAAGAACGAGTCTCTACGAGATTTCATCAAGAGATTCTCTGAGAAATGCAATAAGATCCCAATGATCCGAGACGAGGCCGTCATCGCCGCCTTCCGCAAGGGAGTAAAGGACGCCCCGTTCATCGCGAAATTCACTCGGAAGCCACCACCATCTGTCCAGGCCCTTTTCGACATGGCCAACAAGTACGTTGACTCAGCTGAAGCGGTCGCAGAGGCCCTCGACGAGAAGAAGGAGCCCCGACAGAAAGACCAGAAGGCGAAAGTCGACAACGAGCCGTCTCAAAACAAGTTTGGCAGCCGCAAGCGGAAGTCGGACAACGAGGTGGCCAACATGGAGCGCACTCGGCCGCGGCCCCAGCGGAATAACGACTACCAGAAGGTCATGAGCGGGCCATGCCCCTTCCACCCCAAGGGCAAGCACGCTGCCAAAGACTGCTACATGCTTAAGAAGTTTGCCTCTGAGCAGGCTTCATCATCTGGCGCCGACAAGGACAAAGACAAGCCAGATCAGGGTCCGGCTGATGATTTTCAAGATCCCCAAGCCGAGAACAATCACATCTTCGGAGGGCCGCTCACGTACGAGTCCAAGCGAAAACAGAAGCTATCTGCACGCGACGTCAATATGGTCTCTACGACGGACACCCCCAAGTACCTGCGCTGGTCAGAGATGGCCATTACATTCAATCACGCAGATCACCCAGATCGGGTCTCACACTCGGGACGCTACCCACTCGTCCTAGACCCGGTCGTTAGAAATATCAGGCTGAAGAAATCCCTAATCGACGGAGGCAGCGCGCTCAACATCTTATTCGCCAAGACTTTGGACGAGATGAGGATTCCTCGTTCAGAATTACGGCCAAGCACTACGCCCTTCCACGGGATAATTCCCGGCCTGTCATCAACTCCACTCGGGTTGATCACATTGCCAGTAACCTTCAGCACGCGGGATAACTTCCGCACGGAAAACGTCTGCTTCGAGGTCACCGACTTCGAGACCGCGTACCACGTAATACTCGGATGACCGGCACTCACCAAATTTATGGCGATACCGCACTATACATATATGGTGCTCAAGATGCCTGGGCCAGCAGGAGTCCTCTCCCTCCGCAGCGACGTCAAGCAAGCTTTCACCTGCGACAAGGAGAGTTGTGAACTGGCTCAATCACAAGAGGCGGCAGTCGGGCGCAATAGCATCTGGCAGACCGCCACAACTGACGTCGAGCAAGATCAAGTTCCGGGAAAAAAGGCGGTGAAGTCAGGAATTTCAGCGGACTCTGACACGAAGAAGATCCCCTTGGACCCTTCCGACCCCTCCAAGACTGCCTTAGTCGGGACCGGACTCGACCCCAAATAGGAAGACGCGCTCGTCACCTTCCTCCAAGCCAACAAGGATATATTTGCGTGGAAACCATCCGACATGCTGGGCGTACCAAGGGAGGTGATTGAGCACACCCTCAATGTGAAGACAGACGCCAAGCCAGTCAAGCAATGGCTGCGGCGCTTCGCTCAAGACCGCAAGGATGCTATTCGGGAGGAGATCACCAAGCTCCTCGTAGCCGGGTTCATCAAGGAGGTCTATCACCCGGATTGGCTGGCAAACCCAGTTCTGGTCCGGAAGAAAAATGGTAAATGGCACATGTGCGTCGACTACACCGATCTCAACAAGGCGTGCCCCAAGGACCCATTTGGTCTTCCCGGGATAGATCAGGTGGTAGATTCCACGGCCGGGTGCGACCTACTCAGCTTTCTCGACTGCTACTCGAGATACCATCAAATCAGCCTAAGGGAGGAAGACTGCTTAAAGACATCTTTCATCACGCTGTTTGGAGTGTACTGCTACATCACAATGCCGTTTGGTTTAAAAAATGCTGGAGCAACCTATCAATGGGCAATTCAGCGGTGTCTGCACACTCAGATCGGGTTCAACGTGGAAGCCTACATCGATGACGTGGTGATCAAGACCAAGTCCAAAAAAGACCTCATCGCTGACTTGGAAGAAACCTTCCAAAATCTTCGAAGATTCAAGATGAAGTTGAACTCGGAAAAGTGCACCTTCGGTGTGCCATCCGGTAAGTTACTCGGCTTCATCGTCTCGCATCGGGGGATCGAGGCCAACCCAGAGAAAGTCAATGCAATAATGAACATGGCTCCCTTGACTAACCAGAAGGACGTCTAGAAGTTGATAGGCTGCATGGCGGCACTTAGCTGATTTATTTCCCGACTGGGCGAACGGGGTATGCCCTTTTTCAAGCTATTGAAGAAAGCCGACGACTTCTAGTGGACTCCCGAAGCCCAGCAAGCCTTCGAAGACTTCAAGAAATATCCCACATCACCCCCCGTGTTGGCGTCACCCATGCCCCAAGAACCGCTAATGCTATATCGGGCGGCAACCACTCAGGTAGTCAGCACGGTGCTGGTGGTCGAGCGATCCGAACTGGGTCACATCCAGAAAATACAACGGCTAGTTTACTTTGTCAGCGAGGTGCTTGCCGACTCGAAGATGAGATATCTGCAAGTCCAGAAGCTGTTATATGGCCTACTCATCACAGTCCGGGAGCTGGTGCACTATTTCCAAGCACATCAAGTCATGATGGTCACATTGTTTCCACTCGGGGATGTCCTTCATAATTGCGAGGCCACCGGCCGAATCGCTAAATGGGCACTTGAGTTGATGGCGTTTGATATCACCTTTCAGCCACGGACAGCAATTAAATCACAAGCTCTAGCCGACTTCATGGCCGAGTGTACAGAAGTTCAACTGCCTACATCAACAGCGAAGCTAGAGTACTGGACAATGTACTTCGACGGTTCTCTACGGATCGGCGGCGCCGGGGCTGGAGTCATATTGACATCCCCCACCGGCGAAAAACTCAAGTACGTTCTACAAATCCACTTCCCGACTTCCCACAATGTCGCCGAGTACGAGGCACTTATCCACGGGCTCTAGATTGCTATATCACTCGGCATGCATCGACTGGTTGTGCGCGGGGATTCCCAAGTCGTGGTGAACCAAGTCATGAAAGACTGGACTTGTCTCGATGATACCATGGCGGCATACTGTCAGGAGGTCCGCAAGCTAGAAAACAAGTTCGATGGGCTAGAGATAACACATGTCCTACGACAATACAATGACGCTGCAGACGAGCTGGCAAACATGGGATCCAAGCGAGAAGTGGTTCCGACTGGAATCTTTGTCGAGCAACTTATGGAGCCATCAGTCAAGAAGAAACCGGCGCTGGAACAGTCGGGAGGTGAACCTACCCTGGCTACAGATGAGGTGCTGCACATATGTCAAGACTGGCGGATCCCTGTTGTCAAATTTCTCCTGGACGACGAACTCCCAGAAGATCGCAGTCAAGCCGAGCAGACCAAGAGTCGAAGCAAAAGCTTTCTACTAGTCGGAGAAGACCTGTACCGAAGGAGCGCATCCGGTGTCCTCATGCGTTGCGTCACCATCGAGGAGGGCAAGCAGATCCTGCAGTCGATCCACAAGGGCATATGTGGCAACCATGCCGCATCCAGGACGTTAGTTGAAAAGGCTTACCGGTAGGGATTTTTCTGGCACACAGCAGTAACAGACGCCAAAGAAATTGTTCGCAAATGCGAGGGTTGCCAGTTCTACGCACGACAAACCAATCTCCCTGTCACAACCCTAGATCTAATTTCAAGTAATTAGTGTTATGCCCTACTGTCATTAGAGTGCACACTTTAAATTTTTGCATTGTCACTCCATGCAAGTTAAAGGTTGCAATATTTAAACCCTCAATAATTAAACCCTAAATCGAAAAAAACAAAACACTACTAAAAAGTACATCAAATTGAACAGATGTGTATATGGGAGATAATTTATGCAAATACTAGATTATTATCATGAATTAATATAATTTTTCCAGAATTTAATTTATTAGTTTGGACCCATTAAATATTCCAACAAATTTCAGCCAGGGTCCTTTTCTTTGACATATGCATTTGTATAGTCTAAGGATTTTCTAAGAATATTTGGTTACACATAAAATCATGGAAAAATTCCTGTAAACACTATCCCACATAATTGATCCACTATATATTTTACATGATTTTATCACTTCAGTAAGTACTCCAATAAAATCCCTCAATTCAGCTAGACTAGGGAGCTAGCTAAAAATGAATAGGTATACTTCTAAAATTCACCAAATGAAAATGAAGACTAATTAGACAGAGCCCCTTTTCCAAACTGTGTACCAACATAAACCCTACCACCAGTAATTTTTGCTCAATTTAATTCCCAAATAAATCACATAAAATAATAAGACCAAAGTCCTAGGGACATAAAATACACTGCAGAAAAACTGGATCATTATGCCTACTTTGCAATTTCACCAAGGATTAACGAGACCACTTCTAACCCTGAAATTTGGTCAGCAGGATAAGCACGTCCTCCTCTACCTCCAGTAATTTTTCCCAAATTTATACCCCTTGGTAACTTGGTAAAACACCTGAGTAAATATTGCATGTTGGATATCCCATAGGACTTGGTCTCTAGAGGATTCTTCTCTCAAAGTCACTGCCCAGTGGGACCCACAAGACCCTGGCCCACTTGTGAACCTCAGCATTGCTTGGGATAGAGTGTTTCACCCAAAATCCTAACCATCCTTCTCTCTTCTTTCTAGGTTTCCACTACTTGGACCCACTAGTCATAGCCTAAGCCTAACCAAAAATGTGTGAAACAATATTCTCTTACATGTGGGACCCACCAAGGACACTGTGGAGCTGGAGCAGCTCAGCAACTGCATGCCAGACGTGTCACTGCCTCCTTCTTCCTCTCTCTCATAGTACACAGAGCACCTTGGATAGCACAACCCTAGGAGACCTCGGCCATTTCGCCTCAAAGTTCGCCAGCCATCACTCCTCTTCTTCCTCAAAGATCACCGCCGGCAAGCTCATCTTGTCCTCTACCGAAGGTGTTCGGTTGAGCTCGAGCTTGCTCTGGTGAACTCCATCCTCTTCCCTCTGCCAGAACATGCTGTACACCTTCTAATCGTTCCATTTTTGTACTCGGCAGCCTTAGGATCGCTGGCCGAAGTCGCCGTGCCGCCGCCGTGCTTTGTCTCGGCTCTACAGAACCGCCGCCGTGACACCATCGCCGTTTCGGCTGATCCAGGATGCCGTAGGCCAAGCCCTTGTGCCAACATCATCGCCGCACCTCCAGGAGACCGCCGACCGAAGGAATCAAGCCGTGGTGCCACGAAGCTCGAGATCGGCCTCCGTCTTCCCCAACTCCGGCCGAAGACCTCGCCGTCGATTCCTCCCTCCCCGGTGCGAGTTAGACCGATTCATCGCACATGTAGCTGCCTTAGGACTCACATGATGTCGTGCACCCTTTTGCCTAGCAGCCTATTGACCGGAGGACGCCAACGACGTGGTCCCAAAGGTTTCCGCCGCCGCTGGACTGTGTTTGCCATCGCCGTTGCTGTTCCATTTCGCCTGAACCAACGCAACCCTCGGTGAGCTTTCTGGTACCCCTTAGACTCATAAGCATGCTTTGGTTCGGCGGGAAACCGACTGTAGCTTGATTTGCCTCGTCGACCCGAGAAGCTTCTCTGCCTGTGCCGCCACTGTGCCTAGCTCCAGCCACCGTCGGCAATGAGACCACCACTGACAGTTTGGCCTTAGTCTCCTTTGTCTTTCTTCTGTTGGCCGCCACCTGAGCTGAGCCGCTGTTCGCCATCACCGCCACCGAGAAGCTCGCCGCCTCCACTCTGCCTGCGCCTCCCCTGCTCTGTCTCGCTGTCGTGTGGGCCAGGCTGAGGAAAAATAAGAAAAGAAAAGAAATGTTGAACTAATTTATTTTCCAATAGAAAAATAGCCAAACTTTGTAAATCCATAATTATTTCATTTTAACTCCTTTTTGAGTGAACCAAAATTTGTTGGATTCAGTAAAACATGTACTTTATTTCTGTAGAGTAAAATAAGACCAATAGAGTATGGGAAATCTCCTCTAAAAATTTGTAAAATGAATGTATATTTTTGCATAATGAAAATGTAAAAACTTGGTGAATTCACCCTAAATATAAAATACAGTAAACCCAGGTACAGAAGCCTCACCAAGCCCTGTTCTTTTTCTGTAAATATGACACTTTGTGTATGTTAATCATATACTAGGGTAAAATGACATAAATGGAAAATGGAGTATATATTTTTCCAAGGTGTATAAAAGCTTCTTTCCATTTCCAAAAATAAATTGGACCTAGGATCAGTAAGCTCCTTTGAGCATGTTTGTCACTTCTATAAAGTATTATAACACTTTTATATACAAATGTCACTTCTGTAAAGTATTATAACACTTTTATATACAAATGTCACTTCTGTAAAGTATTATAACACTTTTATATACAAAAATGTATTTCAATAATCATTAATGTATAGGGATTCCAAAATTTATAATAAATTGATTATAAATCCAAATTGAGTAAACTCAACTTTGTTAGGGCTAGTAGGTTATGCTCTTATATATAAAAATACATGCCTTCTTGAAATCTTAATATAAAATGTCAGTCAAATATAATAACTTAAGGTTACAAAATAAATAATTTCAAAACTGCCATTTTCAGCCTTCCTATTTTGTTATTTTTGTAACTCATAAACCGTAAAAGATTTTGAAATGATTCTTTCACTAAAATTCACTTTAAATGGTTAACTACCTACTGTATTTGTCTCATAATTAATTGATCATTTTGCATAGACATATTTAATTGATTCTTATTTGCATATTCACTTTTTATCGGTAGATTCAGACAACTCGGAGTACATGGAGCAAGAACCTGAGGTTGAGTGTGACTTCGTACAGCAGCAAGGCAAGCATTTAAGCATATTGAACCTATGTTTTCAATATATTGATTTGTTTGCGAAAACAATATCTATATGCATGTTCAGTCCTTTTTAAAATGGGAAAACGGGTAGAGTCAATATTGCCCCATTTGTTTGCATTTCCATTCCTTGGTTGTTGATTCTATTTTTTTACCTTGTCACCCCTGGTTAAGGACTTTGGGATACTTTTATTTTATCGAATGCTTAGCCATGCTTAATTCTAGACTTAGAAAAATCCGATAGATGGAGCTATCGATTCAAAACTAGTTTAATACGAATGGATGGGTTAAAATCTGAAAAGAATAACTTCTGATTTATAATTGAGAATATGTTTGATTTGGACGGATGATAGGGCGATGACGGGATGGTGTTTCCCCATGCATGTAGCTCCGTCTGGGTCGTTAAGGACCGAACATGTTGATGTCTATTCAAGCACCCTACGTACTTCCACACGCCGAGAATGGAACGGCTTAACTTAGTAGCACGTGAGGCTGTGGCCATCTACGCCCGTCCGTCAGTCATGAGGATGGTCTTTCCTTTGGAGGGCCTCGTGCGTGCTTGGTTTTGGCCGGAGGTGCCTCCCGCAACGGTGAGCCCGCCTTAGTCACCGGTGTGTGTGGCTAAGTCGTCGGGGGCCCAGACGTGGTTTAGGTGGTTGGAGCTAAGTGTGGGAAAGGTTTTGTTGTGACCTCTAGTCCGCACTCAATGTGTGGAGTGTGGGTACCGACGGGTACGGATCAAACTAGTGTAGCCGTTTGGCTTCTATCACATCATTTGGGTAAAGATGTACACCTCTGATTAGAGTAAGAACTATTCGAATAGCCGTGTCTACGGTTACAGGATGACTGCTTGATGTGTTAGTCAGTCTATGTTAGCATCCAACTTGGGATATGTGGTTATGGGATTATGTGGTTATATCACGACTTAGGATAGTCATGGATGGATCGGTTTATATGAGAGACTTTGGTATTAAATATGGCTTGGTTTTAGCCATGAAAGATGGTATGCTTGTGTAGCATATTTATTTGGGCAATGGTGGCCCATTGTTGATGTTAGAGCACGGGATTGTGCTCAGTTTCACCTCTTTTTCAGAACATATTACTTGTTGTCCTAAAATTTCGGATTGCTGCTTTTCGCAAATGCTTATAGTTTCAAGGTATTATTTTGCTCAATAAACTTAGCTTTATGCAAACTCAGATCAACATAGCTATATTCCTTGATGTAGATACCAGCATTACTCCTTTGTACTATTAATATTGTATAAGTCTAGCTGAGTACCATTCGTACTCACGCTGCATATTTTTCAGGTGAAGATAACGACGACGTTGATGTGGTCTACTATTATCCCGCCGAGAGTGGTGAGGATAATGTGTAGTTGGAGTTAAGCTCTATCCCCAGTCGGTTGCCTTGTGGGGTTTGGTATGGCACCACTGGCTTTTATCCTTTATGTTTATATTTTCCGCTGTTATCTTTTGTGCTACTCTTTGATGAATTAGGGTGTGTGAACCCTCTATGTAATATATGTAACCTTGCTGCACTTTTATCCGTATTTAGAGTATTTGTGATGTTTATCAATTGCTTGTGATGAAAGTGTGAGGCTAGTCGCTTTCCTAGGGACTAGCTGAACATGAGTATGAGTTTAGAAATGATGAGATGCTTGGATATTGATTCAACCGTAGACCATGTCCCCAGAAGTGTGTATCGTGTTTGGTCGCCACCTTCGTGTGGTTTGACGGGCACACTTCGTTGTTTTGGACTGGTGAATCAACTCTCCAAATATCTCCTTATTTCTGAATTCGGCGCTTTGGATTTGTATTATGAATGGGTAAATATTATGGCAAGGCTGCGATGAGGATGGATGGTTACTGCGCTTATTTGGTTTTGATTCGAGATCCCATCCATCTAGATATTTCGCATTGTCATAGTAATCTCTCCATAATGCACTTCCGGGGTGTCCACACTCCCAGCCCAAGAACTCCAAACTATCCCTATTTCTTGGCCATTCACAGCATGGGGGCTCGACATGGTCGGGCCTTTCAAGAAAGCGCTAGGAGGGTTCACACATCTATTCATCACAGTTGACAAGTTCACCAAGTGGATTGAGGCCAAACCCATTGCAACTATAACAGCGGCACGAGCAAAGGACTTCATCATGAGTATACTATACAAATTCGGGGTTCCTAACTGCATCATCACCGACAACGGTACCCAGTTCACGGGCAGCGTATTCCAAGACTTCTGCGAAGATTTTGGCATCAAGATCTGCTATGCATCTGTGGCACACCCGCGGAGCAACGGGTAGGTCGAACGAGCCAACAGTATGGTCTTACAAGGCATCAAGGCCAGGATATTCGACCGGCTACAACCATACGCAGGCCGGTGGGTACAAGAACTCCCATCTGTTCTTTGGTCTCTCAGAACCACGGTTAGTCGGGCAATAGGGCAATCCCCCTTCTTTCTGGTCTACGGTGTTGAGGCTATGCTATCGACAGAGTTACAGTTCGGCTCTCCACGAGTCCGGGCTTACTCAGAAGACGTCTCAAACAATACCCGATTGGTCGAGCTAGATCAGTTGGAAGAAGCAAGGGACATCACAACAATCCAGTCGGCAAGGTATCTTCAAGGCCTGTGTCGCTACCACAATCACAATGTCCGTGGCCACGCCTTTTTGGTCGGGGATCTCGTCTTGAGGAAAATACAAACAACCAAAGACAGACACAAATTATCCCCAATCTGGGAAGGGCCATTCATTATAGCCGAGGTCATGCGGCCAAGCGCCTATCGACTGAAGATCGAAGACGGTGCCCCTATCAGCAACTCATGGAACATAGAACAGCTACGTCCTTTCTATACCTGAGCTTCATAATTTCTTATGTGTACAGTTTCTCTGACTCACTACGCCGCTTGTATCAACCGAGTAGTGAGTCGGGGGCTGCAGGTATATATGTGCTTTGTCAATAATATACGAGCTTGTCCTACTCCAGTTATGAAGCCTTACTACGACTCACGTTTGCCCGAGTACAGTTTCTTACATTGAGCAATTTTATTAAGCTCTGACAGACTAACACAGGGTAGACTACAGTCAAGTAAAGCTAATGACAACTGAGTAATAATTCAAAGCTTGGCGGCATTGCACATATATTTACACATGTTTTCCACAAAGTTTATACATGTCGACTACATGATATGTTGCTCTTACCGACCCAGGTCTCAGGTGATTATCTCAGCAGTCGGCCTCGCCCATGCTATCAGCTCCAGTGCCTCCTCGGGCGTCGTCTCCTCGGCAAACCCCTCCCCGATGGCTTCAATGTCTGCCCTCAGGTGGATTGATTTGGTCATCGCCAGGGTCTGGGCCACGCCGGCAATGACATGCTCATCCGAGTACCTCTTCAGGGCACTCAGTGCATCCTCAAGATGTGCCTCCACTTGCGGGATTTGGCTGCAGCTGGTTCCCACAGGGTAGGGATCCATCAGATCAAGGAACCCTTTCACGGACCCAATGAGGGCCTCCCGTGATTCCCTGATAACCCTTGTCTCCTCTGTATAAAACCGATATTGGGCCTGGGCATTGGCTCTGAGGTCTGCCCGGGTCCATCAACAAGTAAACTTGTTAGGCACGGTTGCAGATGGAATGATTAAAGGATTGGTTAAGATCATTGTCGAGACGGGGACTTACTCACATAATTGGCCTCCCACTCGGCCACGGTCTTCTCCAGTCTAGCCTTTTCTTCACCGAGCTTGATGGTGGCCTCTTTTAACTCGGCCTTCTCCCGTTCGAGCTCGGCGTTGGCCTTTGTCAGGTCGGCCTTGTCCTTCTCAAGCTCAGCCTTGGCTTCCTCGGCCTCCTTCAGCTGGGCTTCCCTCTCTGTTCGGGTCTTTAACTCGGCTTCGAGGGCTACACGATAGATTAGTCAAGAACTCAACCTTGCAGCCATGACACAACTGGGAAGTCGGGAACAATGCAGCTGGAGAAATTCATCAATGGTTCAGTCGGGAAGAAGCATTCGGGGGATTTACCTCTAATCTTCCCGGCTTGGGCCCAAGTTTCATCCCTGATCTAGGTGGCTCCATCCTTCAGCCGGGCTTCCCTTCCCGCGTGGCCTCCTCCATCTTGGCCTTCAACGCTCGGAGCTGCTCTAACTCCGCGAGATGGGGGGCCATTTCGATCAGGATCCCGCTCATCTCCTCATTATGATCAACAAGCTTCTGCTCAGGGAGAGAACAAGTCAAGAACGGAGTCATACGTCAGAACAAGAAGACCACCAAGACTCCATCGCAAGAATCATACCTGAACCCCCTCGGACCTGGCAATGGCGGCGCGGAGCAAGCTTTCGCGTTCCCTTCTTGCCGCGACCTCATTGAGCTTGAACCTCCTCGCAGTCCCATCAGGCGCCGTCCAGGTGAACGTCCGAGGGAACTTACCCGGAGGAGCTTCAATCCGAGGAAGGTTCGGGATCTCCGGCGGCGGCAGCGACGATGACGACGACGATGACCATGACGGTGACGGGGTCCTGCCCCCCACGCCGGCGTCCCCTGCAGCCTCGGGGGTCGACTCAGGGGCTCCGGCAACGGCCTCAGCAGTAGGTGTCGACTCAGGGGCTGGGACAGCAACCTCAGTAACCGCCCCTTGGTCGGGCGGCACTAGCGGCCCCGCAGTCGGGACCACCTCAGTCTCCGTGACTAGGTTGGCCACCGGCTCAGTGGGTGTGCTCCTGGGGGCCGGCTCGGCTGGGGCAGGCTCTTCAAGGGGAGCGGTCTCCTTGAGATCGATATCGGCACGCTTCCTACATGGCAAAATAGACATCAAAATACAACTGCAACAGACGAGAATCTCGGAAGATCCAGAGCAGCTTACCTCTTGGAGAACTTGAGTTTCCCGCCGGGCGATCCGGGTCCCTGTGGAGCGCTGCGCCCAGTTGTCAGGCCAGTCGGCGCAGCAGTCGGCGGCGGCAGGGCAGCCGGAGGCGGCCCCGTTGGTGGCATGGTCGACTCGGGCACCCGTGTGCTTGGTGGCGCCTGCTCGGATCGTCTACTCGGCGATGCTTTTGCCGGGCTCGGCAATGTCGAGCTCGGCCGTACTAGTCCCAACCTGGGACTTGATTGCCTGGGTGCCACGGCGGTGGTGTCCTTTATCTTCAGTCCTCCTACCACGACACGCGGCATCATGGCCCCCTCGCCCCGATATAGAACAGGTTTTTTCCCCGCTCTCTTGGAATCGGGTTGGGCAGTAGGGGGGCTCCTCGGCCTCTTCTTCGATTTAACAGCTGACAACGGGCGGGAGTCTTCGTCGAACTCCTCTCACCACTACAGATGAATCAACAAAGTACATCACACAATGCTGGGCAATCACAGACACAAGCCCACAGGCATTCGTCACAGAAGAAGGACAAAGATTACCTTGGGATGAGGCCGAAGGAAGCTATAAGCCGAGGTCCGGCATTTATCGTCTTCGGTCTTGATCACCCCCTTGGAGAAGTAACCAAACAGGGTCTCGGTCACCTTGTACTTATTGGCCGACTTGTGGCTTACTCGGTCAGGATCATATTTGCCCTGAAAATCCCAGCCGAATGCGCTCCTCAGCTTCAGCGGCTGGATGCGCCGAGTCAGGAAATGCCGGGCCACCCAAGGCTAAGTCAGGCCATCCTCCTTAAGCTCTTCTAATTTCCCCAACAATTGATGCACTTGGCCCATCTCCTCAAAGGTTGGATCTGCTGACCAATTTGGTAAAACTACCGGTGGCAAGCCGGTGAATGGACGCAAGGAGAGAGCCAAATCTGTGCAATAGAACCACTCCTTGTGCCAGCTTTTCAAGGAAGATTTCAAGGGGAGATCAAGATATGTTTTCTTCCCATCACTTCTCAACTGGAGACCAGCCCCCCCAATCACATTGATATTATTCTTGGAGGGCTGGGGTTTGATGTGGAACAGATGCCTAAAGAAATTAAAATGGGGTTCCACACCCAAAAAGCGCTCGCAGAGAGTAACAAATATGGAGATTTGAAAAATCGAGTTGGGATTTAAATTCACCAACTCCAACTCATAGAAGTCAAGGATGTGGCGGAAGAACTCAGAAGAGGGAAGGCACAAACCCCGATCGAAAAAAGAGGCAAAAACTATTGTTTCGCCAGATTGGGGATTTGGGACCGACTCACCCTTAGCCGGCCGCCAATGGATCACCTCTTGGCTTGGCAACTTCAATTGATTCTCCAGCAGCTTCAGTTTCACCGAGCCGCAATCCGAAGTTGGCCAAGCATTCCCCGGCGCACCTGCAGGATCCGAAGCTTTCGACATGGTTGGGGGCCGAGAGATTTAAGGGAAAAGCGATTGGGGGCTTGGAACAGATGAAGAGGACTGGAATCGCCTGAGTTCGAGTGGGGAACAGCAACAGCAACTAACTCTAGCCGAGCAGGGGGTGAAAAGTTGGGCGTGAAGGCGAAAGACGAAGTGATTGGTTGATTTGGGGAAGATGAAGGAATCTTTTTCTCTCTCCCTGCTTTTTATAGAGCCGATGCCGACTAAATGGGCTTGGGCCTCCATAGTTGGCACTGGGCCACCAAAACATGAGTTCCTACAGTAGCATGCTCCATGTGGGCCGCCCGTAGGCTGAGTTGAAATTATAGCACTGGTGCTACCAACAGGAGCCGATGAGGTAAACAGATATGCTTCATGAGAGCCTTATTGCTAAACATATATGTTTGGGTATCTGTTTTATCCACCAGGTCTCGAGGATATATCCTTACATGGATCACAAGCTGGTCTTCATTAAAATTGGGGATGCAGGTATCTTTCTCGAGTACACCTGACCACGCCATGGATTTATTTTTATAAAGTGGTACTCGGCCTACATGCATGGCCACCAGTTGCCATGAGCAACATTATTCCAGCTGATATGACGCTGAAGAGTCTAACTTTCGAGTAGTGTACTACTCGGGAGAGACTATAAATTTCTCATTCCCGCTGACATGATGCGGAGGAGTCTAGCTTCTAGGTGGGACGCCACTCGGGAAAGACTATAAACCCCCTTTCCAGCTGACATGAAGCTGAAAAGTCCCATATAAGAGTAGCATCCTACTCGGCAAGACTATAAACACACATTCTGACTGATATGAAGTCGAAGAGTCCTATATACGAGTGGCATGCTACTCGGCAAGACTATAAATTAAATTCCGGTTGACATGATACCGAAGAGTCTCATATACCAGTAGTATACTACTCAGGAAAGACTATCAGGTTAAAGATCTTTGACTTTATGTTTAATTGTCTTCACAATTAAGCACAAAGTTGGGGGCTACACCTAATAGGTGCGCCTATTCGGCGCACACTATTCATATATCTACATAAAGCCCTTCATAGCCTCGCTGCCAGCTAACATGAAGCAGGACTCAGGAAGAAGACTCACTCGGACAAAGAGTACTCGGGAGCATCGCACTCGGGCAATCTTCACTGTGGAGGATGAGCACTTGGCATCAGCTATGACTCAACTATGAAGGTCTTAGGGGCTACTGTGGAGGCCATGGGCCCCGGGTACCTTACCACCAGCATGTGAGCCACTTGGATAGAGGATGGGCCGAATCATGTAGTTAGAGATAAGATAGCACCCGGTAGACTTTGTCTTGTACAATAAGGAAAACATAGTCTTAGTCGGATAAGTTTCTATCTCTAAGAAGGAAATCCCTTGGCCGTATCCGGCTGGGATCCTTATCCTGTACCCCTGCCTAGTATATAAGGGGAGGCAGGGCGCCCCTCAAGGGGCACGAGATCACGAGATCACGAGATTATCGATCGACAAACACCTCAGAGGAATAACACCACAATTGGACATAGGGTATTACCTCACATCGAAGGCCTGAACCAGTATAAAATCTCTTTTTGTTCCTCTGCAATCCATTGAGTTTCCCCTTGCCGAGTAGCCCTATAGTTCTATTGCCGGTGTAAAACATTGACACCTAGCGAGGCGGGAGGCAAAATTTTGGCGTGGAGGCTAGAAGATGAAATGATTGGTGGATTGGAGAAGATGAGGGAATCTTTTCTCTCTCTCACCGCCTTTTATAGAGCCATTTCCGATTCGGGGGCTTGGGCTTACAAAGTCGGTACTGGGCCACCAAGATATGAGTTTCTATAGTAGCACGCTCAATATGGGCCGCTCGCTAGCTGTGTGAAAATCACAGTGTTGGTGCTGCCAACAGGAACCGATGAGGTAAACAGATATGCATCATGAAGGCCTAATTGCTGAACACATATGTTTGGGTATCTGTCTTATCCACTAGGTATTGAGGATATACTCTTATAAGGGTCACAAGGTGGTCTTCATTAAAATTGGGGATGCAGGTATCTCTCAAGTGCACCTGACCACATCATGGATTAAGTTTCATAAAGTGGTACTCGGCCTACATGCTTGGCCAACAGTTACCATGTGCAAATATTTTTCTAGCTGACATGACGCTGAAGAGTCTAGCTTCCGAGTGGGACACCACTCGGGAAAGACTATAAATATCTTTTCTAGCTGACATGAAGCTGAAGAGTCTCATAGACGAGTGGCATGCTACTCAGCAAAGACTATAAATTATTTTCGGTTGACATGATACCGAAGAGTCTCATATACCAGTAGTATACTACTCGGGAAAGACTACAAGGTTAAAGATCTTTGACTTTATGTTTAATTGTTTTCACAATTAAGCACAAAGTCAGGGGCTACACCTAATAGGTGTGCCTATTCGGTGCACACTATTTATACATCTACATGGAGCCCTTCATAGCCTCGTTGCTAGCTGACATGAAGCAGGACTCGAGAAGAAGAAGCACTCAGACAAAGAGTACTCGGGAGCAATGCACTCGGGCAATCTTCACCGTGGAGGATGAGCACTCGGCATCAGCTGTGACTCAACTATGAAGGTCTCAGGGGCTACTGTGGAGGCCATGGGCCTCGAGTACCTCATCACAAGCATATGGGCCACTCGGATAGAGGATGGGCCTAGCCTTGTAATTAGAGATATGATAGAACCCGACAGACTTTTCCTTGTATAATAAGGAATATACAGTCCTAGTTGGGTAGGTTATATCTATAAGAGAAAATCCCTTGGCTGTAATCCGGCTACGACTCCTACCTTGTACCCCTGTCCCCCAGTATATAAGGGGAGGCAGGGCGCCCCCTGAGGGCAGAACAACACACATCCTCAAAAGAATACTCCACAACTGGACGTAGGGTATTATCTCACATCGAGGGCCTGAACCAGTAGAAATCTCCCCGTGTTCCTTTGCAATCCACCGAGTAGCCCTATATTCATATTGCCGGTGTAAAACATCGACACCCAAGTAGAAGAACGCCTCAGCAAAGCACCGAGTATCTTGAAGAAGTACTCGCATGAGAGCGTTGTAGTAGGGGTTGCCTAGGCACTTTCCATGACTAAGTCGCTCTACCCTAGGGTAGACATCGAGGCTATCGGCGAGGGCCTTGCTGAGGGGATGACCCCAGAAGAAGGCATGGAGCTGGTAAGCCAGGTGAGGGCAACCGCAGAGGCGATAGCTAGGGACCTGGCAATGTAAATATGAAACAATTATGCAGTCGGTGTCCACGGATGAACAAATGTAAATGTTGTAAATGTCTTGCTAATGTTTGCTAAACTCTACTGAGTACTTGTCCGCTCTAAATCGTTATTAGCTTTACCCGACTAGATAGTTCACGCCGAGTGATTCAAGATAAACTTAGGAAAAACGTTCACCTCGTGAAGCTGTACTTGGGAAAACCTAACATAATCATTGTAGAACTTCATGACTCAGATAGAACAAGCTTGGATTTTATTACTAGAAGCAAGGCATGTAATACATGTAGCCCCTGACTCACTAATTGGTTGAGATAAGCGATGTAGTGAGTCAGAGAAAAAAGAAAATACAAGACTCAGGTATAAAAAGGACGTAGCTATTCTATATTCCATGAGTTGCTAACTAGGACACCGTCTTCTGTCTTTAGTCGGTAGGCACCTGGGCGTGTTATCTCAGTGATAATGAACGGCGCTTCCCATAAAAGGGATAGTTTATGCCTGTCTTTGGTGGTTTGTATTTTTCTCAGGACAAGATATCCCACCAAAAAGGCGCAGCCACGAACATTTCGACTGTGATAACAACGTAGGCCTTGAAGATACCTTGCCGACTGAATAGTTGTGATGTCCCTTGCTTCCTCCAATTGATCGAGTTCGACCAGTCGGTCTTCATTTGATTTATCTTCTGAGTGGGGCCGAACTCATGGTGAGCCGAACTCCAACTCGATTGGTAACATAGCCTCAGCACCATAGACTAGGAAGAAAGGGGATTGCCCTATTGCCTGACTAACCGTGGTTCTTAAAGACCAAAGAACAAATGGAAGTTCTTGTACCCACCACCCTGCATATTGTTGTAGTTGGTCGAATACCCTAGTCTTGATTCCTTGTAAGACCATGTCATTGGCACGCTTGACCTTTCCGTTTCTTCGTGGGTGTGCCACAGAAGCATAATAGATCTTGATGCCGAAGCCGTCACAAAAACTTGAAAAATGCCGCCAGTGAACTAAGTGCTGTTGTCCGTTATGATGCGGTTGGGAACTCCAAATCGATATATGATACTCATGATGAAGTCTTTCGCCCTTGCCGTTGTTATGGTAGCAACGGGTTTTGCCTCGATCAACTTTATGAATTTATCTACTGTGACAAACAAGTGTGTGAACCCTCCTGACGCTTTTTTGAACGGCCCGACCATATCAAGCCCCCAAACTACAAAGGGCCAAGAGATTGGAATTGTTTGAAGTTCTTGAGTTGGAAGATGTGTTTGCCGTGCAAAGAATTGGCATCCCTTGCATGTCCCTCACACGTCCAAACTGCAGTTGGCTAGAAAACCCCTTCCTATAAGCCTTTCCAACTAACGTCCTAGATGCAGCATGGTTGCCACAGATACCCGAGTGGGTCGATTGCAGAATCTGCTTGCCCTCCTCGGGTGTGATGCATCGCATGAGGACTCCGGATGCACTTCGATGGTACAGGTCTTCTCCGACTACAAGGAAATATTTGCTTCGATGTCTAATCCGCTCGGCTTTACTGTGATCTTCTGGGAGTTCGTCGTCCAAAAGGAATCTGATGATTGGAGTTCGGCAATCTTGAGAGATAATTAGTACTTCATTTGTTGTCGGGGTAGGTTCAGCTCCCAACTACTCAAGCACTGGTTTCTTCTTGATTGATGGCTCCAATAATTGCTCGACAAAAATCCCAATCGGGACCACTTCTCGTTTGGATCCCATGTTGGCCAATTCGTCTGCAGCTTCATTGTATTGGCATAGCACATGTGTTATTTCCAGCCCATCGAACTTGTTTTTTTAGTTTTTGCACCACCTGACAGTATGCCGCCATGTTATCGTCGAGACATGTCCAGTCTTTCATGATTTGGTTGACCACAAGTCGAGAATCCCCGCGTAGTACTAGTCAGCGAATACCGAGTGATATGGTGATGCGGAGCCCGTGGATGAGTGTCTCGTACTCGACGACATTGTGGAATGCTGAGAAGTGAATCTAGAGAACGTACTTCAATTTTTTGCTAGTAGGTGACGTCAAAACAACGCCAGCCCTAGCTCCGCTGATCCGTAGAGAACCGTCAAAGTACATCGTCTAGAACTCTAGCATGTTTGTATTTGCAGCCGCTTGAACTTCTGTCCACTCGGCTACGAAGTCGGCCAGGGCATGTGACTTGATTGCTGTCCGAGGTTGAAAAAGATGTCAAATGCCATCAGCTCAAGCGCCCATTTAGTGATTCTGTCAGTAGCCTCACGGTTGTGTAGGACGTCCCCGAGTGGATACGACGTGACGATGGTTATCTGATGCGACTAAAAATAGTGCACCAACTTCCGGACAGTGATGAGTAGACCATACAATAGCTTCTGGACTTGAGGATATCTCACCTTGGAGTCGGCTAAGACTTCACTGACGAAGTAGACTGGCCTCTGAATTTTCTATATGTGCCCAGGCTCTGCTCGCTCGACAATAAGCACCGTGCTGACTACCTGAGTAGTTGCCACCAGATACAACATTAGTGGCTCTTGGGGTATAGGTGATGCCATCGCTGGTGGTGATGTGAGAAACTTCTTGAAGTCCTCGAAGGTTTGCTAGGCTTTGGGTGTTCATGGAAAATTATCCGCTTTCTTTAGTAGTTTGAAAAAGGGCATGCCCCATTCACCAAGTTAGGACATGAATCGGCTGAGTGCTACAATGCATCCTGTCAGCTTTTGAACGTCCTTCTGGCTAGTCGGGGGTGCCATGCTCATGATAGCATTGATTTTCTCTGGATTAGCCTCGATGCCTCGGTGTGATATGATGAAGCCGAGTAATTTTCCCGAAGGTACTCCAAAGACGCACTTTTTCGGGTTCAACTTCATCTTGAATCTCCGAAGGTTTTGGAAAGTTTTTTCTAAGTCAGCAATGAGGTCTTTCTTGACTTTGATCATGATTACCACGTCATTGACATATGCCTACACATTGCACCCGAGTTGAGTGTGAAGACACCGCTGGATCGCACGTTGATATGTTGCGCCAGCGTTTTTGAACTAGAACGGTATAGTGACATAGCAATATGCTCCAAATGGCATGATAAAAGAAGTCTTTAGGCAGTACTCCTCCTTCAGGCTGATCTGATGATATCCTGAGTAATAGTTGAGAAAACTGAGTAACTCACACCCCGCAGTTGAATCAACCACCTGATCTATTCTCAGTAGACCAAATGGATCCTTGGGGCATGCTTTCTTCAAGTCGGTGTAATCGACGCACATGCACCATTTACCATTCTTCTTTTAGACCAGAACTGGGTTTGCCAGCCAATCCGGGTGATAGACCTCTTTGATGAACTCGGCTACATGGAGGTTGGTTATCTCCACCCGAATAGCATCTTTGCGGTCTTGTGGGAAGCGCCGCAGCCGTTGTTTGACTGGTTTCGCATCTGGCTTGACGTCAAGGGAATGCTCATTCACCTTCCTTAGTACACTAGGCATGTTGGAAGGATCTAGGGGGATCTTCTTTGTTTCTGAGTCCGCTAAAATTCCCGACTTGGCTGCCTTTTTCGCCAGAACTTGGTCGTCCTCGTTTGCAGTTGTCGTGGCTCGTCGGATGTTGTTCTGCCTGATTGCCGCTTCTTGAGATTGGGCCAGCTCGCAGCTTTCCTTATCGCAGGTGAAAGATTGCTTGACATCACTGCGCAGGGAAAGTACTCCTGCTAGTCCCAGCATCTTGAGCACCATGTATGTGTAATGAGGCAGTGCCATGAACTTGGCTAGTGCTGGCCGTCCGAGTATGGTGTGATACGCGGTCTCGAAGTTGGCAACCTCAAAGCAGATATTCTCGATGTAGAAATTATCCCACATGCCAAAAGTTACTGGTAGAGTAATCTGTCTGAGTGGAGTAGAAGAGAGGCCTAGGATTACCCCGTGGAAGGGCGCTGAAGCTCGGCTCGAGGAATCTTCTTCTCGTTGAGCGTCTTGGCAAACAATATGTTGAGAGCGCTTCCTCCGTCGATGAGAACCTTCTTCAGCTTGATATTTCTGATGACTGGATCCAGGACGAGTGGGTAATGCCCTGGGTGCGTGACTCAGTCAGGGTGATCTACGCGGTCAAATGTTATTGCCATTTCTGATTGTCGATGCCATGGGCCCCGGGTACCTCATGAGAAGCATTTGGGCCACTCGGATAGAGAATGAGCCTAACCTTGTAATTAGGGATACAATAGGACTTGGCATACATAACCATGTACGACAAGGAAAGGATATACTCCTAGTCAGGAATGTTGTATTCCTAGAAGCAAATTCCTTGGTCGGAGTCTGACTAGGATTCCTACTCTGTAACCCTGTCCCTCGGTATATAAGGGGAGGCAGGGTTCCCCCTGAGGGCAGAAGAAGAAATCTCACCAGAGAAACCTCAAAGGCAATACACCACAACTGGATGTAGGGTATTACCTTATCTCGAGGGCCTGAACTAGTATAAATTATTTTGTGTTCCTTTGCAGTCCGTCAAGTTTAGGTCTCACGAGTAGCCCCATATTCCTATTGCCGATACAAAACATTGACATTGACCATCACAGATATTGGGGGGCGTCTGTTGAGACCGAGTTGACTTCTTGGGCTGTTAGCTTCTATTTTCTCTTAGACTCATAGGCAGACGGCCCTCCGAATATGTGATTGAGCTCAGCCTGGGGATCTTGGTAGTTGCTGGCTACGCCTGAGTCTGGCTTGTCTTTGTCTTTATTGTTGCCAAATGTTGAAGTCTTGTCGGAAGCGAACTTCTTGAGCATGAAGCAATCCTTAGCCGCATGTTCCCCTTTGGGTGGAAAGGGCATGGCCCGTTCATCACCTTCTGGTACTCGTCCGTCCTCGGGGGTCGTGGCTGAGTGCGCTCCATAGCAGCCACCACGTTGTCCGACTTGCGCTAGCGGTTGCCGGACTTGTTCTGTGCTGCCTCGTCATTGTCTTTCTTGTCCTTCTGCCGGTGCTCCTTTTTGTGGAGGCCATGGGCCCCGGGTACCTCATGACAAGCATATAGGCCACTTGGACAAAGGATGGGCCTAGCCTTGTAATTAGAGATATGATAGAGCTCGGCAGACTTACCCTTGTACGATAAGGAATATACAGTCCTAGTTAGGCAGGTTATATCTCTAAGAGGAGATCCCTTGGCTGTAGCCAGGCTCGGACTCCTACTTTGTAACCCCGTCCCCTAGTATATAAGGGGAGGCAAGGCGCCCCCTGAGGGCAAGATCACCAGAATCATGATCATACATCCTCAAAGGAATACACCACAACTGGACGTAGGGTATTACCTCACATCGAGGGCCTGAACCAGTATAAATCTCTCGTGTTCCTTTGCAGTCCACCGAGTTTCGATCCGATGAGTAGCCCTATATTCATATTGCTGGTGTAAAACATCGATAGTTGGCGCGCCAGGTAGGGGCTTCGGCAAGATCAACCTCAACAAGCTCGATGGATTCGACAACCGGAGTCGACGGCAGCAAATTCTCCCCCGGAGACATGATCACGTTTGGAAGCCTTGACTTCGTCGCCGACAAGCTCGGCAAACTCACCCTGGTCGACTCGGACTCAATCCGATGTATCGGGGAATCAGCCGACTCTGTGCCGGTCGGCCGACACGACGCTGCAGCAACCCTCGTCGACTTGCTGTGGTGATCTTCCACTTGCCCGGGTCTTGGGACAACTCTCCCCTTCGGTGTTCGACTTGGACTCGGCCTTGAGCCGGCCGGAGTCGGGCTAGGAAGGGGGGAGATCGTCAATCTCCCGTGCAGACTCGGCGGCACCACAGACACCTACAATCTACATCCCACGTGGTAGACCCGATCCTCTATGGTTCAATTCGAACATGGCCCAGAGCTGTTCGAGATTGGATCTAGGGAGGTCGGAGTTGTCATCACCCCAATGAACTACTCAGATTCCGACTCAAAGTTGGACAATAGTTCAAACACTAGTTCGGACACCAGTCTGGCAAGCTTCCTTCTGCTCCGAGAAATCTTTATGGCTTCAATCCCTCCATAGGAGGTGCGCCGAGTACAAGAGCAGTAAGAAGAGGAGGACCGCCGACTACGACAACAGGAGGAGGCCGAATGCAAGGCTCGCAACGACGAGCTACGCAGGGCTGGGCGAACCGCTCAGCAACAAATCCTCCAAACTAGAGTCGATGACCACGACGTTTTCGTCACGCCACAATAAAACGTCGTGGCCGCTGCAACCCTGCTGGACACACTCCAGCTCGGGCCTGATCGCCAGGCCACCCCGACTATCGCCAGGATCAAGGCGATGATTACAGCTGCTGCCTGTTAGCAACACTAGCAGTCGGGTGACACACTTATTTCGACTAACCGGTCGAGTTCTCCGGTAGCAGGCTCATCTACATCAGCACAACGCCGGGCGGCTGGCTCAAGTC
The DNA here is from genome assembly GCA_003991445.1 of Oryza meyeriana var. granulata. Taxonomy (NCBI): domain Eukaryota; kingdom Viridiplantae; phylum Streptophyta; class Magnoliopsida; order Poales; family Poaceae; genus Oryza; species Oryza meyeriana. The sequence goes on along the minus strand of RYFJ01000693.1, from coordinate 158,875 downwards.
AGCCACATGAGGAGTCGCGGCAAACTTCACTCGGCAACACCAATAACAATGATCGGTGGCGTCACCAGAATGACCGCCGGTTCAACCAAGACCTCCGAGTCCAACTACAATGTGACCTTCGCCACAACATCAACGCTCGGCGCCGCGAACACGAAGAGAACAAGCGCCGCCGAATGGAGGACGAGCACGAGCGTTTCGGTCTTCACCATGAGCGGTTTAACTGCTGCGGTCGGAGCTGGAGCCCTCACGAAAATGAAGGCGTTCCAGCTTTCACCCACGAGCTTCAGGACGTCGACTAGCCGTCGGGCTTCAGGCCTACGGGGATCGAGAAATACGACGGTAAAACCAATTCGAGCTGCCGGGGGTGACCATAAAGCCATGGCTAACTACCTCCGGGTCGCCCTGGCCGACTCAGCGAGGACATGGCTAACAGGGCTCTCAAGGTGGTCGATCGGTTCCTGGGGAGAACTCAGGGAGCGGTTCATTGCTAACTTTCAAGGGACCTACGAGAGGCCGTCTTCCGAGCACGATCTATATTAGCTGCACTAGAAGAAGAACGAGTCTCTACGCGAATTTATCAAGAGGTTCTCCGAGAAGCGCAACCAGATCCCAATGATCAAGGACGAGGCCGTCATCGCCGCCTTCCACAAGGGAGTAAAGGATGCCCCGTTCATCGCGAAGTTCACTTAGAAGCCACCAGCCTCTGTTCGGGCTCTTTTCGATATGGCAAACAAATACGCCGACTCGGCCAAAGCGGTCACAGAGGCCCTCGACGAGAAGAAAGAGTCATGACAGAAGGACCAGAAGGTGAAAGTTGACAACGAGCCATCGCACAACAAGACCAGCAACTGCAAGCGGAAGTCGGACAATGAGGTGGCCAACATGGAGCGAACTCGGTCACGGCCCCAACGGAACAACGACTACCAGAAGGTCATGAATGGGCCATGGCCCTTCCACCCCAAAGGCAAACACGCTGCCAAAGACTGCTTCATACTCAAGAAGTTTGCCTCCGAGCAGGCTTCATCATTTGGCGCTGACAAGAGCAAAGAGAAGCCAGATCAGGACCCGGCCGACGATTTGCAAGATCCCCAGGCCGAGCTCAACCACATCTTCGGAGGGCCGTCTATGTATGAGTCCAAACGCAAGCAGAAGCTAATGGCATGCGGCATCAACACAATGTCTATAGCAGACGCCCCCCAGTATATGCGCTGGTCAGAGACGTCCATCACGTTCACCCGCGCAGATCATCCAAATCAGGTTTCACACCCGGGACGCTACCTGCTCGTCCTGGACCCGGTCGTCAAGAATATCAAGTTGAAGAAGGTTCTCATAGACGGAGGCAGCGCGCTCAATATCCTCTTCACCAAGACGCTAGATGAGATGAAGATTCCTCGTTTAGATCTGCGGCCGAGTACGGCGCCCTTCCACGGGATAATTCCTAGCCTATCTTCAACTCCACTTGGGCAGATAACCTTGCCGGTCACGTTCGGCACACGGGATAACTTCCGCACAGAAAAGATCTGCTTCGAGGTCGCCAACTTCGAGACTGCGTACCACCCGATACTTGGATGGCCGGCGCTCGCCAAATTCATGGCGATACCGCACTATACCTACATGGTGCTCAAGATGCCAGGGCCAGCAGGAGTCCTCTCCCTCCGCAGCGATGTCAAGCAAGCCTTCACCTGCGACAAGGAGAGTTGTGAATTGGCTCAATCACAAGAGGCGGCAGTCGGGCGCAATAGCATTCGGCAAGCCATCACAACCGAAGTCGAGGAAGATCAAGTTCTGGCCAAAAAAGGACCGGACTCTAGTCAGGACCGGACTCGACCCCAAATAGGAAGACGCGCTCGTCACCTTCCTCCAAGCCAACAAGGATATCTTCACCTGGAAACCGTCCGACATGCTAGGCGTACCAAGGGAGGTGATCGAGCACGCCCTCAACGTCAAGACAGATGCCAAACCAGTCAAGCAACGGCTACGGCGATTCGCTCAGGACCGGAAAGATGTTATTCGGGAGGAGATTACTAAGCTCCTAGCAGCCGGGTTCATCAAAGCGGTCTATCACCCGGATTGGCTGGCAAACCCAGTTCTAGTCCGGAAGAAAAAGGTAAATGGTGCATGTGTGTCGACTACACCGATCTCAACAAGACGTGCCCCAAAGATCCATTTGGTTTACCCAGAATAGATCAGGTGGTGGATTTAACTGCGGGGTGCTAACTTCTCAGCTTTCTCGACTGTTACTCGGGATACCATCAAATCAGCCTGAAGGAGGAGGACTGCCTAAAGACGTTTTTCATCATGTCGTTTGGAGAGTACTGCTACATCACTATGCCATTCAGTTTGAAGAACGCTGGAGCAACGTATCAACACGCAATTCAGCGGTATCTTCACACTCAGATCGGGCGCAATGTGGAAGCCTAGAAGACCTCATCACTGACCTAGAAGAAACGTTCCAAAATCTTCGAAGATTTAAGATGAAGTTGAACCCGGAAATATGTGCCTTCGGTGTGCCATCTGGCAAGTTACTCGGCTTCATCGTCTCGCATCGCGGCATCGAGGCCAACCTGGAGAAAGTCCACGCAATCATGAACATGGCACCCCCGACTAACTAGAAGGACGTCCAGAAGCTGACAGGCTACATGGCGGCATTCAGCCGGTTTATTTCACGACTGGGCGAACGTGGCACGCCCTTTTTTAAGCTATTAAAGAAAGCAGACAATTTCCAATGGACTCCCGAAGCCCAGCAAGCCTTCCAAGACTTCAAATAATTTCTCACATCACCCCCCATGTTGGCGTCACCCATGCCCCAAGAACCGCTAATGCTATATCTAGCGGCAACTACTCACGTAGTTAGCACGGTGTTGGTGGTCGAGCAATCTGAACCGGGTCACATTCAAAAAATTCAACGGCTGGTCTACTTTGTCAGCGAGGTCCTTGCCAACTCCAAGATGAGATATCCGAAGGTCCAGAAGCTGCTCTATGGCCTACTTATCACTGTCCGAAAGCTGGTGCACTATTTCCAAGCACATCAAGTCACGGTGGTCACATCGTATCCACTCAAGGATGTCCTGTATAATCACGAGGCCACCGGCCAAATCGCTAAATAGGCGCTCGAGTTGATGGCGTTCGACATCACCTTTCAGCCACGGACAGTAATCAAATCACAAGCTCTAGCCGACTTCGTGGCCGAGTGGACAGAGGTTCAAATGCCTACATCAACAGCGAAGCTAGAGTATTGGACAATGTACTTCGATGGTTCTCTACGGATCGGCGGCACTGGGGTTGGCGTCGTACTGAAACCAGACGAAACCAGTGCTAGAGCAGTCAGGTGGTGAACCTACCCTGGCAACAGGCGAAGTACTGAACATATGTCACGATTGGCGGACTCCTGTTCTCCAATTCCTCCTGGACGATGAACTCCCAGAAGATTGTAGCCAAGCCGAACAAGTCAAACATCAAAGCAAGAGTTTCCTAGTCGTCGGAGAAGACCTGTACTGAAGAAGTGCATCCGGTGTCCTCATGCGCTGCGTCACCACCAAGGAGGGCAAGCAGATTCTGCAGTCGATCCACTCGGGTATATGTGGCAACCTTGCCGCATCCAGGACGTTAGTCGGAAAGGCTTACCGGCAGGGAGTTTTTTAGCCAACAGCAGTAACAGATGCCAAAGATATTGTTCGCACATGCGAGGGTTGCTAGTTCTACACAAGGCAAACCAATCTCCCAGCCCAAGAACTCCAAACAATCCCAATCTCTTGACCCTTTGCAGTATGGGGGCTTGACATGGTTGGGCCCTTCAAGAAAGCGCCAGGAGGGTTCACACACTTGTTCGTCGCAGTGGATAAATTCACCAAGTGGATTTAGGCCAAACCCGTTGCAACCATAACAGCGGCATGAGCAAAGGACTTCATCATGAGTATACTATACCGATTCAGGGTCCCCAACCACATCATCACCGACAACGGTACTCAGTTCACGGGCGGCGTGTTTCAAGATTTCTGTCATGACTTTGGCATCAAGATCTGCTATGCGACTGTGGCACACCCGCGGAGCAATGGGTAGGTTGAACGAGCCAACGGTATGGTCTTACAAGGTATCAAGGCTAGGATATTTGACCGACTAGAACCATACGCGGGCTGGTGGGTACAAGAACTCCCATCTGTACTTTGGTCCCTAAGAACCACGGTTAGTCGGGCAACTGGGCAATCCCCTTTCTTTCTGGTCTATGGTGCTGAGGCTGTGCTACCAACCGAGTTAGAGTTCGGCTCTCTGCGAGTTCGAGCTTACTCAGAAGACATCTCCAACAATACCTGATTGGTCGAACTAGATCAGTTGGAAGAAGCGAGGGATATCGCAACAATCCAGTCGGCAAGGTATCTTCAAGCCCTGCGTCATTATAACATTCGCAATGTCCGTGGCCGCGCCATTTTGGTCGGAGATCTCGTCTTGAGAAAAATACAAACCACCAAAGACAGGCATAAACTATCCCCAATCTGGGAAGGGCCGTTCATTATCGCTGAGGTTACTCAGCCAGGTGCCTACCGACTGAAGACCAAAGACGGTGCCCTCATCAGCAACTCATGGAATATAGAACAGCTACGTCCTTTCTATACCTAAGTTTTATACTTTCCCATGTGTACAGTTTTTCTCTAACTCACTACGCCGCTTCTTTCAACCGAGTAGTGAGTTGGGGGCTGCATGTATTATATGTGCTTTGTCAATAATATACGTGCTTGTTTTACTTAAGTTATGAAGTTTTACTATGACTTTGTCACGTTTGCCTGAGTATAGCACTCTGCGGTGAATGATTTTATTAAGTTCCTATAGACCAACTTGGCATAGACTATATAGTCGGGTAAAACTAACGACAACTGAGTAACAATTCAGAGCTTGGCGGCATTGCACATATATTTACACATGTCTTTACAAAAATCCACAATACACCGACTGCATGATATACTGTTCTTACATACCCAAGTCTCGAGTGATCATCTCTGCAGTTGGCCTCGCTTTGGCTATTAGCTCCAGCGCCTCCTCAGGTGTTGTCTCCTCGGCGAATCCCTCCCCGATGGCTTCAATATCTGCCCTAGGGTACATGGACTTGGTCATCGCCAGGGTTTGGGCCACGCCGACAACAGTACACTCATCCGAGTACCTCTTTAGGATACTCGGTGCATTGTTAAGGCACGCCTGCACCTGAGACACCATGTTGGAGCTAGTTCCCACATAGCGAGTGTCCATCACATCAAGGAGCCCTTTCACGGACTCGGCAAGGATCTCCCGTGACTCCTTGACGACCTTTATTTCCTCTGCAAAAGCCTGAAACTGGATTTGGGAGTTGGCTCTAGCAGCTACCCGGGTTCACCGACAAGAAAACTTGTGAGGCAAAACTGCAGATGGGGTAATTAATGGATTGGTTAAGATCAATGTCAGGGCGGAGACTTACTTTTGTAGTCGGCCTCCCACTTGGCTATGGTCTTCTCCAGCTCAACTTTTTCCTTCTCGAGCTTGGCGTTGGCCTTCTTCAACTCGGCCTTCTCTTGCTCAAGCTCGGCATTGGCCCTTGTTAGGTCAGCTTTGTCTTTTCAAGCCTAGCCTTGGCTCTCTCGGCCTCCTTCAGCTGGATTTCTCCCTCTGTTCGGGTCTTTAGCTCGGCTTTGAGGGCTGCACGACAAATTAGCCAAGAACTCAACGTTGCAGTCAAGACACAACTGGGCAGTCGGGAACAACACAGCTGGAGAAATATACTAAGGATTTGGTCAAGAAGAGGCATTCTGGAGGCTTACCTCTCATCTTCTTGGCTTGGTCTCAATTCTCGTTCCTGAGCTGGGTGACGGCGTCCTTCAGCCAAGTTTCCCTCCCTTGATGGTGCTCCTCCAATACGGTCTTTAGGGACTAGAGCTGGTCTAATTCTTGGAGCTGGGGGGCAACCCGGGTCAGGACCTCGTGCATCTTCTCCAAGTGGTCAACAAGCTTCTGCTCAAGGAGAAACAAGTCAAGGCAGAGTCAAGCGTCAGAACACTCGTACAAGGAAGACTACCAAGACTCCAATACAACGGAAATCATACCTGAATCCCCTGGGACGCGGCAATTGTGGCATGAAGCAAGTCTTCACGCTCCTTTTCCGCTGCAACCTCATCATGCTTGTAACTCCTCACGGTTTCGTCGGGTGCCGGCTAGCGGAATGTCTGCAGGAACTTGCGGGGAGGAGCTTCAAGCCTGGGGAGGTCCGGTCTGTCTGGAGAAGACGACAGTGACGATGACGATGATGACGAAGGCGACAAGGACGGCGACGGGGTCCTGGCCCCCCAACTCGGCAGCTTTCGGGGCCTCAGGGGCTGGCTCAGGGGCTAGAGCAGCAGCTTCAATGGTCACCCCTTGGTCGGCCGGTGTCGGCGGCCCTATAGTCAGGACCATCTTAGTTTCTGCAACTGGGACCGTCGCCGGCTCAGCAGGCGTGCTCGCTGGCGCTGGCTCGGCTGGGGCTGGCTCTACAACAGGAGTGGCCGGAGTGGTCTCCTTGAGATCAATATTGGCCCGCTTCCTACGTAACGAATCAAACTTCAAGACACTACCATGACAAACAAGATTTTCAGAAGATCTGGAGCAACCTACCTCTTGGAGAACTTAAGCTTTTGCCCGGGAGATCCAGATCCCGGTGGTGGGCTGCGGCCGACTGTCGGGCCAGTCAGTGTGGTAGTCGGCTGCGGCGTTTTTATCCTGATTGGCCCCGCTCCTTGTGCGGCCGGCTGGGGTGCCCGGGTACTCGGCGGTGCCATTCTTGGGCTCAATGTTGCTGAGCCTGGCGGCGCTGGAGTCAGCCCTATACTCGGCAGCACTTCGGTTGGGCTCGATGATGCTGAGCTCAACTGCACAGGTCCCGGTCTAGGACTCAATGGCCTGGGGGCCACACCGGCAGTGTCCATTATCTTCAGACTCCCGGCAGCGGCACTCGGCCTCATAATCGTCTTCTTGCCCTGATCTACAACAGGTCTCTTCCCCGCTCTCTTGGAGTCGGGCTGGGCAGCAGAAGGACTTCTCAGCCTCTTCGATTTCTAGCTGACAATTTTTGAGAATCGTCATCGAACTCCTCACATGACTGCAAGCAATTCAACAATACAAGTTATACACTGTGGAGCTAATCTGGGCACATATCTGCAAGCATTCACCACAGATGAACTACAAGATAACATCAGCAAAGGTTACCTTCGGGCATAGCCTGTTCTTGCTGTAAGCCGCTACGGACCGATCTGTGTCTTCAGTCTTGATCACCCCGCTAGCAAAGAAATCAAACAAGATGTCGGTCACCTTGTGCTTGCACACCAGGTCAGCATATTCTCGGCTGGGATCGCCTTTGCCTTTGTAGTCCTAGCCGATGTGGCACCTCAACTTTAGCGGCCTGATGCACCGAGTCAAGAAGCGCTTGGCCACCCAGGGACCAGACAACCTGGCTTTCTTCAGCTTGCTAATCTGGCCAACTAGAGTGTTAACCTGTCCCATTTCTTCAGAGGTGGGCAGAGATGACCACTTGGTGATAATCACCGAGGGCAAACCCATAAAAGGGGGAAGGCATGGCTCAAGATCGGAATAGTAAAACCATTCCTTATGCCAGCCTTTGAGAGAAGATTTCAAAGGAATATCTAAATAGATCTTCTTCATCTCGTTCCTAAGTTGGACTCCAGCCCCCCCAATCACTTGGATTTTATTTTTGGAGGGTTGGGGCTTGATATGGAACAAATACCTGAACAGATTCAGATGGGGTTCCACACCCAAGAAGCATTCACAAAGAGTCACGAAAATGGAGATTTGAAGAATCGAGTTGGGATTCAAATTCACCAACTTGAGCTCGTAAATAGAAAGGAGCTGGCGGAAGAACTCAGAAGATGGAAGAGAAAGACCTCGGTGGAAGAAAGAGGCGAAAACGACGGTTTCACCCTCCCGGGGCTTCAAAACCGATTCACCCTTAGCTGGATGCCAGTGGATGATCTCCTGGCTCTGCAGCTTCAGCTGTGTCTCCAGAAGCTTCAACTTCGCCGACCCACAATCTAAAGTCGGCCAGACATCATCCAACGCATCCACGAAATCCGACGCCCTCAGCATGGTTGGGGTGGAGGAGATTTGGGGGAAATGCTACTAGAGGTTTGGCATGGACAAGGAAGAGCGGAATCGCCCGAGTTTTGGTGGGAAAGAGCGAGCAATAGCGAACCCTAGCAGAGCAGGAGGCGAAATTTTGGTGCGGAAGCAGAAGACAAAACGATTGGTGGATTGGAGAAGATGAAGGAATCTTTTCTCTCTCTCCCCGCCTTTTATAGAGCCGTTTCCGATTCGTGGGCTTGGGCTCACAAAGTCAGTATTGGGCCACCAAGATATGAGTTTTTACAGTAGCACACTCAATATGGGCCACTTGCAGGCTAGGTTAAAATCGCAGTGCTGATGCTACCAACAGGAACCGGTGAGGTAAACAGATATGCTTCATGAAGGCCTAATTGCTAAACACATGTCTTTGGGTATTTGTCTTATCCACCAGGTATCGAGGATATATCCTTATAAGGATCACAAGCTGGTCTTCATTAAAATTGGGGATGCAGGTATCTTTCTTTAGTACACCTGACCACGCAATGGATTTAATTTCATAAAGTGGTACTCAGCCTACATGCTTGGCCACTAGTTGCCATGAGCAACATTATTCCAACCGACATGACGCTGAAGAGTCTAACTTTTGAGTAGTGCACTACTTGGGAGAGACTATAAACCTTCTTTCCAGCTGACATGATTCTGAGGAGTCTAACTTCCGAGTGGGACACCACTCGGGAAAGACTATAAACCCCCTTTCCAGCTGACATGAAGCTGAAGAGTCCCATATATGAGTGGCATGCTACTCGACAAGACTATAAATCATATTCTGATTGACATGATACCGAAGAGTCTCATATACCAGTAGTATACTACTCGGGAAAGACTACAAAGTTAAAGATCTTTGACTTTATATTTAATTATCTTCACAATTAAGCACAAAGTCGAGGGCTACACCAAATAGGTGCGCCTATTCAGCGCACACTATTCATACATCTACATGAAGCCCTTCATAGCCTCGCTGCCAGCTAACATGAAGCAGGACTCGGGAAGAAGAAGCACTTAGACAAAGAATACTCGAGAGCAATGCACTCGGGCAATCTTCACTGTGGAGGATGAGCACTCGGCATCAGTTGTGACTCAACTATGAAGGTCTCAGGGGCTACTGTGGAGGCCATGGGCCCCGGGCACCTCATCACAAGCATATGGGCCACTCGGATAGAGGGTGGGCCGAGACTTGTAATTAGAGATATAGTAGCACCCGGCAGACTTTGCCTTGTACAATAAGGAATATACAATCCTAGTCGGGTAGATTGTATCTCTAAGAGGAGATCCCTTGGTCGTATCCAGCTGGGACTCCTACCTTGTACCCCTGTCCCCCAGTATATAAGGGGAGGCAGGCGCCCCCTGAGGGCAGAACAACATACGAGCTCATAGAAGCAGACACAAATCCTCAAAGGAATACCACCACAACTGGATGTAGGGTATTACCTCACATCGAGGGCCTGAACCAGTATAAAATCTCCCTATGTTCCTTTGCAATCCACTGAGTTTCCATCCTCCAGTAGCCCCATATTGATATTGCCGGTGTAAAACATCGACACAACGAATACTAGAAGGTGATGAACGGGCCTTGCCCCTTTCATCCCAAGGGTAAACACGCGGCCAAAGACTGCTTCATGCTCAAGAAGTTTGCCTCCGAGCAGGCTTCGACATCTGGCGCCGACAAGGACAAGGACAAGCCAGATCCGAGCGCAGTCAGCGATTATCAAGATCCCCAGGCTGAGCTCAACCATTTCTTCGGAGGGCCACCTGCATACGAGTCCAAGAGGAGGCAGAAGCTAGCAGCACGCGACGTCAACTCGGTCTCTACAGCAGACACCCCCCAATATCTGCGCTGGTTAGAAATGCCCATCACGTTTGATCGCGCAGACCATCCAGATCGGGTTTCACACTCGGGACGCTACCCACTCGTCCTGGACCCGGTCGTCAAAAATATCAAGTTGAAGAAGGTTCTCATAGACGGAGGCAGTGCACTCAACATCCTCTTCACCAAGACTCTGGATGAGATGAAAATCCCTCGTTCGAAACTACGGCCGAGTACGGCACCCTTCCACGGGATAATTCCTAACCTGTCTTCAACATCCCTCAGGCAGATAACTTTGCCGGTCACCTTTGGCACGCGGGATAACTTCCGCACAAAAAATATCTGCTTCGAGGTCGCCGACTTCGAGACTGCGTACCACGCGATACTCGGACGGCCGGCGCTTGCCAAATTCATGGCAGTACTGCACTACATCTACATGGTGCTCAAGATGTCTAGGCCAGCCAGAGTTCTCTTCCTCTGCAGCAACGTCAAGCAAGCCTTCACCTATGACAAAGAGAGCTGCGAGTTGGCTCAGTCTCAAGAAGCGGCGTCGGATGCAACAGCATTCGGCAAGTTGTCACAACAGAAGTCAAGGACGATCAAGTTCCGGTGAAAAAAGCAGCAAAGTCAGGAATTTCAGCGGACTCCGACATGAAGAAGATCCCCCTAGACCCTTCCGACCCCTCCAAGACTGCTCTCGTCGGGACCGGACACGACGCCAAATAGGAATACGTGCTCATCACCTTCCTCCAGTCAAACAAGGACATCTTCACTTGGAAACCTTCTGACATGCCTGGGGTACCAAGGAAGGTGATCGAGCATGCCCTCAATGTCAAGACAGACGCCAAGCCAGTCAAGCAACGGCTACGGCACTTCGTACAGGACCACAAAGATGCTATTCAGGAGGAGATAACCAAGCTCCTCGCAGCCGGGTTCATCAAGGAGGTCTATCACCCGGATTGGCTAGTGATGAGGGCATCACTAGCTCAGATATGAACATAGCTACCTTATATATTCATCAACCAAAGGTGCATGCTTTCTATATAAGATTTATGTGCTATATATTTGAACAGCCGTTACTGCACTATGAGTTTTGTGTGTTCTCATTTACAGAGATACTTGTTTGGGTGAAGGGAAAGAGACCGAGCGCAAGAAACATAAGGATGATAAAAGAAGTTGATTGGAGACCAAACCAAGACCTTACCCAAGTCTACTCCTATATCACCACGTCACTTTTTGGTCCATAGAAGGCAAGAGATGAAGTTCTGCACGTTTTGGATTCGGATTCGGGCCTCCTAACAGCATCAATTTCAAACGGACCTAGCTGCTGATCTAGAAGGACTTTCGAGGCCCATGAGTACTTGTTGGAAAGCTTATGGAGTCTATTTTCAGATGGTTTTGGTTTCACATCAAAATTCCCCCTGAGCTGTCCGGAATCGTCAAAACAAGACATATACCTCTTCCAGTCCGAATCTGTTTTGGGCCTTGGGCCTTGTAACGGTGTCGTGGGCTAAAAAACCCAAGTGGTATGCGCCCTAGGGATAACCCTAGGACGTCCCAACATATATATATATAGTAGCCATTGTTGTTTAGAGGTGGGGTTTTGCTTAGATTATTCTATCCTTGAACAGTTTCGCCGTTTATCGGTTTGTGAGACCCCAACTCGAGAGTATAATCATTCATCTGCAATTGAGTTGCAATCTTTCTTGTTCTTGCTTGTGTTCTTCGATTCGCATGCAGGGATTAGCCTTCGTGGCGAGGTCAACCGGGCAGCGCACGGTTGATAACGAGAGGAGACGTGGTACTGCGATTGCAGGGTTCGGGTCTTGGTGATCAGAAGCCTGATCGTGAGTGTCAAATTTCCACCAAATCGAGAGTTATCTTTGCCTAACGGAAGATCGGGCACCCCGTTGCCATCAAGTGGTATCAGAGCGAAGGTTGCCCGTTAGGTATCTTTCTGTTCTGTCCTATTTCAATTTTTGTTTCTATACCTAGAGTCCAGAAAAAGCCACAAAAACAAAATTGGTAGTCGTAGGTTTTTCTTGTCCTATAACCACGTTTAGCCTATTGCATAATTCTATTTCAGAGTCCGTAGTGTTGAGTTGGTGTCCTAGGTCGAGTTCGGTTGCTCGCTTAGATTGTGTTTGAGTCTAGTTGTTTAAATGAGTTGCAGGTTGGTTTGCAAGAAGGGGAGTATTGCGAGCTGCACAACACTACAAAGTGTTCTCTGTGTTTAAAAATTTCAGAATCCAACCATATGCACAACACTACTTCACCCAATGTTGTGAAAGATAAAGATATGTTCATCAAGCTTAATGACAAGGTGAAACCGTGGACGGTTTCAAATCAAGAAGGGGAGGATGATGAGGACATCACTAGCTCAGATATGAACATAGCTACCTTATATATTCATCAACCAAAGGTGCATGCTTTCTATATAAGATTTATGTGTTATATATTTGAATAGCCGTTACTGCACCATGAGTTTTGTGTGTTCTTGTTTGCAGAGATACTTGCTTGGGTGAAGGGAAAGAGACCGAGCGCAAGAAACATATGGATGATAAAAGAAGTTAATTGGGGACCAAACCAAGACCTTACCCAAGTCTACTCCTACATCACCACGTCACTTTTTGGTCCATAGAAGGCAAGAGATGAAGTTCTGCACGTTTTGGATTCGGATTCGGACCTCCTGACAGCATCAATTTCAAACGGACCTAGCCGCTGATCTAGAAGGACTTTCAGGGCCCATGAGTACTTGTTGGAAATCTTATGGAGTCTACTTTCAGATGGTTTTGGTTTCACATCAAAATTCCTCCTGAGCTGTCCGGAATCATCAAAACAAGACATGTACCTCTTCCAGTCCGAGTCTGTTTTGGGCCTTGGGCCTTGTAACGGTGTCGTGGGCTAAACCCAAGTGGTGTGCGCCCTAGGGATAACCCTAGGACGTCCCAACATATATATACAGTAGCCGTCATTGTTTAGAGGTGGGGTTTTGCTTAGATTATTCTGTCCTTGAACAGTTTCGCCGTTTATCGGTTTGTGAGACCCCAACTCAAGAGTATAATCATTCATCTGCAATTGAGTTGCAATCTTTCTTGTTCTTGCTTGTGTTCTTCGATTCGCATGTAGGGATTAGCCTTCGTGGCGAGGTCAACCAGGCAGCGCACGGTTGATAACGAGAGGAGATGTGGTACTGCGATTGCAGGGTTCGGGTCTTGGTGATCAGAAGCCTGATCGTGAGTGTCAAATTTCCACCAAATCGAGAGTTATCTTTGCCTAACGAAAGATTGGGCACCCTGTTGCCATCAGCTAGCAAACCCAGTCCTGGTCTAGAAGAAGAATGGTAAATGGCACATGTGCGTCGACTACACCGACTTGAACAAGGCGTGCTCCAAAGATCCATTTGGTTTACCGAGAATAGATCAGGTGGTGGATTCAACTGCGGGGTGTGAATTTTTTAGCTTCCTCGACTGTTACTCGGGATACCATCAAATCAGCCTGAAGGAGGAGGACTGCCTAAAGACTTCGTTCATCACGCCGTTTGGAGCATACTGCTACATCACCATGCCGTTCGGTTTGAAAAACGCTAGAGCAACGTATCAACGAGCAATTCAACGGTGTCTATACACTCAGATTGGGTGCAACATGGAGGCATATGTCGATGATGTGGTGATCAAGACAAAGTCCAAAGATGACCTCATCGCCGACTTGGAGGAAACCTTCCAAAATCTTCAAAGATTCAAGATGAAGTTGAACCCGAAATAGTGCGCCTTCAGTGTGCCATCCGGCAAGCTACTCGACTTCATTGTATCGCATCGCAGCATTGAGGCCAATCCAGAGAAAATCAATGCAATGATGAACATGGCACCCCTGACTAGCCAGAAGGACGTCCAGAAGCTGACAGGCTGCATGGCAGCACTCAGCGGATTTATCTCCCGACTAGGTGAACGGGGCATGCCCTTCTTCAAATTACTGAAGAAAGTAGATAATTTTCAATGGACTCCCGAAGCCCAGCAAGCAGATAATTTTCAATGGACTCCCGAAGCCCAGCAAGCCTTCGAAGACTTTCAGAAATTTCTCATGTCACCACCAGTGCTGGCATCACCTATGCCCCAAGAGCCATTAATGCTATATCTGGCGGCAACCACTCAGGTAGTCAGCACGGTGTTGGTGGTCGAGCGATCCGAGCCGGGTCACATACAGAATCGTAGCCTACTCCAAGATGAGATATCCGCAGGTCCAGAAGCTGCTCTATAGCCTACTCATCACTGTCCGGATGTTGGTGCACTATTTTCAATCGCATCAAGTCACGGTGTTCACATCCTATCCACTTGGGGACATCCTGCATAACCACGAGGCCACCGGCCGAATCACTAAATGGGCGCTTGAGTTGATGGCGTTCAACATCACCTTTCAGCCACGGATAGCAATCAAATCTCAAGCTCTAGCCGACTTTGTGGTCGAGTGGACAGAAGTTGAGATGCCTACAACCACAGCAAAGCTAGAGTACTAGACAATGTACTTCGACGGTTCTCTAAGGATCGGTGGCACCGGGGCCGGCGTCGTACTGATGTCACCCACCGGCGAAAAACTCAAGTACGTTCTCCAGATTCACTTTCCGGCTTCCCACAATGTCGTCGAGTTAGAGTTCGGCTCTTGGCGAGTTTGGGCTTACTCAGAAGACAGATCCAACAATACCCGATTGGTTGAACTAGATCAGTTGGAGGAAGCTAGGGACATCGCAATAATCCAGTCGGCAAGGTATCTTCAAGGCCTGCGTCGTTATCACAATCACAATGTCCGTGGCTGCACCTTTTTGGTCAGGGATCTTGTCTTGAGAAAAATACAAACCACCAAAGACAGGCATAAACTATCCCCAATATTGGAAGGGCCATTCATTATCGCCGAGGTTACACGGCCAGGTGCCTACTGACTAAAGACCGAAGACGGTGCCCTAGTCAGCAACTCATGGAACATAAAACAGCTACGTCCTTTCTATACCTGAGTTCTGTATTTTCTTTCATACATATGTATGAAGTTTTTCTCTGACTCACTACGTCGCTTGTTTCAAACGAGTAGTGAGTCGGGGGCTGCATGTATTATATGTGCTTTGTCAACAATATACGAGCTTGTTTTTATCTAAGTTATGAAGTTTTGCAACGACTATGTTATGTTTGCCCGAGTATAGCTTTCTGCAGCAAACGATTTTATTAAGTTCCTATAGACTAACTTGGCATAGACTATATGGTTAGGCAAAGCTAATGATAACTAAGTAAAACCAAGAACTCGGCGGCATTGTACACATATCTTACAAAAGATTTATATACACTGACTGCATAATGGATTTTTCTTACATTCCCATGTCCTTGGTGATCGCCTCTGCAGTCGGCCTCGCCTGGGTGATCAACTCCAATGCCTCCTCAGGTGTTGTCTTTTCAGCAAACCCTTCACTGATGGCCTCGACATCTGCCCTAGGGTAGATTGACTTGGTCATCACGAGGGTCTAGGCCACACTAACGATAACACGCTCATCCGAGTACCTCTTCAGGATACTCGGGGCTCCGTTAAGGCTCGCCTGCACCTAGGACACAGTGTTGGAGCTGGTTCCCACGTGGTGAGGATCCATAATGTCAAGGAGCCCTTTCATGGACTCAGCAAGAATCTCCCATGACTCCTTGACGACTTTGATCTCCTCTGCAAAGGCTTGAAATTAGGTTTGGGCGTTGGCTCTTGCAGCTGCTTAGATTTGTTGACAAGTGCACTTGTTAGCCAAAAATGTAGTTAGAGTACCTAAAGGATTGGTTAAGATCATTGTCAGAGGGAAGACTTACTTTCGTAGTCGGCTTCCACTTTGGCTTTGGCCTTCTCCTGTTCGGTCTTTTCTTTCTCGAGTTTGCCTTTGGCCCTTTCCAGCTCGGCCTTGTCTTTCTTGAGTTCGGCTTTGGCTTTCTCGGCCTCCTTCAGCTTGGTTTCCCCCTCTGTCCGGGTCTTCAACTCAGCTTCAAGGGCTGTATATCAGAATAGTCAAGAGCTTGAGATTATAGTCAAGACACAACTGGGTAGTCGGGAAACAACAAAGCTGGAAAAATATACATGGGACTTAGTCGGGAAGACAAATACAGGAGACTTACTTTTGATCTTGTCGGCTAGAGCCCAATTCTCATCCCTGAGCTGGTCAACTGCTCCCCTCAGCCAAGTCTCCCTCTCCTGGCTAGACCACTCCAAGTCGGCCTTCGAGGTCTGGAGTTGGCCCATTCGTTGGAGCTGGGGGGCGAGTTGGGTCAGGACCTCGTTAATCTTCTCCGAGCGGTCAACGATCTTCTGCTTGGGGTAAAACAGAGAAAAACAGAGTCAAGCGGCGGAATACCAGAAATAAGGGAAGTCGTCGGGGACTCAACATTGCAAGGCTCGCTACACACCTGGACCCCCCGGGACACAGTGATTGCGGCACGAAGAAGAACTTCACGCTCCCTCTCCGCTGCCTCTTCATCGTGCTCATAGCATTTCGCAGTTCCCTCAGGAGATACCCAATGGAATGTTCTCGGGAACCTGCGATGAGGGGCTTCAAGCCTGGGGAGATCCGTTTCCTCTGAAGACGACGAAGACACAGACGGTGACATGGTCCTAGCCCCTGACTCGGCAGCTGATGAGGCTTCGGGGACTTGCTCGAGGGCTGGAGCAGTAGCTTCAATATCTGCCCCTTGGTGAGCCGGCGTTAGTGGCCCTGCTGTCGGAACTGCCTCAGTCTCTACGGCTGGGGCTGTCGCCAGCTCGGTAGATGAGCTCGCTGGGGTTGGCTCGACTAGGGCTGGCTTAACAACAGGAGCAGCCGGTGTGATCTCCTTGAGATCGATATTGCCTCATTTCCTATACGATGAGTCAGACATCAAGATACTACTATACTAAACAAGATTTTCAGAACATTCAAAGTCACTTTCCTCTTGGAGATTTTGTACTTTCATCTGGGGGTTCCAAATGTCGGCAGTGGAGGGTTGCTGGCTATCGAGCTGGATGGCGCAATAGTCGGCGGTGGCGTCTTTCTCCTAGCTGGCCCGGTTTCTGGTATGGCCGACTGGGGTGCTAGGATGCTCGGTGACGCCGCCTTATAGCTCATTGATGATCTTGTACTCGGCGGCACTATCCTTGAGCTCGATGTTGCTGAGCCTGGTGGCACCGGTCTCGGTCTTGGACTCGGCGGCCTAGGAGCTGCACTGGCGATGTCTTTAATCTTTAGGCTCCCGGCTGCCGCACTTGGCCTACTAATTTTCTTCTTGCCCGGATCTTTGATAGGTTTCTTCCCCTCTCTCTTGGAGCTGGGCTAGGCGGCAAAAGTACTCAACGGCCTTTTCTTCAATTTCACGGCGACAAAGTTTGGGACTCTTCATTAAACTCCTTACATTCCTGCAAGTGGTTCAATAGCATACATCACACATCGCAGAGCTATACTGGATACACATCTACAAGTACTCATCGCAGATGGACAACAAGTTAACATCAGCAAGAGTTACCTCAGGACGAGGCCTTTTTTGGCTATAAGCCAGCATGGCACGCTCGGCATCTTCTGTCTCGACCACCCTGTTGGCAAAATAATCAAGCAGGATGTTGGTCACCTTGTGCTTGTCGGTCAGGTCGGGATATTCTTGGCTGGGATCGCCTTTGCCCATATAATCCCAGTCGAAGTGGCTCCTCAGCTTTAGTGGCCTGATGCGGTGAGTCAAGAACTGCCTGGCCACCCATGGACCAGTCAATCTGGAGCTCTTCAACTTATCAATCTTACTAATCAGCATATATACTTGGCCCATTTCCTCAAAACTAGGCACAGACGACCAGTTGGGCACGACCTCCGGAGGTAGACCAGTGAAAAGGGGGAGGCATGGTTCAAGATTAGAACAATAAAACCACTCCCTATGCCAGCCTTTGAGGGAGGATTTTAAGGGGACATGGATATAGATCTTCTTCATCTCGCCCCTGAGCTGGATACTGCCCCCCCCCCCCCAATCACTTGGACTTTGCTCTTGGAGGACTGAGGTTTGATGTGGAACAAATATCTTAACAGATTCAAATGGGGCTCCACACCTAGAAAACACTCACATAGAGTTGCAAATATATAGATTTGCAAGATGGAGTTGGGATTCAGATTCACCAACTCTAGCTCGTAGAAGGCAAGAAGCTGGCGAAGAAAATCTAAAGACGGAAGAGAAAGACCCCAATCGAAGAATGAGGTGAAAACTACAGTCTCATCACCTTGGGGCGTCGGGATTGATTCCCCTTCAGCCAGATGCCAATTGATGACCTCACGGCTCTGCAATCTCAGCTGTCTCTCCAGATACTTCAGCTTAGTCGACCTGCAATCCGAAGTCGGCCAAGACTCATCAGTCATCTCCGGGATTTCTGATGCTCTCAGCATGGCTCAAGGCAAGGAAATTTGGGGGAAATGCGATTGGAGGCTTGGAATGGACACAGGAGAGCGGGATCGCCCGAGTTTCGAGTGGGGAACGCTAGCTATGGCGAACCCTAGCGAGGCGAGGTGCGAAATTTCGGCGCGGAAGCTAGAAGACGAAACTATTGGTGGATTGGAGAAGATGAGGGAATCTTTTCTCTCTCTCCCCGCCTTTATAGAGCCTGTACTGATAAGTAGGCTTGGGCCTGCAAATTCGCTATTAGGCCACCAAGATATGAGTTTCTACAGTAGCACGCTCAATGTGGGCCACTCGCTGGCTGTGTTAAAATCATAGTGCTGGTGCTACCAACAGGAACTGATTGGGTGATCAGATATGCTTCATGATGGCCTAATTGCTAAACACATGTGTTCGGGTATCTGTATTATCCACCAGGTATTGAGGATATATCCTTATAAGGGTCACAAGCTGGTCTCCATTAAAATTGGGGATGCAGGTATCTCTCAAGTACACCTAACAACATATTGGATTGAAATCCATAAAGTGGTACTCGGCTTACATGCTCAGCGAACAATTGCCATGAGCAAACATCTTTCTAGCCGACATGACGCTGAAGAGTCTAACTTCCAAGTAGTATACTACTTGGGAAAGACTATAAACAATTTTCCAACTGACATGAAGCTGAAGAGTCTAATTTCTGAGTGACATACTACTCGGGAAAGATTATAAAATATTTCCGGCTGATATGATGCTGAAGAGTCTCATATACCAGTAGAATACTACTCGGGAAAGACTACAAGGTTAAAGATCTTTGACTTTATGTTTAATTGTTTCACAATTAAGTACAAGTCAGGAGCTACACTAATAGGTGCACCTAGTCGGTGCACACTATTCATACTTCTACATGAAGACCTTCATAGCCTCACTACTAGTTGACATGAAGCAAGACTCAGGAAGAAGAAACAATCGGACAAAGAGTACTCGGGAGCAATGCACTTAGGCAATCTTCACCGTGGAGGATGAGCACTCGGCATCAGCTGTGACTCAACTAGGAAGGTCTCAGGGGCTGCTGTGGAGGCCATGGGCCCCGGGTACCTCATGACATGCATATGGGCCACTCGGACAGAGGATGGGCCTAGCCTTGTAATTAGAGATATGATAGAGCTTGGCAGACTTACCCTTGTACGATAAGGAATATACAGTCCTAGTCGGGCAAGCTATATCTCTAAGAGGAGATCCCTTGGCTGTAGCCCGGCTGGGACTCCTACTTTATAACCCCGTCCCCCAGTTTATAAGGGGAGGCAGGGCGCCCCCTGAGAGCAAGATCACTAGAATCATCATCATACATCCTCAAAGGAATACACCACAACTGGACATAGGGTATTACCTCGCATCGAGGGCCTGAACTAGTATAAATCTCTCGTGTTCCTTTGCAGTCCACTGAGTTTCGATCCGACAAGTAGCCCTATATTCATATTGCCGGCGTAAAACATTGACACTTTTTGTCGTCGAGGGCTTCCGCTACTACGTCGGATCATGTCAAACAGAGCTTTGACAGAGGTTAGAGGCTTCCGGGTGAACTTAGCGATGAACGGGGTATCCTTGTTGACAAAATTGTTACACTCCTGAGTCGGATCATTTTGCCCCTAGTAGTCATAGCCAAGGTGAATCCTGGCTTTCAGGGGTCGAATCTAGCGGTTTGGAAGGTCCTAGCCATCAAAAGTCTAGTCAGCCCCATATTCTTCAGCGCGTTGATCTTCTCCAACAGCAGTTGCACCTGAACCATCTCAGCCTGTGACAGTATGGCAGTCCAGCTCTCCAGAACTGCAAGGGGATTTCCAATGAAGGGCGGCAAGGAGGGCTCGAAATTGGAGCAGTAAAACCACTCCTGATGCTACCCTTTCAGTGAAGTCTTTAGGGAACATGTAAGTAGGCCTTCTTCATCTCATTATGGAGCTAAAGGCCTGCTCCCCCTATCACCTGGATTTTGGATTTCGAGGGTTGCGGCTTGACATGAAACAGAAAACGGAAGAGGTTGAAATGGGGATCGATCCCCAGAAAGGCTTCACAGAGATTGACAAAGATCGAGATGTGGAGAATAGAGTTGGGGTTGAGGTGGTACAGCTTAATCTTGTAATAATCAAGAAGCCCACAGATGAAATCGAAAGAAGGAAGAGCGAGACCATGGTCGAAAAAGGAAGCAAAAACCACGGTTTTGTGGGAACCTGGAGAGGGGATCGACTCACCGGTGGCAGGATGCCAATTGATGATCTTTTTCACCTAGAGGTTTTTCTTCCTCTCTAGAAGGGCGGGTTTGTCGCACAGCAATCCGATGTTGGCCATGCCCCAGACAGCATGGCGGGGATGTCAAACGGCGCTCTCGGCATGGTTGGGGTGTGGAACTAGGCAAGAAAGCTTCTGGATGATGGGAATCAATGCGGGAGAGGAAATTTTTGCGGATTTCTGTGAGGAAGCTCAAGCTATAGGAAACCCTAGCTGGGGCGGAGAGCGCGAAGTTTGGCGCGTGAGCGGCAGCTGGAGCGTTTTGGGCGATTTGGGGGAGAAAGGGGAATGTTTTTTCTCTCCCACCGCTTTATAGGCTTGCGCTAGGTAAGAAGGCTTGGGCCGGCTTACTCGGTAATGGGCCGTAAGATATGAGTTCCTAAATAGCATGTCCTATTGGGCCGATGGATGGCTGTGTTAAAATCACAGTGCAAATGCTATTTTACAGGGACTGATTAAAATAATCAGATATGCTTCATGTTAAGCCTAACTGCTGGACACATGTGTTTAGATATCTGAATTATTTAAAAGGTATTGAGGATATATCTTTATAAGTATCAATAACTGGTCTTCATTATAATTGGAGATGCAGGTATCTCTCAATTACACCTAACCACATATTGGATTAAAATCCATGGAGTGGTACTCGGCTTACATGCTTAGCCAAAATTGCCTTGAGCAAAAATATTTCCAGCTGATATGATGCTGGAGAATCCAATTCCTGCGAAATATATCATTCGGGAAAGATTTAAATGTTAAAGATCTTTGACTTTATGTTTAATTCTTTCACAATTAAGCCAAAGTCGGGGGCTACACCTAATAGGTGCGCCTATTCGGTGCACACTATTCATGTTTTTGTATGAAGCCCTTCATAGCCTCGTTGCCAGCTGATATGAAGCATGGCATGGAGAAGAGGTACTCGGACAATGGGTACTCGGGAGCAAGGCACTCAAGAAATCTTCACCAAGGAGGATGAGCACTCGGCACCAGCTATGACTCAACTATGAAGGTCTCAAGGGTTGCTATGGAAGCCATGGGCCCCACATACCTCATGAGAAGTATTGTGGCCACTCGGATAGAGGATGGGCCTAATCCTGTAATTAGGGATACAATAGGACTTGGTGCATATTACCTTGTAAGATAAGGAAAGGGATATAATCCTAGTCAGGTACGTTGTATTCTTAGAAGGAGATCCCTTGGTCGGAGTCCAACTAGGATTCCTATCACATAACCTCACCTCTCCAGTATATAAGGAGGGGTAGGGGGCCCCTCGGGGCAAGATATACAGAATCTTACTAGAGAAACCTCAAAGGCAATACACCATAGCTGGAAGTAGGGTATTATCTCACCTTGAGGGCCTGAACCAGGATAAACTCGTTTCGTGTTCCTCTGCAATCCATCAAGTTTAGGTCTCACGAGTAGCCCAATATAATTATTGCCGATACAAAGCATCAACACTACCAGCACAAGAGTTGCAGACTATTACTAATTTCGTGGCTCTTTGCAGTCTGGGGGCTCGACAGGTCGGGCTATTCAAGAAGGTGTCAGAAGGGTTTACACATCTTTTCTTTGCAGTGGACAAGTTCACAAAGTGGATTGAGGCCAAACCTGTTATTACTGTTACTACGGCCTAGAAAAAAGACTTCATACTGAGTATAATCTACTAATTTGGAGTCCCTAATCACATCATTACGGACAACGACACTTAGTTCATGGGCAGCGTGTTTAGGATTTCTATGTTGACTTTGGCATCAAAATCTGCTACGCTTCATTGGCACACCTCCAGAGCAATGGGCGGGTTGAGCACTGATCAAAATTTCTAGATTTTATAGGGCTGCACTAGGTAGGTTGGTTTGGGCCAGCTTATTCGGTAGTAGGCCGAAGATATGAGTTCTTAAATAGCGTGCCCTATTGGGTCGCTCGCTGGTGGCGTTAAAATCGTGATGCAGGTGTTATTTTATAAGAACCAATTATATAATAAGATACGCTTCATGCTAAGCTTATAGCCGGGTGTATACATTCGGGTATCTTGATTATTTTAAGGTATTGAGGATATATCCTTATAAGGATCAATAGCTGGTCTCCATTAAAATTGGAGATGCAGGTATCTCTCAAGTACACCTCATCACGCATTGGGCTTGGGTCCATAGTGATACACGGCTTACATGCTTAGCCAAATTGCCATGAGCAAAATTCTTATCAATCGTTGGCTAAAGAGTCCAATTTCTAAGAAAGATATCACTCAGGAAAGACTTAAAGGTTAAAGATCTTTGACTTTATGTTTAATTGTTTCTCAATAAGTCGGGGGCTACACCTAATAGGTGTGCCTATTCGGTGCACACTATTCATCTATTTACATGAAGCCTTTCATAGCCTCGTTACCAGCTGACGTGAAGTAGGACTCAGGAGAAGAAGCACTCGAACAATGAGTACTCAAGAGCAATGCACTCGGGAATTCTTCACCGTGGAGGATGAGCACTTGGCGTCAGTTGTGACTCAACTATGAAGGTCTCAGGGGCTACTGTGGAGGCCATGGACCCCGGGTACCTCAAGGAAGGCAATTACGGCCACTCAAACAGAGGGTGGGCTGGTCCCTAAATTGGAGATAGAGTAGGACTCGGCTTCATATTACCTTGCATGACAAGGAAAGGGATATGGTCCTAGCTGGATACTCTACGTACTGATAAGGAAAGTCCTTGATCATATCTGACTGGGTTTCCTATCCTATAATCCTCATCCCTCTAGTATATAAGAAGGGGTAGGGAGCCCGGGCATATGACAATCTCGCCAGAGAATACAGCAAAAGCAATACACCACAACTAGAAGTAGAGTATTATCTCACCCCGAGGGCCTGAACCAGTATAAATTGTCTTGTCTTTCGAAGTCCATCAGGTTTCGGTCCGATGAATAGCCCCATATAATTATTGTCAATATAAAACATCGACAAACAGTTTCATTGTACTTTTGCCTAACCGATGTTAAATCAGACAACCTAAATTCACTTTCACCAGTATAAAAGTAATCATGAAATTTTTGTTCTAACTTAGCAAAAGTAGTGATAGAATTTGCCGGTAAAGAAATATATCATGTAAATGCGATACCGGACAAAGATAAAGAGAACATGCGCACTTTCAAAACATCCATATTGCTAACTTCACCACATTGTGCTAAGAATTGGCCTATGTGCTCCCATGTGGTTCGATTATCCTCACCACTAAATTTTATGAATTTGGGTATTTTGTAACCATGGGGACATGGGAGATTGTCAAAATAATCAGGATACGGCTTCTGGTAAGCCCTAGCCCAATTCCTTGGCTCAATTCCAAAAGATTCTCTCACAATAGCTCGCACCCTCTCATCTATATTCTCAGGCCTTGGTTGCTGATTTTGTGGCCTAAGAGGCGGTTGTGGTGCAACATAATTATGTTGGCCATATTGTGCATCTTGCACATACCCTCCAATAGGTGGACTAGGAGCGTGGCTATGGTAAGAATTGTAAGGTGGAGGAGGTAACGGTGAAGCAATGTGGTTGGTGGTAGCAACAGGAGGCGTATAATGATATAAATAAGAATTATTGCTAATCGGATCAACCTCCTGTACTGGGATCATGGCACCGGTTTGATCGGCCATATAAGGCCTGGTTGGACCGGCCTCTTGTCTGGTCTGACCGGCCCAAAAGCCAGTCTGACTAGTGGCCGGAGGTGCGGTCAAACCCGCCTGAAGTCCGGTCTGACTGGCAGACAAGCCGATAGTCGGACCGGCTATAGAGAGCGCGGTCTGAGTGGTCAGTGGCAAACTTGCTGAATTTTCAGCCCCTATGTACTGTGTGGTGTGTTTACCTGTAGCCCCATCGGTTCTATTGTGTATGTGCCGTATAGGGACCTCACTAGTACTAGGATTATCACAATTAGATGGCAAATTGGCTTTAGGAGAGCCAATTTATGTGGAATACTCTTTCATCCGATTATTAAAGAAAGAACTCATAGCAGCATCCGACTGATTAGCCAATGCGGCACTAACGGTTCTATCTATGGAAGTGGCCACGAGCTCTTGAATAGCAGGAGATATATCATCGGATTTAGGGATTACCTCATCAACAACAATTCGAGGAAGAGGGACGTTCCTTTTAGAAACGCCTTGGCGAGTGCTTGTGTAGCAATCAAGCATCGCTTTCTCCATCGCCAAATTCTTCTCCTCAAGCTCTTGCTGTTCTTCCTTGGTCAAGTCCTCCATGGTAAGCGAGATGATGTTGCTTGGATCGACCTCCGAGCGCTTTGTCATGGCGTTGATGTAGATGTCCCTAGCAGAGTCCCCAAAAATTGTGTTGACGCTTATTTGTGGTCAAACAATGAGAATCACCTAAAGCATTGCTTGTAGGGAGTCGCCAACCACCTCAACCTAAATTGAGGTGGGTTTTGAAATCAAAACCGGCTAATGGAGCCGATTCCGATAGATTGGGATGATCACCCGTCTCATGGGTGGAACGGAAGGTTTACGGGACAAACCTACAAAGGTATAACTCGCAATCTTGTAGTGAAGAAGGACGATTTACAGTGCAAATTGACAAAGATAGACGAACTAAGCTAAAACTAGGCAAAAAGTAGATTGAAAGCTGAAAGAACGATTCAATTGGCTAATTGGAAGTTTTTGTGTTGGTTGATCGAGAGATATCGAATTAAACCGGCCTTAACCCTTATAAAAGGGTTGGACTTACATTCCTTGAGCCTTCTCCATGTCCTATTTAGGTTAGAGACCAAATAATGCTCATTAAACCCCGTGTATACCAAAAGAAACATGAGAACCACTAAAATCCCAATCGGACTCGAGCTGCCGGTCTGACCGTCGGGCCTATACCGATCTAACCGTCGGGCCTACCGCCGGTCTGACCGGCTCCCTAAGGGCGGTCTGACTGGCCTCCTGAAGAAGGCTCGGGACTTTTCCAAATTTGGCTTCTAATCACTATATCTTTTCATATAGTACCAAATTCAGGTGTTAACAGATATGTAGCATTTAATTCATCTCTATAAAAAATTATGGCTAATCATCCAATCATGCCATTAGAACGCACCTTTAGTTGCTTAGATAACTACTATATCTATACTATCTTCCCTTACACCGATTATTTAGCACAGTCACGCTACAATTGCGGCTCAACTATTTGGTTTCTTCAACTATATTCTTCTCATCTAATTTGATACTGCATTTCTCCTCCTTAGTATCATTAGTACCTCCTTTGTATTGAAGAAATTTAAGAGAACTTTCGTCGAAATTGTAACGCCTATACCTTCTAGGTGTAAAACTAATTTAATAAAAAGGCTATTTGCGAAAACTTGGCTCTTTGAGTGAAGTCTCCTTTTGTGCCAAGATCTCGATCAGTCCTCCTATAAAATCTTGTTCCGGAAATCAAATTCCAAATTTTAAATTCAAATTCCTCCAAATTCCATCCAAATCAATTCCTGAAATTGTTCAAACCAATTTCAGGTTAATGGGCCGCTTCCCTCTCCTTCCCTCGATCGGCCCAGCCCATCCCCTCATCTCCCCTTCTGTCTTGGCCCGGCCCAGGAGCAGTCACCTCCACTGCCCTTGCTCGCAGGCTGCTGCCTTTAGTCAGCATAGCAACCCCATGGCCCGGCATAGCGATCTGCTAGGCCGTCGGCCCCAGCCCGATGCATCCACCCCCACGCACCCCACACGTGGTACGCACATGCCCCCACGGAGAACGCTTTTGCTTCTCCCAAACACGCCCGTGGGAGACCACCATTGCCCATTTCAAACCTCGCCATCCGCATGTTGGTTTTGTTCTCCCCACCCTCTTGCGTGCACCGCACCTGACCAGAAGGACGCCGTGCATCACCACCCCTGCTGTGGCAAGTGCTTTGCCGCTGCTGGTTGCCAAACCGCTTGCTGCCTTTATGATGTCACCGCTGTGCGTCACTGTGGCCCGCTGCTTTGCTGCTGCCAGCCATTAAGCCCCGGAGGCCCTCCCGCATGCTCGCCAATGATATCGCCATGCGGAGAAGCAAACCCCACTTTCTGCTGTCCTCCTCTCCCACTTTTCTTCCCGGATTAATGGAATCCCTCCTGCCTTTGTCTTCTAGATCAAGCACCCGAGGACGCCGATGACACCACCCCGCTAGCTCACCGTCCTCTCCTTGACAAAGCCAGCAACTACGCCAGCTCTGTTGGTGATATGCCCTAGAGGCAACATGGAGATGTTATATATATCACATGCTATGTTTATAATGTATTGATTGGTTCCTTGAAATAGACATTATCATTATTGATCAATGAGTACGTGACTTATTCATGAGACTCTTAATGTCAAATGTTGCTATTTCTAAATGATCCCTGATCATATATCATATGAGGAACAAATATGATTCTAATATCAGCATATGTATTGATTGATGATCATGTCTCATGGATCATGGTGTGGAGATACCAAATCGATAATATGGACATATGTTAGTGAACATATGTTGGATAGACCCGCCATGAGATACTGCAGAGATTTCATGTGTCATTAGTTAGTCTCAAGTAGTGTTTATGTAAAGTCCTTAGACTTGAGATCATCATGGTTCCCAACATACGTAGTAGCTTATTTTGGGACTACTAAACACTACTCCGTAACTAGGTAGTCATAAAAGTAGTCTTCGGATTTGCTATGAAACATGTAGTGGGATGTAAATGATCAAGATAGAATTTGCCCCTCCTTACGGGAGAGATATCTTTGGGCCCATTGATGTAATGGATTATGGAAGTGCATGGCCATGCTAGGGTGATTGAGGTGTCAATCACAAGTTTGTAATCCATCATAGGATCGAGAGAGTGATTGAGCTATTAAGAGGATGACACAAGTCTTGCCTTGAGATCAATCGATATCGTGAGGCAAAGGGATTTGTACATGAGGACATTACAGGTTCAGCCGATATGATCTTTACGTATATTTTGGGGTTAATATGCCTTGCTAGAGGTCGCTATTAACAGGGTGACCAGAAAGGCGTTTCCGGGTCGCAACAAAATATACGTGAACCTACAGGGTCGCACGCTTAGCGGGCTGGAACACTTATTCGAATGTGATTCGAATATGGGCTCGATTCGGATAGAGATCCGAGTAGACTCTTACTGGGCCTCAGTCTATGAGGCCTGAGTGAGGAGGTCTATATATAGGGAGGCGAGGGGCCAAGGAGATTAGTGTGTTTTCTGTTGACCTCGAGCTAAACCCTAGCCGCCACCTCCCGAGCCAAACCCTAGCCGCTCACGAGTGCTAGTACACTCGCAATCGGCGTTCTAGCCCCGGACGTGTGGATACCGGTAGAGGCGCTGCTCGTTGCGGCATTGATCGGCCGGAGATCGACTACTTCCACTACTACCTCGATGCGCGCGTGGTTGGACCAGCTTCTCCAACCCTTCTTCCGCTGCACTACGCGTCTAGTGGTAGCGATCCATGATCCCTCTCTCGCATGATGTCTTGGTGTGCGCAGAAGAAAAGTTTTGTTTTCTGCTATTGTAGCGTACGCGTACTCCTTCAAGCTCGACGTGCACTCACCCATGCATTCGCCTCACCCCCAAACCGACTTCCTCGCCCTCTATAATGGCCAGTCCACCCCCTCCATTTACCCCTTCCCCATCCTCTTCGCCCTGGAGATCGTGCTGCTGTGTCAGGTTCGCTGCTTCCTCTTCGCCCCAACATCCTCGTCCTCGCCCTCGCCGGTCACGCCGGAGGAGGTGACGTGATCTAGGAGGCCGCAGTGTCCCACTTCTTCCCCTCCTCCGAC
Organism: Oryza meyeriana var. granulata; assembly: GCA_003991445.1. NCBI lineage: Eukaryota > Viridiplantae > Streptophyta > Magnoliopsida > Poales > Poaceae > Oryza > Oryza meyeriana. The sequence continues at coordinate 130,478 of RYFJ01000693.1, read as the reverse complement.
TCTAGCCACTCGTCATAGCACTCCATCATCTCGGTATCCATCCATCCTAGAGGCCTGGCCACTCCATCATTTTGGAAAAGAAAGGTGCCACCCAGGCTAGGAGGCTTGGCCAGCCGGTCAAGGGCTGGCCACCCCATCACCCAGGCTGGCCACCTTAGCTCAGCAGTGCAAGACCCTAGCCTCACCAAGCAGCCTGAAGGCCAACCGACGTAGGAGGGGGGCCGACCAACCTAATGTTGGGCTGGTTGGCCAACTTCTCCAACATGTACGTCCTAGCCCACTTCACAACCAACTTCCAACTATCATCATGGGAGGATCCGAGGCCAATAATTGTCATTCGGAGAAGATCCCAGCTGTCGAAGGAGGCGATCGACCTATTGGAGGGACTGGCATGTGCCATCTCTCCCAGCTAGCCCACTCCAGCCTGGCCGGCTGGTGCACTACCCAGCCGGTGCACCGACCTTGGCTGGGGGGTATAAATACTCCCCTCATTCACTTCAGAACACACACCACACTCTCCATTCGCAGCAGAAGCTCCACTTTGTTCATTTTAGTTGCTCGAGTGTCATGAATAGCCGACTCTAGTTCATAGAGGAATAGGTGGAGTTCAATCGGGAGTCAAGTCGAGTTGAGAATCGGTCAAAGTCCAGAGGATTGTCTTTGGAATTTGGTAGCCATTCTTGTATCTTTTTTGAGGCGTACATTTTGGTTAATATATTTCTGCTTTATATTTTTTATATTTATTTCCACATTTACTTATTTTGCAGAATATTTCTCCAATCGACCGATTGGTCGCTTGTTGTGCGCATTAGAATAGAAGTCTATGGTTTGGAGTTTTACTGGTTTCTTGCCTAGATTTAGTTCACCTAGCTAAGTCTGCAAGTGCTTCCTTCTGATCAGAGGGAGTACTTTGGTATATGACTTCTGCATGGTGCCTCGGCCGTATAGTTCCAAGAAAGGTTTGATAGAGAAACGAACGAACGAAGTTGGTTGGGTGGTGACAGCCTCGGGCATCCTTTGTAGTTGTACATGTTAGCTCTATTGCGTTGGTGTTAGAGATCAGGGAGAGCACTTCTTCGATAGTGGTAACCTGTGCCCAAAGTAAATACCCTTTACCACAATAATACTAGACATACCGAGATTCTCTCGTGCCGAGATATCTGTTACCCCGTAGTCCCCTCTGAAACTCTAGAACTAGATAGGTTAGGTCCTTATGTGTGTAATCTATAGTCTAATTTATATCATATCTTTTAGCGGATCTAACCCTATCTTTGGTTATGTGTGTCATCCTATAGTGACACTAGAGAGGATGCGCCACAGGAGATTGGCATGAACCAACTCCCACGGAACTTTGATGCCAATACCAATCCCAGGAAACCTTGTTGGTACCATGGTCAACTGAGATGTATCATCGCAAACCTTATAATACATTATACCTTTATAAGTTGTAACTTCGGGCAAGCCCTGAGCAGCAACCTTCAAACAGAACAGCAGCAGCGGAACGACAACGTAGCGAGAACCCAATCCACAAGCAACGGCTTGGGATTAGGAAAGAAATCTTAAGTCTTCAGCTTCAACTTCACTCTTCCTGAAGGAGGGGAAAAAGATAATGGATTGAGTACATATGTACTTAGCAAACCACCAAGGAAGGCTGGGGTTATTTCGCAAACATTTTATTTTGAAACATTTTCACAACTCTAAGTGTGGGTTGTCCTGGGTGTAGCTGGAAAGAGACTTTTGCCTCGATCCGGTCCACGAATTGTTTTGCAACAACTAAAGCGGAGATAACCAGTTTTAATTGATTAAAGTTTCTAATCAAATATATTCTTATACTGCCGATCAGACTACGACAGCGGTTCAGTGGGTCTGCCCTCAGGCAGCTTTCCACACCTTTCTCGTCTGTTAGTTTATTTTCACTTTCTTCCTCTTCAGGACAATATCTTGTCTTATTTTTCTCTATTATTTTCCTTTCACTTTCATCCTTTTCAGGACATCATCTGTCTCATCTTCTCAACTTCGGCTCCTAGAGCCTTCTTATCTCCACACACTACTTCCGCTCGGGAAGCCTAATCTATGATGCCATCTGACATCCTGGTCCACATATGACCGTATTAGACCACGTAATGGTCATTCATCACCCGACTTGACCGATCCTGGTGAGGACACCCCGAGACTTGTACCGTGGTTTGCAGCTCGCCATGTCAACGCTAACTATTGGAGTGGTGGGGTCTCAAATAAAACCAAATAAATACTATAACCATCACACCTCAAAGTAGACTTAACGTCGTGAACCACAAATACATTACAACCTCATGGCTCCAAACTCGAAATAAATGAGATACTTGACAGAATAGCCTCCACCAGTCCTTCTCGAGATATGCCCATCAAACCACACAATGGTGGTGACCAAGAGACTACATATCACAAAGGACTTGATCTACATCAGCTATTAAGTGAATATCTCAATTATTTCATGCCCATACTTGTGTTCAACTAGCTTCCAGGAAAAGTACTAGTCTCACACGTTCATCTCAAGAAATGATATACAATAATAGGGTATACGAGTAAATAAACTAAATCTACAAGATCAGAGTTACATAGGCCAATTGGCCAAATAATATGATTTAGTGGAAGCTTGTCTACCCATACCACAGGCAACCGACTAGGGGTAAACCCCTTAAAGACCTAAAGAAGCAACGAATTCCCGTAACACTCAACCTACAGCAAAGATTAATAATAACACAAACAAGAGTCAGTACATTACCGAAATAATGTATTCGCAAGGACAATCCTATATCACTACATGCAAGCTCTAATTCAAGGAGAGGCCATTTGAAGGTTCATTTTGCATAAAGCAAATTTTAGTTCACAATCAGTTGCAACGGTATTTAGTAAAGCAATAAAACATGTATAGTATATAAAGAAGGTGATCAACATAATATAAGTAGCATACTTGTTACCCTCCCTGGCAACAAGTCATCATAATCATCAAAAATCACCATTCATATCCCAATTTCGTAAGCACATTTGTAAAACACAAATCTATACTCATGCTACATCACTGTGTCGCTCATGACCGCGAGCACAGCTAACCGATTAGTTTTGACTCTATAGAGTTTGTACAACTTTACCCATATGATGTGAATTCTCTAGTTTGTCTGGTACCCATCGGTACCACCACACTCTACACCGTTGAATGCGGTCTAGAGGTCACAACGAAGCCATTACATTGTTTATTTGTCTAACCTTGCATTAGCACGATAAGCGGGAATCCAAACTAAGTCTAGATCCTTAATGCCGTCATAGTGGTTAGCCAAACACCGAGACGCCGTGGAGAAACATCCCACGTGGGACTCACCGTTGTATTGGACATTCTTAGACCCCCATGCTGTAAGTAGAGAAACAACCCACTTACAAAACACACACTGGGACGATTCCGATCTCGTAAAAATAAACACACGCTCATGGGTAGCTCCTATAAACCATCACCAAGAGTAGTTCATACTACAACCGTCTCCCGAATGCAAGGTTAGACATATATACAACTTAATAGGCTAAGGCCATCCCATACTAGCACATATGGTTGTACTGTAAACAATAGAGGGTGACATAGAGTTCGGTCCTTAATCGACTCAAGCCTAAACACTCCCCCTATCGGTGTGCAACTACTCCATATGCACACCACTTGCCGCCCAAGTCTAAAATCTCATTTTCCATCATTTTAGTTCACAAATAACCAGAGGCTTCACCTCTAATTAGATGTTATAAAAATCCCAAAATCTCATTTATAAAGTGATAACAATTTATTTTAGCTTAATTCTAAGCATGGCTAAGCAAATTGCATAAGTATAGTAAGCATGTATAGGCCCAAATGAGCACAAGTAAAATCCTCTAACCATTTCTAAGGTTACAATCAGCAAGGAATACAAATTCTCAAGGTTGAGTATGTAGCAATTAGGTTATATCTACCAATTTCCACATTTTAAATACTGATAGTTACAATTACGCATGCAATTTGCAACCAAAAACATTTCATTCCCCAAAACATAGGATTCAAATTGTTCAAAGGAGGAGGGGAGAATACTTGCCTTACTCTTGAATACCCTGGGCAGCAACTATTCCACTCCTTCACCGATTTCAAATACGCTCTCTAGAAAGAATTTAACGTACGACTGAATAAATAGCAAATAATGTGAAAAATACAAAATGCTCTAATATGCATGAGGTTTATGCAAGGTTTAGGTACTGACCTAAGGTGAATTTAGGTGAAATAATTCTATGTTGTCACTTTTCATTTGGGAGTTATGAATTTTATGATTTCTGTATACGTAATATGGTATTTATACCCTATATAAATTTTAAAGATACTCTATGAGGTGTTTTGTCAAGTGTGGGCTCTATTTAGTGGATAGGTATTAGTTTTGGATGAATTTTAGTAAAGGAAGTTCTATTTTACTACTTTGCTTTTCGGAGATATAAATCCTAGAAGTTACATGCGAAAAATACGGTGTTTGAACCTTATGTCAAATTTTAACATGTATTTCATGAGGTAGTTTTGTCAAATCATTCTTTACAGTATTAAAGAGAATAATATTGGATGGAATATTGTGAAAGAAGTTCCAATTTAGTAGTTGGCATTTGAGATATATATATATATATATATATATATATATATATATATATATATATATATATATATATATATATATATATATATATATATATATATATATATATATCATTTGAAAGTTCTATATATGAATACGTCTAATTACAAAATAATATTAAATGTCCAAATTATTTTAAAATGTGTGGAACCTATGCAGTGGTTTGGTACTGGTCCTTGATGAGTTTTGGTGAAGACATCTCTATTTTATCAACTTCTAATTTGGAGATATTAATTTTATAATTTTGAAGCTTCTATACAATGCCTATACATGTATTTTAATATATGTGTGTTAGGACTATGTTTTTATGAAATCTAACTTTATGTATTTTGAGAAGAATGTCTTGTGAACCTCTGCCATGTAGGTGTATTTCATTTAGAGTTCAAATAGTTTCTACGATTTTTAGAAATTCTTGTACATTTTATACCTTATACAAAATATTCATCTATTAAACAAATCCTAAAGGTGTTTTGTGTATTACTTTTAGTTAATCTTCTCTTTACAGAAATAAAGGCATGATATTATGAAGCTAACAAATTTGGGTTCATGTTATTTGGAGCTAATATGAATTTCCTATGCATTTTAGAAGTTACTACATATTTTATACATTAAGTATGGCATTTACCTATTACCAAATTTATAAAAGTGTATTTTCATACACTAGAAAATTTTAATATTTTGTGAATTTATAAACTTTTGATTTACCAAGATTGGAGTTAATATAAGGTGGATAAAATTTTTAAAGTGTTTATACACATTTATACTTTATCTAATTTTTTAGGCATATTAAGTACTAGGTCTCCCAGATTTTAATCTACAGAAATAAAATTTGTAACTTTGTGATTCCAACAAATTTCTTTTCATCCAATTTGGAGTTAAAATGAATTAGTTATGGATTTTACAAGTTCATCTATTTTTCAATTCAATAGAAATGTCTAGTAACCCCTTTTTGTCATTTTTCCAGATTATATGTATGTATGTATGTGTATATATATGGGTCAACCGGTCGGTGAGAGCCAATATGCAAAAAGGCCCCTGGGTTTCTGGAAACACAACTTGCAGTCCTTAGGCACGTGGGAAAGGAAAGATTCCTAATAGTGCTTGATGTTTTATATATTCCTTAAGAATTTACTAACTAATCTAACAAGTTTTTAAGTTGTTTCATTCGGGTCCTCCACGCTCTAACAAGGTTGGGCCCTCATGGCGGCGAGAGGGAGAGGCTAGCAAGCCACAGCGACTAGACACGCGCGTGGCCGGCGTGTTTCTCGCCGTCATTGGCGGCGAACGACAGCCAGGCTCAGGTCGCGGCCAACAAAGGAAATGGGGTAGAAGTCCTGGCGGAGCAACAAAGGGTGGTCGCGCACCATCTGGTGGTGGCTGGAACATCGCCAGCGGTGAACCGAACCGGTGGCAGCTTTGGGTCATCAGTGTATGCATGATTTTAGGCTCAATCCGGCAGTGTATATGCATGCATGCTCCTCCTCTAGTGTCTAGGGCGCTCACCAAAACATCATTTGGGTCCAGCGAGGTCGACATGGTGTTGGAGGTGATGGCGCTCGGCGGCGGTGCGGTGAAACTCTGGCAACAATGTCGGTGGCTCAATCTACTTGCGAAATCACTGGAATAAGGCATGCACAAGGTTAGGGACTTCCTACTGGTGGTGGATACACAAGGAATCGAAAAGAGGCTCACCAATCTTCATGAATTTGCCAGCGGCGGATCGGGATGGTTCTAGATCGGAGTTGAGGAAGAAGACTTCTGATCTCGCCTAATGGTGCATGATTGATGGGAGATCTTGAGGGTTATTGAAGAGGAGGTCAGGGGCGATGACGATGGCGTGTAGGCTTGGCCAGGGATGGTCGCCGATGTCTGGAATGGCATTGACAAGATGGCAGCAGCGTTCTGGTCGCGCTCCCGAGGCTCCCATGGCGCAGCAGTGTTCCCAATGAACCTAGGCATGAATGAGGATGGGGTTAGCGAAAATGGAAATGGTGTCCAGAGGGAAGGCTTGGAATAGGGTAGACGAGCTCGTCGGAGCGTCAACGGTTGTGGCCGTCATCTTCTTTCTAGCCGGCAGAGAGATGGAGGAGAAAAGGGGAGCTAAGCTCTCTATTCCTTGGTTGTATTAGTTAGAACGTGGTTAGGTCGAGGAAGCGATGCTAATGGTGAAATATCACCTCAAATGGTGGAGTTTGATGTGGAGTCATCAGCTATGGTGTCTCGGGGTAGCGCCGACGCGTGGTGAGAGGTGAAAGCTCGTTGATGTCGCCTAGAAGGGGGTGAATAGGCGTTCCTAAAAAATTCTTAAAATATAGCGGTAAAATTCTGGTAGGAACCTCCGACCAAACTAGTGGGAGGCTCCGACCAGCTCTCTTGGGCTGGCCAAGAGGGCTAGCCGAAGGTTCAGGAAAAGAATGCTGGAGGTTCCGACCCTAATGTTCTGACTCTACCAAGACACTTCAATAATAGATAAATTGACAGAGATCAAGTGTAGTGCAAATAATAGGGTAGAAGATAAATGTAGACAAGTGTAGAGACAAATTAAAGCAATAACGAGCAAGTACAAGGGAGACACAAGGATTTTTTCCTGAAGTTCGGATCACAAAGATCCTACGTTTCCGTTGAGGAGCTCCAAAGAGCCGGGTCTCGATCGACCCCTTGCCTCTCTAAGCAACCACGACGATAAACTTGGTATCCACCAGAATTTACCTCTTTTCCTTGTAGAGGTGAGGTTAACCTTCACAAACTCTTCCTGGGACAATCCACAACTCGAGGAAGCTGGCGGGCGACGCCGAACCGTCTAGGAGGTTTCCCTCCAAGAGAAATAAGCTCCAAGCAACTGATCCACGTCCTCCTCAAGTACACAAGATCCTCCTAGCCTTCTCTTAGCAAAACTCACTCAATTCCCCACTAGATCTTCACAAGAATCACAAAGGTGGCACTAGAACTAGTTGGGAGAGCTCAAAAGACCTTAGAAGAAGCTAGGAGATAGTGGAATAGAACTGGAATGGCCCAGCAATGGCTAGAAACAAGGTTTGGGCTTTATAGGCATTGGCATACGTCACTTAGCTGTTACTCACAGATTTTGGCTAGGAGGTTCCGACCACAGGGGTAGGAATCTCCGGCCAACACTTAGTCTTTGGCTGAGAAGGTTGGTCGGAGCCTCTGACCCCAGGGGTAGGAACCTTCAATCCTAACATTGAAACTAGCCCATCCCAAGTGTATGTGTTGTGCCAAAGTCATACTGAAGCTCATGCTATGGACTCTCCTCAAAGAACACAGTCGCATAGAACTGACTGATCACCTCCTCATTCCAGTCATACTGTAAGCCCATGATTCCTCCAATGTCCTTGTCCAAGAAAAGCTTGATCACATGCTTGAAGATCCGCCGCTTCTAGCGCTGCATGTACTCCCAGTCAATATACTTCATCTCGATGACCGGCTTGGGTCAACTCATGAAGACTGAGTTGTACCAATCCACCTGGACAACAGTGACAAAACGGGGGTCTGACAAGTCCTAAGGGAGAGAATCTGGGTTCTGCTTCCTGTCTCTACCTCCCCTTGCCACATTGTGCAGATAATCAGAATGTTACCTTGCAATGTGGCCAAAGGGAGTAGTGCTAACTACCCTTTGCTTGATCACTCGGATTGGGTCATCGAAAGTGCCACTACCAGTACTGCAAGCACCACCACCGCGAGATCCACCATGCCTTGGTGGCGGTGGTGCATCGGGATCCCTGATCACTAAGGTAGAGCTGTGAGTCTGTTGAATAGAGGGAGGCTATGTAGCGGCCCTCTTGCCTTCGCCTGCCCTCCTGCTGCTGCTAGCACGAGCCGGTCCCTTTCCTTTGTCAGCTCTTCTAGGAGGTGACTCCTAATCACTTTGGGTACTGGAGGTGGAAATATCTTGTCTTGCCTTTTGACGTTTCTCTCGAGCCATTGACACTGAAATACATCCAGGAATCAAGGAAAGAACTGAGGTCAAGGTTTTATCAGAAGAAACAAGATTACAAGGGCTAGTAGAAAAAATCCAGTCAGAGCCTCCAGCCAGCCCTCTTGGCTAGGCCAAGAGTGCTGGTCGGAACCTCTGGCCTTGAGGGCCGGAACCTCCGGTTGGCACATGGCTAAAACATTGATCTTCAAAAGTAGCCAATGTATTTGATGCAAGACTATAGACCAATGTTCTAGGGATGTGCAGGAAGGTTTCTAACTAAGGGAAACTAGTCCTAGGTTCACATTTTGAGAGATCGGGTCAAAAATATGAAAAACCTAAGGAATGAGATCGAAACCAATACCTTGAGATGAGGAAGCGCAAAAACGGTGACGGGGCGGAGTCTCCGACCACCAAAGAGGAGGAAAATGTGAATGCCCGAAGGTTTTTGATGGTTGGAATGAAAAATCGCCATAGGAGGGGATGAGAGTGAGTTAGGGCTAAGAGGAGATGAAATGAGGAGAGAGAAGATTCCCAGCCACGCATAGGAGAGTAAAAACTGTCGGCCGGCCGGAACCTCCGAGCTAGGGAGCCAGAGATTCCAGCCCGGTTTTTGAACAGGGAGGAAGGGTCGGAGCCTCTGGCCCTTTGGCCAGAACCTCCGACTAGATTTTTCTGGAAAGGGAGAAACAAGAGTATTTTGGCACAAAGAAAGTGGACATGATTTTCCGTTGACCCATATGTGACCAGCAACAATCAATCAGCACATAACAATGGTCACAAATGCAGATCAACAACAAAAAGAACCAAATTTTCGCAATAAAAACTAGCACATAAGGATTTTCATAAATATTTTGAGAACATGAGTTTTTATGGGATAGGGCAAATGTTGAAGCTCCGTTCCTGGTGTTAAGACCATTTTCTACACAAGAAGAGGCCTCAAAAATACAGGAGCTCACTTTGATTGACATCCTTTTGACCCATACTTGACTATTGATTAGTCAAGCACTTAATCATGCAATGTTTTGAGAATCTAAGACATTGAGCTCACTCCTAAGCTCACAAAACCTTTTCTCATCTAAGGGCTTGGTGAAGATATCGGCAAGTTGGTGTTCGGTTCTCACATAGGTAATGGCGATATCTCCTTTAGCTTCATGGTCTCTCAAAAAGTGGTGTCTTATGTCAATGTGTTTGGTTCTTGAGTGTTGGATGGGATTATTGGCTATTTTGATGGCACTCTCATTGTCACAAAGGAGTGTGATTTTGGCCATTGTGTAGCCATAGTCTTGAAGAGTTTGTTACATCCAAAGGAGTTGAGCACAACACAAGTCGGCAGCTATGTACTCTGCCTTGGTGGTGGATAGGGCAATGGAGTTTTGCTTCTTGGAGGCCCAAGAAACTAGAGACCGTCCAAGAAATTGACAAGTCCCCGTTGTGCTCTTGCGGTCAACCTTACACCCGGCATAATTGGAATCGGAATATCCAATTAGCTCAAAATCACAACCCTTAGGGTACCAAAAACCGAAATTAGGAGTGTGCACCAAATATCTTAGAATTCTCTTAACGGCAACAAGATGACATTCTTTAGGTGCCGCTTGAAAGCGATCACAAATGCACACACTAAGCACAATATCCGGCCTAGATGCACAAAGGTAAGAAGAGATCCAATCATGGAGCGATATACCTTTCGATCCACCGGTTTGCCGTTGTCGTCGAGGTCGAGATGCCCATTTGTTGGCATTGGAGTCTTGATGGGCTTGGCTCCCTCCATCTCAAACTTCTTGAGAATGTCCTTGAGATACTTCGATTGCGAGATGAAGGTTCCATCCTTTTGTTGCTTGACTTGAAGCCCGAGAAAGAAAGTGAGCTCCCCCATCATCGACATCTCGAACCTCCTAGTCATGATCTTGTTAAATTCTTCACTAAAAGAAGGATTAGTAGAGCCAAAGATTATGTCATCGACATAAATTTGGCACACAAATAGATCATTCTTGAATTTTTTTAGTGAAGAGAGTAGTGTTGGCTTTGCCTATTTCAAAGACATTTTTGAGTAGAAAGTCACGAAGGCATTCATACCAAGCTCTAGGGGCTTGTTTGAGCCCGTAGAGTGCCTTGTGAAGCTTGTAGACATGATTTGGATATTTGGGATCTTCAAACCCTGGCGGTTGCTTCACATACATCAACTTAGAGATTGGTCTATTGAGAAAAGCACTCTTGACGTCCATTTGATAAATCTTAAAATCATGGTTAGCGGCATAAGCTAACAAAATTCGGATGGACTCAAGGCAAGCAACTAGCGCAAAGGTTTCACAGAAATCAAGGCCCTCAACTTGAGTGAACCCTTGAGCTACTAACCGTGCTTTGTTGTGAGTAACCACTCCATTCTCATCTTGCTTGTTGCGGAAGACCCACTTGGTGCCGATGACGTTTTGCTTGGGTCTCTCCACTAATGACCACACTTGATTGCGGGTGAAGTTGTTCAACTCCTCTTGCATGGCCATCACCCAATCCAGATCATCAAGTGCGTCCTCCACCCTAATTGGCTCCAAAGACAAGACAAAAGAGTAATTCTCACAAAAGTTAGCGACCCAAGAGCGAGGGGTTACCCCTCTTTGGATATCACCAAGAATGTTGTCGACGAGATGATCTCTTTGCACAGTGTGGTCGTGCTAGATCATTCTCTTGATCAACTCTTGTGCTCAGAGGTGCCGCTTGAGTGAAAGGAGCTTGTTCGGTGCCTCTTTGCTCCTCCAACTCTTCTAGTGGCCTCACCTCTCCAATTGCCTTTTTGTTGATGTCGTGCCCCATAACTCCTTCAGGTAGCATCTCAAGCTCAACTTGCTCCACTTGGGAGCCATTAGTTTCATCAAACATCGCATCTCTCGTGGTTTCAACAATTCTAGAGACTTTGTTGAAAACACGGTATGTGTGAGCATTTGACTCATATCCGAGTAAGAATCCTTCATCTACTTTAGGAGCAAACTTGGATGAGCGAGGTCTCTTCCTCAAAATGAAACATTTGCAACCAAAGACACCAAAGTAGGAGACATTGGGTTTGTTACCGGTGAGGTGTTCATATGCCTTTTTTTTGAGAAGTTTGTGGAGGTAGAGGCGATTTAGCGCGTGACACGCGGTGTTCACCGCCTCCGTCCAAAAGATGTTCAGGGTCTTGTATTCATCTAGCATAGTCCTTGCCATCTAAACAAGAGACCGGTTCTTCCTATCCACCACTCCATTTTGAGGTGGATCATATGGAGCGGAGAACTCGTGCTTACTCCCCTCATCATCAAGGAATTACTCCACTTGAGTATTCTTGAACTCCCCCATTGTCACTCCTAACTTTCTTGATCTTGAACTCGAACTTGTTTTGGTCTCACTTTGTGAATTTTTTGAAAATTCCTTGGGTTTCACTCTTATTTTGCAAAAATAACACCCAAGTGAAGCGAGAAAAGTCATCAACAATTACGAGCCCATATTTGTTACCTCCGATGCTTAGGTAGGCCACGGGACCGAAGAGATCTATGTGAAGTAGTTCCAACGGCCTTGAGGTAGTCATGATGTTCTTTACGGGATGTGGGTTCCCAACTTGCTTTCCGGCTTGACAAGCGCTACACACACGGTCTTTCTCAAATGTGACGTTAGATAGCCCGAGGATGTGTTCCCCCTTTAGAAGATTTGATAAGTTCCTCATGCCCGCATGGGCTAGCCTTCGATACCAAAGCCACCCCATTGAGGATTTTGCAATCAAGCAAGCTTCCGGGTTCACTTTATCTAGGTCAAAGTCCACTAGATAAAGATCTCCCTTCAACCTTCTCTTGAATGCGACGGAATTATCACCGTTTCTAAAGACGATAACATCCTCATCGGTAAACAAGCAATTATAGCCCAATTTGCACAATTGAGACACCGATAATAAATTGTAGCTTAAGGACTTGACGAGAAGAACATTAGAGAGAGATAGATTGTTGGAGATGACAATTTTACCTACACCCATTACCTTACCCTTGCCATCATCTCCAAAGACAATATTGTCATGATCTCCTCCATTCTCATCAAGAGTTGCAAACATACTCCTCTCTCCCGTCATGTGGTTGGTGCATCCGCTGTCAACAACCTAACTCAATCCGCCGGATGAGTATGCCTATAAAAAGAATCAAGCTTGGGATTTAGGTACCCAAACTTGTCTAAATTTGGGTCCTTGAGCATTAGTCATAAATGCCTTGGGCACCTACACAGAAGCCCTATACTCCTCATAGCAATCACCAATGAAATGAGCAATCACTTTACCACAATGATCCTTAGTGATCTTATATGACTCATAGTACAGTTTTTCTGGTCGGAGCCTCCTACCAGCCCTCTCTGTCTGCCTGGAAGAGCCGGTCAGAACCTCCGACATATTTGGTCGGAACCTCCAACTGGCCTTCTCGGTTAGGCCGAGAGGCCGGGTCGGAACCTCCGGCCCGTATGGTCGGAGCGTCCGGCCCCCAGACTGACCAAGGAACTTTTTACCTCAGCTTGTGTGGAGGCCATGTGCCCCGGGTACCTCATGACAAGCGTATGGGCCACTCAGACAGAGGATGGGCCTAGCCTTGTAATTAGGGATATAATAGGACTCAGCAAACTTAACCTTGTACGATAGGGAAACTACAGTCCTAGTCGGGCACGTTGTATTCCTAGAAGGAGATCCCTTAGTCGTAGTCCGACTGGGACTCCTACTTTTTAACCCTGTCCCCCAGTATATAAGGGGAGGCAGGGCACCCCCTGAGGGCAAAAGAAGAAATCTCACAAGAGAAACCTCAAAGGCAATACACCACAACTGGATGTAGGGTATTACCTCATCTCGAGGGCCTGAACCAGTATAAATTGTTCCGTGTTCCTTTGCAATCCATTGAGTTTCGGTCCGACGAGTAGCCCTATACATTTATTGCCGATATAAAACATCGACAATTAGCGTGCCAGGTAGGGACTTTGTCGAGATCATCTTCATCAAGCCTGATGGATCCAATCAAGGGAGATAGCATCAACTTCTTCCCTGGGCAAGCAATCAACTTTGGGAGCATCGACTTTGTCACCGACTGTTGATGTTTTACACCGGCAATATGAATATGGGGCTACTCGGTGGATGAAAACTCGGTGGATTGCAAAGGAACACAGGGAGATTTATACTAGTTCAGGCTCTCGATGTGAGGTAATACCCTACGTCCAATTGTGGTGTTATTCCTTTGAGGATTTGTGTGTATCTGCCCTCATGGGGCGCCCTGCCTCCCCTTATATACTGGGGGACAGGGGTACAAGGTAGGAATCCCAGCCGGACTCCGGCCAAGGGATTTCCTCGTAGAGATATAACTTGCCTGATTAGGACTGTATATTCCTTACTGTACAAGGCAAAGTCTGTTGGGTTCTATCATATCTCTAATTACAAGGCTAGGCCCATCCTCTATCCGAGTGGCACATATGCTTGTGATGAGGTACCCGGGGCCCATGGCCTCCACAGCAGCCCCTGAGACCTTCATAGTTGAGTCACGGCTGATGCCAAGTGCTCATCCTCCACGGTGAAGATTGCCTGAGTGCATTGCTCCCGAGTACTCTTTGTCCGAGTGCTTCTTCTTCCCGAGTCCTGCTTCATGTCAGCTGGCAGTAAGGCTATGAAGGGCTCCATGTAGAAGTTTGAATAGTGTGCACCGTATAGGCGCACCTATTAGGTGTAGCCCCCGACTTTGTGCTTAATTGTAAAAACAATTAAATATAAAGTCAAAGATCTTTAACCTTGTAGTCTTTCCCGAGTAGTGTACTACTGGTATATGAGACTCTTCGGTATCATGTCAACCGGAATATGATTTATAGTCTTTGCGGAGTAGCATGCCACTCGTATATGGGACTCTTCAGCTTCATATCAGCTGGAAAGGGTGTTTATAGTCTTTCCCGAGTGGCGTCTCACTCGGGAGTTAGACTCCTCAGCTTCATGTCAGCTGGAAGAAAATATTTATAGTCTATCCCGAGTAGTGCACTACTCGGAAGTTAGACTCTTCAGCGTCATGTCGGCTAGAGTAATATTGCTCATGGCAACTGGTGGCCAAGCATGTAGGCCGAGTACCACTTTATGAAATTAAATCCATTGCGTGGTCAGGTGTAATTGAGAAATACCTGCATCCCCAATTTTGATGAAGACTAGCTTGTGATCCTTATAAGGATATATCCTCAATACCTAGCGGATAAAACAAATACCCAAACACATGTGTTTAGCAATTAGGCCTTCATGAAGCATATCTGTTTACCTCATCGGTTCCTATTGGTAGCACCAGCACTGTGATTTTAACATAGCCAGCAAGCGGCCCACATTGAGCGTGCTACTGTAGAAACTCATGTTTTGATGGCCCAGTACCGACTTTGTAGGCCCAAGCCCACGAAACGGAGACGGCTCTATAAAAGGCGGGGAGAGAGAAAAGATTCCTTCATCTTCTCCAATCCACCAATCATTTCATCTTCCAACTTTCGCACCGAAATTTCGCCTCCCGCTCTGCTAGGGTTCGCCATTGCTTGCTCTTCCCCATTGGAACTCGGGCGATTCCGCTCTTCCTTGTTCATTCCAAACCTCCAGCAACATTTCCCCTAAATCTTCTCATCCCCAACCATGCCGAGGGCTTCAGATTTCGTGGATGCGTCAGATGAGGTCTGGCCGACTTCAGATTGCGGGTCGGCTAAGCTAAAGCTTCTGGAGAAGCAGTTGAGGTTGCAGAGCCACGATATCATCAACTGGTGTCCGGTTGAAGGTGAATCGGTTCCAGAGCCCCAGGACAGTGAGAACGTCATTTTCACCTCTTTTTTCAACCGGGGTCTTTCCGTTCCATCTTTCGAGTTCTTCCGCTAGCTTCTTGCTTTTTATGAACTCAAGTTGGTGAATCTCAATCCCAACTCGATCTTGCAAATCTCCATATTCATGACTCTTTGTGAGTGCTTCCTGGGTGTGGAACCCCATCTGAATCTGTTCAGACACTTATTCCATATCAAGCCCCAGCCCTACAAGAGCAAAATCCAAGTGATTAGGGGGGCTGGTATCCAACTCAGGAGCGAGATGAAGAGGATCTATTTCAATATTCCCCTGAAATCTTCTCTCAAGGGCTGGCATAGGGAATGATTTTACTGTTCTGATCTTGAGCCAAGCCTTCCCCCTTTTATGGGTTTGCCCCCGATGGTTATTGCCAAGTGGTCGTCTTTGCCCACCTCTGAAGAAATGGGGCAGGTTAACATACTTGTTGGCAGGATTGACAAACTGAAGAGAGCCGGGTTGACTGGTCCGTGGGTGGCCAGACGTTTCTTTACTCAGTGCATCAGGCCGCTAAAGCTGAGGTGTCACTTCAGCTGGGTCTACAAGGGCAAAGGTGATCCCAGCCGGGAATACTCCGACCTGATGGACAAGTACAAGGTGACCAACATCCTACTGGATTTCTTTGCCAGCGGGCTGGTCAAAACTAAAGACACATATCGGTCTGTGGCAGCTTATAGCCAGAAGAGGCCGCGCCCAAAGGTAACCTTTGCTGATGTTGTCTTGTAGTTCATCTGTGGTGAATGCTTGTAGATATATGCCCAAGTTGGCTCCGCAATGTGTAACATGTATTGTTGAACTGCTTGCAAACGTGTGAGGAGTTCGATGATGACTCCCAAACATTATCGGCCATAAAATCAAAGAAGAGGCCAAGAAGCCCTTCTGCTGCCTAGCCCGACTCCAAGAGAGCGGGGAAGAGGCCTGTTGTAGACGAGGGCAAGAAGAAAGTTATGAGGCCGAGTGCCGCAGCCGGGAGTCTAAAGATAAAATACACCGCTGGTACAACCCCCAGGCCGCCGAGTCCCAGACCAGGACCAGCACAGTCGAGCTCAGCATCATCAAGCCCAATACGAGCGCCACCGAGTACAAGGTTAGGTCTAGCACTGCCAGGCTCAGCAACAGCGAGCCCAAGAATGGCGCCGTCAAGTACCCAGGCACCCTAGCCGGCCGCACCGTGAGCAGGGCCGACCAGGACAGAAACACCGCCGCCGACTATAGTGCCCTCAGGCCCGATAGCCAGTGACCCTCTAGTGCCGACCTCTGGATCCCCCGAACAGAGGCTTAAGTTCTCCAAGAGGTAAGTTGCTCTGGGTCTTCTGAAAATCTTGTTTGGCATGGTAGCGTTTTGATATCTGACTCGTTACATAGGAAGCAAGCCGACATTGATCTTAAGGAGACCACTCCGGCTACTCCCGTTGTCGAGCCAGCCCCGGCCGAGCCAGCGCCAATGAGCACACCTGTTGAGCTAGCGATGGTCCCAGTTGCAGAAACTGAGATCACCCCAACTGTAGGGCCGCTGACACTGGCCGACCAAGGGGCGGTTGTCGAAGCTGTCGCTCTAGCCCCTGAGCTAGCCCCCAAGGCCCCGGAGGTTGCCGAGTTGAGGGCCAGGACCCCGTCGCCGTCCTTGTCGCCGTCGTCATCGTCGTCATGTTCGAAAAGACTGGACCTCCCCTGGCTCGAAGCCCCTCCCCGCAAGTTTCCAAGGACATTCTGCTGGGTGGCCCCCGATGAAACTGCGAAAAGTTATAAGCTTGACGAGGTTGCGGCGGAGAAGGAGTGTGAGACTTGCTTCGCACTGTAATCACCGTGTCCCAGGGGATTAAGGTAGGAATTTCGCCGTATTGGAGTCTTGGTAGTCCTCCTTGCACAAGTGTTCTGACACTTGACTCTGATTTGCACTGTTTCTCCCCAAGTAGAAAATTGTTGACCGCTCGGAGAGGATGAACGAGGTCCTGACCCGGGTTGCCCCCTAGCTCCAAGAATTGGACCAGCTCCGAGCATTAAAGGCCGAATTGGAGCAGTGCCACCAGGGGAGGGAGTCTTGGCTGAAGGGAGCTGTCAATCAGCTCAGGGAAGAAAATTGGGACCAAGCCAAGAAGATTGAAAGTAAGTCCCCCGAATGTCTTCCTAACTGAGCCCTTAGTATATTTCTCTAGCTATGTTGTTTCCTGACTGCCTAGTTGTGTCTTGACTGCAATGTTAAGCACTTGACTATTCTAATGTGCAGCCTTCGAAGCTGAGCTGAAGACCCGAACAGAGGGAGAAATCTAGCTGAAGGAGGCCGAGAGAGCCAAGGCCGAGCTTGAAAAAGACAAGGCTGACTTGACAAGGGCCAAGGCCGAGCTTGAGAAAGAGAAGGCTGACTTGAAGAAGGCCAACACCAACCTCGAGAAAGGAAAAGCTGAACTAGAGAAGGCCAAAGCCAAGTGGGAGGCCGATTACGAAAGTAAGTCTCCGCTTCTGACAATGATCTTAACCAATCCATTAAGTACTCTGTCTGCAATTTTGCCTAACAAGTTTACTTGTCAGTGAACCCGGGCAGCTGCTAGAGCCAATGCCCAAATCCAATTTCAGGTTTTTGCAGAGGAGATAAAGGTCGTCAAGGAGTCACGAGAGATCCTTGCCGAGTCCGTGAAAGGGCTCCTTGACGTGATGGATCCTCGTTATGTGGGAACCAGCTCCAACACAGTGTCTCAGGTGCAGGCGCACCTTAACGAAGCACCGAGTATCCTGAAGAGGTACTCGGATGAGCGTACTATTGTCGGCGTGGCCCAAACCCTGGCGATGACCAAGTCCATCTACCCCAGGGCAGACATTGAAGCCATCGGAGAGGGATTTGCCGAGGAGACAGTACCTAAAGAGGCACTGGAGCTAATAGCCAAGGCGAGGCCGACTACAGAGGTGATCACTCGAGACCTGGGTATGTAAGAACAGTCCATCATGTAGTCGGTGTATATGAATTTTTGTAAAGACATGTGTAAATATATGTGCAATGCCACAAAACTCTGAATTATTACTCAGTTGTCATTAGCTTTACCCGACTATATAGTCTGTGCCAAGTTGGTCTATAGGAACTTAAAAAAATCGTTCACCGTAGGAAGCTGTTCTCGGGCAAACATAACAAAGTCGTTGCAAAAACTTTATAACTTAAGCAAAACAGGCTCGTATATTATTGACAAAGCACATATAATACATGCAGCCCCCGACTTACTACTCGGTTGAGACAAGCAGCGTAGTGAGTCAGAGAAAATCTTTATACATGGAAAGTATAAGACTCAGGTATAGAAAGGACGTAGCTATTCTATATTCCATGAGTTGCTAATGAGGGCACCGTCTTCGGTCTTCAGTCGATAGGCGCCTGGCCGCGTGACCTCGGCTATAATGAACGGCCCTTCCCATATTGGGGATACTTTATGCCTGTCTTTGGTGGTTTGTATTTTTCTCAAGATGAGATCTCCGACCAAAAAGGCGCAGCCACGGACATTGCGATTGTGGTAGCGACGCAGGCCTTGAAGATACCTTGCTGACTGGATTATTGCGATGTCTCTTGCTTCTTCCAACTGATCTAGTTCGACCAATTGGGTATTGTTTGAGGTGTCTTCTAAGTAAGCCCGAACTCGCGGAGAGCTGAACTCTAACTCGGTTGGTAGCATAGCCTCGGCACCATAGACCAGAAAGAAAGGGGATTGCCCTATTGCCCGACTAACCGTGGTTCTGAGAGACCAGAGAATAGATGGGAGCTCTTGTACCCACCGGCCCACGTATGGTTGTAATCGGTCAAATATCCTAGCCTTGATACCTTGTAAGACCATACCATTGGCGCGTTCAACCTGCCCATTGCTCCACGGGTGTGCCATAGACACATAGCAGATCTTGATGCTGAAGTCGTCACAGAAATCTTGAAACACGCCGCCCGTGAACTGAGTACCATTGTCCGTGATGATGCGGTTAGGGACCCCGAATCGGTATAATATACTCATGATGAAGTCCTTTTCTCGTGCTGCTATTATGGCAGCCCGTGGATAAGTGCCTCGTACTCAGCGACGTTGTGGGAAGCCGGGAAGTGGATCTAGAGAACGTACTTGAGTTTTTTGCCCGTAGGGGACATCAGTACGACGCCGGCCCCGGCGCCACTGATCCGTAGAGAACCATCGAAGTACATGAACCAGTACTCTAGCTTCACTGTTGATGTAGGCATTTGAACTTCTGTCCACTCGGCCATGAAGTCGGCTAGAGCTTGTGATTTGATAGCTGTCCGTGGCTGAAAGGTGATGTCGAACGCCATCAACTCGAGCGCCCATTTAGCGATTCGGCCAGTGGCCTGCAGGACGTCCCCGAGCGGATACAATGTGACCACCATGACTTGATGTGCTTAGAAATAGTGCACCAGCTTCCGGACAGTGATGAGTAGGCCATCGAGTAGCTTCTGGACCTACGGATATCTCATCTTCCAGTCGGCAAGGATCTCGCTGACAAAGTAGACTGGCCGTTGAACTTTTTGGATGTGACCCGGTTCGGATCGCTCGACCACCAACACCGTGCTGACTACCTAAGTGGTTGCCGCTAGATATAGCATTAGGGGTTCTTGGGGCATGGGTGACGCCAACACAGGTGGTGATGTGAGAAATGTCTTGAAGTCTTCGAAGGCTTGCTGGGCTTTGGGAGTCCAATGGAAATTATCTGCTTTCTTCAATAGCTTAAAAAAGGGCATGCCCCATTCGCCTAGTCGAGAAATGAATCGGCTGAGTGCTGCCATGCAGCCTGTCAGCTTATGGACGTCCTTCTGGCTAGTCGGGGGTGCCATGTTCATGATTGCGTTGACTTTCTCCAGGTTGGCCTCAATACCGCAAAGCAAGACGATGAAGCCGAGTAGCTTGCCGGATGGCACACCGAAGGTGCACTTTTCCAGGTTCAACTCATCTTGAATCTTCGAAGATTTTGGAAGGTTTCTTCCAGGTCAGCGATGAGGTCTTCTTTGGACTTGACTTGATCACCACGTCATCGACGTAGGCCTCCACGTTGCGCCTGATCTGAGTGTGTAGACACCGTTGAATGGCTCGTTGATATGTTGCTCCAGCGTTTTTCAAACCGAATGGCATAGTGATGTAGCAGTACGCTCTAGACGTCTTTAGGTAATCCTCCTCCTTGAGGCTGATTTGGTGGTATCCCGAGTAGCAGTCGAGAAAGCTGAGAAGTTCGCACCCTGCGATTGAATCCACCACCTGATCTATTCTAGGTAGACCAAATGGATCCTTGGGGCACGCCTTGTTGAGATTGGTGTAGTCGATGCACATGCGCCATTTACCGTTTTTCTTCCGAACCAGGACTGGGTTTGCTAGCCAATCTGGGTGGTAGACCTCTTTGATGAACCCGGCTGCGAGAAGCTTGGTTATCTCCTCCCGAATAGCATCTTTACGGTATTGTGCGAAGCGTCATAGCCGTTGCTTGACTGGCTTGGCGTCTGTCTTGACGTTGACGGCGTGCTTGACCACCTCCCTTGGTACGCCCGGCATGTCAGACGGTTTCCACGCAAAGATATCCTTGTTGGCTTAGAGGAAAGTGACGAGCGCGTCTTCCTATTTGGGGTCGAGTCCGGTCCCGACTAGGGCAGTCTTGGAGGGGTCGGAAGGGTCCAGGGGGATCTTCTTCATGTCGGAGTTTGCTGAAATTCCCAACTTCGCTGCTTTTTTGGCCGGAACTTGGTCATCCTTGACTTCGGTTGAGACGGCTTGCTGAATGCTGTTGCGTTCGAATGCCGCCTCTTGTGATTGAGCCAACTCGCAGCTCTCCTTGTCGCAGGTGAAGGCTTGCTTGACATCGCTGCGGAGGGAGAGGACTCCTACTGGCCCAGGCATTTTGAGCACCATGTAGGTATAGTGCTGTATCACCATGAATTTGGTGAGCGCCGGTCGTCCGAGTATCGCGTGGTACATGGTCTCGAAGTCGGTGACCTCGAAGCAATTTTTTTCTATGCGGAAGTTATCCCGCGTACCGAAGGTGACCGGTAAGGTTATCTGCCCGAGTGGTGTTGAAGACAGGCTAGGAATTATCTTGTGGAAGGGTGCGGTACTCGGCCGCAGCTCTGAACGAGGGATCTTCATCTCATCCAGACTCTTGGCAAATAGAATGTTGAGTGCGCTGCCTCCATCTATGAGGATCTTCTTCAGCTTGATATTTTTAACGACCAGGTCCAGGACGAGTAAGTAGCGTCCTGGGTGTGAAACCCGATCTGGATGATCTGTGCGGTTGAATGTAATGGACATCTCTGACCAGCGCAAATACTAGGGGACGTCTGCTGTAGAGACCGCGTTGACATCGCGCGCCGTAAGCTTTTGCTTTCACTTGGACTCATATGCAAACGGCCCTCCGAAGATATGGTTGAGCTCGGCTTGGGGATCTTGAAAGTCGTCAGCCGGGCCCGAATCTGGCTTGTCTTTGTCCTTGTCGATGCTAATGATGAAGCCTGCTCGGAAGAAAACTTCTTAAGCATGAAGCAGTCCTTGGCTGCGTGCTTGCCCTTGGGGTGGAAGGAGCAAGGCCCGTTCATAACTTTTTGGTAGTCGTTGTTCCTTGGGGGCCACGACCGGGTTCGCTCCATGTTGGCCACCTCATTGTCCAACTTCTGCTTGCGGCTACCGGACTTCTTCTGTGATGGCTCGTTGTCGGCTTTTGCCTTTTGGTCCTTCTGCCAGGACTCTTTCTTCTTGTCAAGGGCCTCTGCGACCGCCTTGGCCAAGTCGGCGTATTTATTCGCCATATCGAAGAGAGCCCTGACAGTGGCTGGAGGCTTCCGAGTGAATTTCGCGATGAACGGGGCATCCTTTACTCCCTTGCGGGAGGCGGCGATGACGACCTCGTCCTTGATCATTGGGATTTGGTTGTGCTTCTCAGAGAACCTCTTGATAAATTCGTGCAGAGACTCGTTCTTCCTCTAGTGCAGTTGGTATAGATCGTGCTCAGAAGACGGCCTCTCGTAGGTCCCCTGGAAGTTAGCGATGAACCACTCCCTGAGTTCTCCCTAGGAACCAATCGACCGCCTCGGGAGCCCGGTTAGCCATGTCCTCGCTGAGTCGGCCAAGGCGACCGGAAGGTAGTTAGCCATGGCTTTGTGGTCACCTCCAGCAGCTCGGATTGCCAGAGTATATATGGTGAGCCAGGATTCGGGGTTGGTTTTGCCGTTGTATTTCTCGATTCCCGTAGGCTTGAAGCCCGATGGCCAGTCGACGTCCTGTAGCTCTTGGGTGAAAGCTGGAACGCCTTAATCTTCGTGAGGGCTCCAGCTCCGATCGCGGTGGTTGAACCGCTCGTGGTGGAGGCCGAAGCACTCATGCTCGTCGTCCAGTCGGCGGTGCTCGTCCTCTTCGCGTTGACAACGTCGGGCAATAATGTCTTGTCGGAGGTCGCGTTGTAGACGAACTCGGAGGTCCTGGTTGGGCCGACAATCGTTCTAGTGACACCGCCGATTGTTGTTGTTGGTGTTGCCGAGTGATGTTTGCCGTGACTCCTCATATGGTTGACTTGAGCTGGCCGCCCGGCGTCGCGCTAATGTGGACGAGATTGCCGCTAGAGAACTTGACCGATTGGTCGGTATAAGTGTTTCGCCCGACTGCTGGTGCTGCTGACATGCGGTAACTATGATCATGGCTTTAATCTTGGCGATAGTCAGGGTGGCCTGGTGATCAGGCCCGAGTTGGAGTGTATCCAGCAAGGTTGCAGCGGCCACGATGTTATATTGTGGCGTGACGAAGACGTCGTGGTCGTCGACTCTAGTCTGGAGGATTTGCTGCTAAGCGGTTCGCCCAGCCTTGCGCAGCTCATCGTTGTGAGCCTCGCAGTCGGCCTCCTCCTGTTGCCGTAGTCGGCGTGCCTCCTCTTGTTGCTCCTCTTGTAGTTGGCGTACCTCTGGTGGAGGGGTTGAAGCCATGAAGATCTCGCAGGGCAGAAGGAAACTCGCTAGACTGATGTCCGAACTGGTGTTCAAACCGCTGTCTGACTTGGAGTCGAAATTCGAGTAGTTGATCGGAGTGAGGACGACTCTGACCTCCCTAGATCCAATCTGGAGCGGCTCTGAGTCATGTCCAAACTGAACCGTGGGGGATCTGGTCTGCCGCGTAAGATGTAGATCCACGGCGTTGCCAAGCCCGTGTGGGAGATTGACAATCTCTCCCCTTCCTAGCCCGACCCGAGCTGGCTCAAGGCCTAGCGCGAGTCGGACATCTAAGGAGAGAGTTGTCCCGAGGCTTGGTGAAGTGGAAGATTGCCACAGCAGATTGATGACGGTGACTGTGGTGTCTTGTTGGTCGACTGGCATGGAGTCGACTGGTTCCTCGGCCGGTTGGGTTGGATCTGCGTCAGCCAAGGCGAGGTTGCCGAACATGTCGGCAACGAAGTCGAGGCTTCCGAATGAAATTGTGTCTCCGGGAGAGAATTTGTCACCGTCGACTCCTGTTGTTGGATCCATCGAGCTTGTTGATGTAGATCTCGCCGAAAACCCCTACCTGGCGTGCCAACTGTCGATGTTTTACACCGGCAATATGAATATGGGGCTACTCGGCGGATAGAAACTCGGTGGATTGCAAAGGAACACGGGGAGATTTATACTGGTTCAGGCCCTCGATGTGAGGTAATACGCTACGTCCAGTTGTGGTGTTATTTTTTTGAGGATTTGTGTGTATCTGCCCTCATGGGGCGCCCTGCCTCCCCTTATATACTGGGGGACAGGGGTACAAGGTAGTAATCCCAGCCAGACTCTGGCCTAGGGATTTCCTCTTAGAGATATAACTTGCCCGATTAGGACTGTATATTTCTTACCGTACAAGGCAAAGTCTGTCGGGTTCTATCATATCTCTAATTACAAGGCTAGGCCCATCCTCTATCCGAGTAGACCATATGCTTGTGATGAGGTACCCGGGGCCCATGGCCTCCACACTAACGAATTTGGTAACCTTACCCTGCCCGACTCGGATTTGATCCGATCGGCCAGGGATCAAGCCGACTTCACGCCGGTAGGCCTACTCAATGCTGCAGCAATCTTCGGTGACATGCTGCGGCGATATCCAATATGCCTGAGTCTAGGGACAACTCTTTCTTTCAGTGTTCGGCTCGGACTCGGTTTTGAGCCGACTGAGATCGGGCTAAGAAAGGAAGAGATCGTCAATCTCCCGTTCGGACTCGGCAACGCCACGAATATCTTCAATCAACATCCGATGTGGCAAACCCGATCCCCTGGAGTTCGACTCGGATACGGCCTAGAGCCGCTCGAGATCAGATCTAGGGAGGTCGGAGTTGTAATCACCCCCATCAACTATTCTGACTCCGACTCTCAGTCGGACTCTAACTCTAAGTCGGACAGCAGTTTGGCAAGCTTCTCGCTGCCACGTGAAGTCTTTATGATATCCAAGGGTTCAGCTCCCACTTAGGAAGCATGCTGACTACGCGAGCAGCAAGAGGAGGAGGCCCGCCGACTGTGAAAACAACAAGAGGAAGAAGCAAGACACCTGCACACCCACAACAACGACCTGTGTAGGATTGGGCGGACTGCTTAGCAACAAATCCTCCAAACCAGAGTCGGCGACCACAACGTCTTCATTACACCTCAATAGAATATCGTAGCAACTACAACTCTGCTGGACACGCTCTAGTTTGGGCCTGATCATCAGGCCACCCCGATGATAGCAAGGATAAAAGCCATGATCACCGCTGCTGCATGCCAACAGCGTCAACAGTCGGGTGACACTCTCATACCGACCAACAGGTCGGCATCTCCAATGGTAGTCTCATCTGCCTCAACACGACGCGGAGCAGCCGGCTCCAGTCAGCCGCACACGGAGTCACGCCAGACATCACTCAGCAACCCCAACAATAACCGGTGGCGTCAAAGCAACCATCAGGACAACCAGGATCTCTGAGGCCGACTACGGCGTGACCTTCGGTAGGACATCAACGCTTGGCGTCGTGAACGAGAGGAAGACGAGCAACGCCGACTGGAAGATGAGAACGAGAGCTTCAGCCTCCACCATGAGTGGTTTCACCATCGTAGTCGGAGTCAAAGTCCTCTTGCAGATGAAGGAGTACTGGCCTTCACCCATGAGCTGCAACAAGTCGACTGGCCGCCAGGCTTCAAGCCGATTGGAATTGAAAAATACGATGGGAAGACCAACCCCGAGTCTTGGATCACAGTCTACACTTTGGTGATCCGAGCAGCCGGAGGAGATCACAAAGCCATGGCTAACTACCTCCCAGTCACTCTGGCCGACTCGGCGAGGACATGGCTAACGGGACTTCCCAAGCAATCAATCGGCTCCTGGGGAGAACTCCGAGAACGCTTCATCGCCAACTTCTAGGGAACATACAAGAGGTCATCTTCCGAGTACGACCTATATCAGTTGCATCAAAGGACGCTCCTCGAACGCTGACGAAGACTAGATAGCAATTATGGCAACCCCTACTTCATCGCCATCTTCCTTGTCGTCGTCCTCATCATTTGAGAACCACTCCTCTCCAATGTGAGCACACCCAATCTTCTTCTTGACCACCTTGGACTTGCCGCCCTTGTTCTTGAGCTTGGGGCAATCGGCGATGAAATGGCCGTACTCCTTGCATTCGTAGCATGCCCGCTTGGATTGTCTCCTTTCTTTGTCATCCTCCTTCTTGTCCTTGCTGAAACCATCTTGACAAAGGAAGTACTTAAACTTCCTCACCACAAGAGCGAAGTCTTCATCTTCACTCTCGGAGTCGCTTGAGGCTTGCTCCTTCTTGGCCTTAAAAACAACTTCTTTGTTCTTGGCAATAGCAGCATTCTTGGCGAGTTGCTTGACCTCCTTGGCTTCCTCTTCTAGTAGCTCATGTGAGATGATTCTCGAGAGAACGTCGCTTGGGGTGAGTCTCTTGAAATTCTTCATCTCCCGGATGAGGGTCATAAAGGTGGGATTCCTTGGGGCGATCGTGCAGAGAAGCCTCTTGACCACCACATGATCAGTCATGTCTTCACCCCTAAGACCATGGATCTTTTTGACAATGACCATCATGCGATCGTACATCTCTTGTGGCGTCTCATTGTCTTCCATCACGAACCGCCCAAGTTGCCCCTCAAGCAACTCGATCTTGGACTCTCGCACACGAGGGGATCCTTCATGCGCCAATTGAAGCGTATCCCAAATCTCCTTGGCCTCCTCAAGTTGGTCCACCTTGTTGAATTCCTCGGGGCTCAAGGAGTTGAGGATGACGCTTGTGGCTTGAGCATTGTGGTGGATGAGAGCCTCTTGAGCCGGTGTAGGTTCCTCTCCTTCCTCCGGAGCATCCGTCACACCTGTGCACACAATCTTCCAAACACTTGGATGCAACGAGATTAGATGCAATTTCATCTTATGCTTCCACACGCTATAGAAGGTCCCGTCAAAATGGGGAGCGCGTCCGGAAGGCACGGAGACGAATTGCTAAGGGGGAGGGATAAACTTGTTGTAATCAAGGTCAAAAGTGGTTCCCTTCCTTCCACCCGATTTGCTAGTCGAGCCATCTCCATCTTCTTGAACTCCGGTAGAATCAACCACCTTCTCAGTCGACATTCTCGGATCAACTCCAAGGGGTTAAGCTTCTTAGGAGTTCAGGCTCTGATACCAATTAAAAGCCCGTTGATGTCATCTAGAGGGGGGTGAGTAGGCGTTCCTGAAAAATTCTCAAAATACAGCAGCAAAATTCTGGTAGGAACCTCCGACTAAACTGGTAGGAGGCTCCGACTGGCTCTCTCAGGTTAGCCGAGAGGGCTGGCCGAAGGTTCCGGCCAAGAACACCGAAGGTTTCAACCCTGATGTTCTAACTCTACCAAGACACTTCAATAATGGATAAATTGACAAAGATCAAGTGTAGTGCAAATAATAGGGTAGGAGATAAATGCAGGCAAGTGTAAAGACAAATTAAAGCAATAACGAGCAAGTACAAGGGAGACACAAGGATTTTTTCCTGAAGTTCAGATCACAAAGATCCTACGTCTCCGTTGAGGAGCTCCGAAGAGCCGGGTCTCGATTGACCCCTTACCTCACTAAGCGACCATGAAGATCAACTTGGTATCTACCAGAATTTACCTCTTTTCCTTCCAGAGGTGAGGTTAACCTTCACAAACTCTTCCCAGGATAATCCACAACTCGAGGAAACTCACGGGCGACGCCTAACTGTCTAGGAGGTTTCCCTCCAAGAGAAATAAGCTCCAAGCAGCTAATCCACGTCCTTCTCAAGTGCACAAGATCCTCCTAGCCTTCTCTCAACAAAACTCACTCAATTCTCCACTAGATCCTGACAAGAATCACAAAGGTAACACTAGAACTAGTTGGGAGAGCTCAAAAGACCTTAGGAGAAGTTAGGAGACAGTGGAATAGAAGTGGAATGGCCCAGCAACAGCTAAAAACAAGGTTTGGGCTTTATAGGCATCACTTAGCCATTACTCACAGAATTTTGGCCAAGAGGTTCTGACCGTAGGGGTAGGAACCTCCGGCCAACACTTAGCCTCTGGCCGAGAAGGTTGGTAGGTGCCTTCGACCCTAGGGGTAGGAACCTTCGACCCTGACATTGAAACTAGTCCATCCCAAGTGTATGTGTTATGCCAAAGTGATAAACTCTCAGCAATTTGGATCTTAAGCACTTGAGTGATCTTGGAATACTGTTTGCAATTCCTCTTGATAGTACGGCTTTCGTACAACTTAAAAGAAAATTCAAAAGAATTTAAAATAAACTCCGAGTCGCTTCGCCGCTTTCATCATGTTTTTGTGGAGGTCTCCATGCACCACACCAAGCAACCTGGGACTAATCTCTGCACAATTCTCGATAAACTCATTAGTCCCTTAACTGCTTTGTCATTAATCCACCAAAACCCACTTAGAGGCTAGATGCACTTTCAAGAGGCGTGGCAACATTCCAGGGCATGAGCTGGGCTGGGGCGGTGTCTCTGGCTGGCAGGTGAGTCCAGGGAGTCAGTGGGTCCCACTTGGCAGTGTAATTGGAGAGATTCTCAAGAAGTTGGCTAAGTCTGGAAAGCTATGTTGGTGAGCTGTTTTGCACTGATGGATTCTCCGAGCTACAGAGGGTTTCTAGGGTTGAAAAAATTCATGTGTGAAGACGAATATGTGCTCTACCAACCTGCCAAGTTCCAAGGCAAGGGGCTTTATATTTTTAATGTGGAAAAAAGATGAAATAGGCTTAGTGGCACAGTTTTTCTGCAGTTAAATTATTTCCTAGAGCTTTGCACTTATCATTTTATGTGTTTCCTTTGAGAATTAAATCAAGTAAAATTTTATGGTTGTAAGGTTTATATTGGTACACATTTTGGTAAAATTTTACTGCAAGAATAATTTTTATTTTTATTTGGTGAAAATAAGAACTAAGAAATTTATTTTAGCTAGTTTTCTAGTTTTCCTGATTTGAAGGATTTCATTGGAGTACTTATTGATGTGATAAAATCATGTAAAATTTACAGTGGATTAATTCTGTTGTATGGTGCTTATAGGAATTTTACCATGATTTTATGTTAAGTCAATTACTTTTATAAATTCCTTAGCCTATACAAATGCATATGCATCCTATTATGGAAATGCACTTTAAGATCCAAAAACAATCAAAAGAAGGCATGCACATGAAATAGTAATGAATTTATTTATCTCCATATTTTTATGTCAAACTTTTATTTATACACTTTTAGGCCTTTTACATTTTTCTATTTTTGTAAATTAACTCTTAATATTTTAGCACAAAACCCTTAAGTATTTTAACTTAATCAAAAATTTTTATACATAATTGAGTATGTATTATTTCCTTTTTATTTGACCCAAGGAAGACTTTAGGGTTTTATAGTATGGATTCATGTGCCATGTTTTATTTTCTTTTATATTTTCACATCTCGACCTAGGGTAAGTTCTTGAGAAAATTGAAAATTTAACTATAAAAGTTTTAGAGTTTTCCCCTTTTTAGGATGTACTCTAGTCAATCTACCTCTTATTTTACTTCCCTACAGAGAAACTGTAGGATTTTACCTTAGAGGGCATTTCTATTAATTTATTTCAGTTCAAATTTTGAAATTTGAAATTTGGGTATGTTATATTCGCAAATCATGGTAAACCAAATCTATGCTAGAGAAATCACTTCACATCGCCCATGACCATGGGCACAGTTGTTCGAACAATTCAATTCTCTGTAGAGGTGTACGCTTTACCCACACGACGCGAGCTTACTCCCTCACTAGCCAAGCGGGGGAGGTTCACGACATGGCCTTTCTAAAGTGTCTCTAGTATTGATTGATGCCAACTGGACGGGTCCAAGGCCAAGTACCGGGTGAGTCCCAAACTCCTCATACTCACGATCCCATGGTTGTGTCTCACATTTCCACCCCGGCGACTCCACATCCAAAGGCAACCAAACCAACCTTGGGATTACCAATTACTTGGCCAGGATGGTCCCATTCCACCCATGTGGTCACACTATACTATGATCAGAGCAATTCCCCAAGAAATCGGTCCTTATGTGCGAATAGAAAGCATCTCCACCAAGGTGATCACTTTGCATCGTGAGTTTTTGCAAACCATCTTTTATTTTGCAAACATACCAACACTGCGTGTAGGGTTTTAAAAAGATTTTATAAACCCAAGTTTTCCCATATCGACAACTAGTGTGATTTGAGTGGGACCATTGATGCCCATGCTCATAGAGCACGGATGCCGAGGTAACACTGAGGTGGAGTGATAAGGAATAGGGTTTTCAAAGCCTACAGATATTGCAACTACTAGGTAGGTCCGTCAGTTCGTCATGTAAACCAAGGCCGATTCAATTTAACGTGCGCACTAAAAATGCAGTTGGCAAATAATATTATATTGTAAACTGGGAGCAATATGATCAAAGAGTGACTTGCATCTGTCTTCGTCTTCAAATCCTCACGAAAATCCGACGTCCGATGATATCCGAAACATCGACTACGCGCGAAACGAGAGAAAAACACACAAAAACCTAAAAATAAAGTACTATTATTAATAACTAATAGTGCCATAAGGTAGATATCAATTTTAAAAAAATTTGGAGACTTGAACGGTGTCAATCGGAGTTTCGGTTTGAAAGATATGAATTTTTAAAAGGGTTTTTTAGAAAAAGAAAAGGTTTAATTGAATTTTGGAGAAGGAATATTCAGAGAATATTCCCAGCTTTGATAGGTGGGGCAGGGGAGAGAGAAACTGAGGGGGGTGGCCCACATGTTAATGACAAAGAGTGAGTAGGGTCCACATGTTAGTGATATTTGGTTTAGGAAAGATTTAAATAAAAGGGCCCACATGTCAGTGGAAGTGAGATAAAATAGGAGGCTGGGTCCACCTGTCATCCATGCAGGGAAGAGAGAAGGATGGGGCCCATATGTAAGTGAGACAAAATTTTACATAAGGGATTATTATGTTTTAAACTTAGGGCGGGCCCACTGATCAGTGAGTTGAGAGAGAGGGTTTAACAGGGATTATTGTACACTTATGGGGTGGGGTCCGCATGTAAGTGAGAGAGGACGAGAGGGTTTAACCATCAGGCCCACTTGTCAGTGGCCCAAGATGATTAGGGGTGGCGGGTTCGCAAGACTGTGAGAGAGACAGGGCTGGATTAGGGTGGCGGCTGGGGAGGATAGGCCAGTGGGATCAACGGCCGACGGCGGCCGACGATAGGCCGGCAATTGGCAGCCAATGGCGGCGAAGGGGGCTCGGGAATGGGCGGTGGAGGGGATGAGGAACATTTTGAGCGGCTCGGATTGGAGAGGAAGTGCGTGACGGCGGCCGGCGGCAAGGTTCAGAGGGTGATGGCGAGGAAGGAAGCTCACGCGGTGGCGGTGGGATGGGGTCGCCGGTAGCGAGGCGGAGCGCGGCAGTGGGCATTGATTGCGCGCCCGTGGC
Source organism: Oryza meyeriana var. granulata (assembly GCA_003991445.1). Taxonomy (NCBI): domain Eukaryota; kingdom Viridiplantae; phylum Streptophyta; class Magnoliopsida; order Poales; family Poaceae; genus Oryza; species Oryza meyeriana. The sequence continues at coordinate 99,152 of RYFJ01000693.1, read as the reverse complement.
GTAATGCGGCAGGGCAGAAGTGGATGAGGTTGGGTGCTCGAGCTAGAGGAGATAAAAGGGGGAGAACTCACCGAAGAGGAAAAATTCCGGCGGCGGCAGCTTGCGAGCTTGAGCTCGGTTGAGCACGGCGAGCGTGAGGGGTAGGGGAGGAGTGAGGCAGTGGTGGCCCTTTATAGGCGCGGGCGGTGCTACGGAACAAGCTAGAGAGGCGGTGGCGACGAGTTTTTTTTGTGCGGCGCGCGCGGCAAGCAAGAGCCGGCAAGATGGGACAAAGTGGTGGGAGTGGTGTCAGCTAGAAGGGGGAAAAGAGGGGGATGAGCGCGGGAAAGATGATGGGACGGTGGGTTGACCTCGTGGCATGGCTGCACGTGGAGAAGACGCCGGGAGGAGGAGATATTTCGGGCGCGACGGTTGAGGCATGTTATTGAGCATATGACACGCGTGGAGAAAAAGGAGAGGGGAGGGAGACGACCGTGCGCGAGGTGAGGCGCGGGCATGCATGACTGGAGGCACTGGCTGACGGGCAGGCCCAGGCCGTCAGGGCTAGGTGACATGCGCGCGTGCATAGAGTGGTGCGCGGGCGGCGGGGTGCACGTCCTGGCATGGGCAGCGCGTGAGGCGGACCGAGAGTGGGCAGAGCAGCTTTGGGCAGCGCGCATGAGGGCGCGGGCGGCTGGGGAGAGAAGAAGGGAGACCGAGCGATTAGGGCCGATGTTGGGCCGGGCCAAGGGAAGAAAGAGAAGAAAGGGAAAGGAATAGGCCAAGGCTGTGGAGGGAGAAGGGGAAAGGGAGGCCTAGAGGAATAGTAGACCTTTATATTTTCTAGAGATTTGTTTTGAATGGTTTTTGGGGATTTTGAATGAAGATACAAATTCAAAATTTGATATGTGGGCTAAATAAAATCTGATGATCTCAAACAAAAGGATTTTTGGTTGGGCATTGAACATTTTGAAAGGAGGTTTGAATTTTGGGGAAATTTTAAGGAAGGTAAGAGGGGGGGATTCAAAGGGGGTTTTGAATTCGATTTTGATTTTAAATTTGGGATTTGGTCACAAGGAAATTTCAAGGATTTTTGGGTAAGAGTTCTCGGTGGACATTTGAACTTTGAGAGGGATCAAAATTTTGGAGGATTTTTAAATGGGAGGTTTCGGAGGGCATTTGAATTACAGATTTGAACTCTGATGTTTGGATTTGGAAAGAAATGATAATCTAGGGAGGATTTCAAAAATTGAATTATTCGAGAGATTTTGAGAGACAGCCGAATTACAAAATTCGAATCTCAAAATTTGGACAGAATTTAGAATCGGAGTTTTAGGATCTCAAGGAGGGTTTTAACTGAGATCTAGGTACTTAGTCCTTAATCACACACAAAAAGCCAAAATTTTTGAAACTAGGTTTTTATTAAAATAGTTTTTAACGACCCGGAAACCGGGGCATTACAAGTTACTATAAATTTCCTTAAACAACATGGTAGAAAGAAGAAAAGCTTTTATGCCAGTAATGCGTCCTTTGAGGAAATATAAATACGATACCCTAGAATACTCTGAGGTAAAGTGCTACATCAGTAATTCCATATGCTTACGGAACCATTTTGTAAGAGCATAACCTCCAATCTTGATTAAACAATGTGCGCTTGGGTACACCTTTATAGGTGTGTGTGTGGACATGAGTGTGGTGTATGTGCATGAGTGCATTTGATTTGTACTTAAGGGTTCGTTATGATTGTTTTAAAGTGATGTGCAAATAATTTTCATGAGAGATTCGCTGTGTTTTTTCTGCCTTTTTTTTCCAGATTTTTGAAACGGATTGCTCCATGCCTCTAAAAATACGATTTCTCAAAAAACTTTCTTCTACCGCATTGATTAGACCACATATTCTAAACTATTTATAAAAATTATTTTTTAAAATATTAATTTATCACGTTAATAAAAAAATCCGTATTAACAATCTAAAGAAAAAGCTGTCTTAAACACAATCATAGTCCAGTGTGTTCTTTTCCTACACTGCCTAGGAACTGAAGGGCTACTTGGGAGGCTAAACGCAAGGTCAACGAACTCCTCATGGAACATCTATAGGCCATGTTCATAAAGTCCATGTCCATGATATTCCAGGGTTCGCTACATTCTCGTTCTCCTCGTTCGTGAAGTCTGTTGCTCCCATATAAATAAGAAATTATGGCACAAAGCAGGAATTCAATAAAATATATAATAAAAACATACAAACAAGAATTTTCTTTAAAAAAATACAAACAAGAACTACATAGTGTTCTTATAAACTATGGCTATACTAATATATAAATAGTGATATCTAATATAGAGATTAATCGTATCCTAACAACTTTATATAAAACAGAGTTGAGGTTTTTAAGGTTAATAGTAAAAAAGTCGACAGATAAACCACCCCCTTCATAACCATCAGCAGAAAAAAAAGACGGTGCAAGCAGCAAATATGCGCCAGCACTCCCCCGAGCGGGGAGCCGTCAGCTATCTCTCGGAATCTCCCAATCCAGGAGGATTCAGATGTGTCCCACTCCCACCGGGTTCAGATGAACAGGACGGGGTTCCCATCCTTTCCCCACTCCCTACCGGCAATCACACTGCCCACTATTCCACGGTCAAACGATCCACCTTCCCTTCTTCCCTCCCGACCGCTCGTCGTCGCACCACCGCGCGCCGTGCACCCGTAGACGGTAGACCCCGACCACCATTGACCGCACGGCCCCGGCCCCACCTGCAGCCTCACTCTCCCCTGGGGTCAACCGGTCAATGGACCTCCACGTGGCGTGGGCCCTCCTCTACCGTGGGGCCCACCAATTTCTAATGCCACGCCACTATGACGCCACGTCTCTGTAATCTCTACTCGTGTGCGTGTATAATTGGGGAGCAAAAATCCGCCATTGCTGCCGCTCGCTCTGCTACTTCTTGTTCTTCTTCTTCCTCCTCCTCCGTTGGGACGACGACGCGGATTTGTGATCCTCGATTGATTCCCCCTTCTGGTTTTCTCCACGTATGTGGTGTTCGCATCTACATGTCCTTCCAAATGGTCGCGATGCTGTGTTATGCTGTGTTGGTGCTCTTCTTTTTCCTCCTCCTTGATGCTAACGCCTGCGTTTCTTGGCCTGAAGCGCAGGGGATGTGGATTTCTGCGAGTGAGGCTTGAGCGGCTCGATTCGCCATTGCCGGCTACCTGGGGAACCCGGACAAGGCGCCTGGACAATCGGTAAATTTCTTGCCTGAATCTAGCTGTTCTTGATTACCTGCATGCAAGCGTGAATGCACAACAATTGTTTCCTGTATGCTTCTGTTGTTTATGTTAGCGTGGAGGAGTTCTTCGATTTCGATCATAGCATTGATGGTTAGGATGTTTGGGTTATCTTTCTGGCAAATTTCGACTCTTTAATTTGTACCTGTTTGCTGTTGTCTAATATTGTTGCCACTAATTTTGTCATTTTGAAAGTTAGTATTTTAACCCCCGTCTTCCAATCAAGAGAAACCGGAAACTCCCAGCTTGTGTGCTAGTGTCCGATATAATTTAATTAGATACGCGAAAAATATATATCAATTGACAATTGAGTTGCATAGTGTAAGCTGTGATGAAATGTTCAGGTGTTCTAAATTCTACGCCAACTTAAACTCATCCTGCTGAGCAATTAGTACAAGATAGGTTACCTGAGAAAAATGTGATTAGTGAGGTATTGTTGGACCTACCCATACAAGAAGAAGTTTGAGCAATTGATAATTGCGTAGTAACAGAACAGTCCTGTGGGATTGCAACAATTGCCTATGTTAATCTTCTCTGGTTGGAGAATTACATAGTGCATGCTTGTAAGGAGTCACATCTGGCAAAACATGCGCTGTCATATACGTTAGATAATTTCTGGCTAGGCACAAAGTTGGCTCAATTTTGTTTCTCTTATCAGTTGCAGATTTTTTAGAATTGGTTCAGTATTTCAATAGAATTGTTCAATCTTTACAATCATTGCTGTGTGAATAAGCCTGCTTGGCCTTTTCAGACCGAAAACGACAGTCTTTAGTTTATCGGAAGTAACACTCCAGCATATGGTCCGTTGTTCACACTGAACATAACAACACAATTGAAGTATCTCCCTGCAATGTATATTGAATAGATAAATTACTAAAATAAATACCTTTTCTTTAAACGAAACTAGAATCAATACCTGCCAACTGAGATAAAAAGATGATTGTTTTTCTATATAAGAGTTTCACAGAACAGCCACTCCTCCCTTGAGTCCTTGACAGTGCTTTATCTGAAAGTTAAAGCATCTATTACTATTCTATATTTTTTCATCTGACCCAAAGAGCTATTAGCATAAAATTTATTTTCTTTCCGATGCTGTAAAAGGGTTCAATAGGGAACTGCTGCATTGATCAACTTTGTGCAATTTACTGTTGTTACATTCATTGCTTCGAAGTAAATACTGTTCCTTGTTTTGCAATTCATTTTATCTACCTTTTCAGCAGTATGTCGGCATACCGCTCCTTAATTAGTGTGGTTTGCTTTGGTTTCACTGTTGCAATTTAGGTGTATTTTCACCTATAGCTTCCATAGTCTCTTCCGTAGCTAAAATTAATCCCACGGTTTTCCCAGTTAGTCAATTCAGTACCCAGACATGGCTCATCAGCATGATGAGTCAACAGCAAATGAAGTCAGCACCAGCGTACAGCTTCCGTCCTATGACCCACCTCAAGAACCACGTGTGTACAAGGTCGGGTGTCCCCCTCAAAAGAACTTGGCCAGAGAGTTTGCAGACACATTGAGAGAGAGATTCTTCCATGACAACCCATTAGGCCAGTACAAGGACCAATCTGGATCGGCAAAGTTCATGATGGTGCTGCGGTTCCTGTTCCCAATCTTTGAGTGGGGCAGGAGCTACAACTTAAGCAAGTTCAAAGGTGATCTAATTGCTGGATTGACCATTGCAAGTCTCTGCATTCCCCAGGTATCAACTGAGACTAGTCCATTAGTGATTTTATTAAAACTGTTCCTTGACATTGAGTTTTTACTCTAATAGGATATCGGATATTCGAAACTTGCTAATTTGGATGCACAATATGGACTATGTACGTTCTCCCACCACAGCTGTTGTGGTTCTTTGAAGTGAAAATTTTGAATATTCGTTGCCTTAACTGGCATTTTGTTTGTTTGGTTTCAGACTCAAGCTTTGTTCCCCCATTAATATACGCTGCAATGGGCAGCTCAAAGGATATTGCAATTGGTCCAGTCGCAGTTGTTTCTCTTTTAATTGGTTCACTTCTACAAAATGAAGTTGACCCTGTCAAAAACAAGGAGGAGTATCTGCGCCTTGCTTTCACAGCTACCTTCTTTGCTGGTATCACTCAAGCAGCCCTAGGATTTTTAAGGTATACACAAACATTTACCAGAAGCTTTCAGAAACTGTAGATGCACTAAGGTAACAGTTGATATATTTCAGGCTAGGATTCCTCATTGAATTCTTGTCGCATGCTGCAATTGTCGGGTTTATGGGGGGAGCAGCCATTACCATTGCCCTTCAGCAGCTGAAATATGTGTTGGGTATCAGGAGCTTTACAAAGAAAACAGACATAATTTCTGTTATGCACTCTGTTTGGAGTTCAGCTCACCACGGGGTACTTGTCTTGTAAAATCCTAAAGAAATTAGTATTTGGTTCTATATAGCTGAATTCTATAAAGAGACTGACAAGGAGTAATGTTCCATATGCAGTGGAATTGGCAGACTATTGTGATTGGCATAACTTTCCTTGCATTCCTTCTGTTTGCCAAGTACATCGTGAGCATCTCTTTTATTCATAAACTTCATCATTGACCTATCCTAACTAGAATTGATCTCACATACTATTACTTTTTTATTAACGCAGGGGAAGAAGAACAGGAAGTTTTTCTGGGTGCCAGCTATTGCCCCTATAACTTCAGTTATTTTGGCAACACTTTTTGTGTACATTACTCGTGCAGACAAGCAAGGTGTTCAGATTGTAAGTGCTCAAGTCAATACTAATGAGGCTCAGTTGATATAGACCATATATTGTTTTGCATGGATGTAAATTTGTTGGTATTTGGTCATCACAGGTTAACCACATCAAAAAGGGCATCAACCCATCATCAATCCACAAGATTTATTTCACTGGTCCATTTGTTGCAAAAGGTTTCAAGATTGGTGTTATTTGCGGCATGATTGGTTTAACGGTAAGGTATTCAATACAAAATGTTCCTTTTTCCATGCAATGTGCCTTTTCAGATGTCACATTAATCTTTGCGTTGGTGACTTGTTAGGAAGCTGTGGCAATTGGAAGGACGTTTGCTGCTCTGAAGGACTATCAATTAGATGGAAACAAGGAGATGGTAGCACTTGGAACTATGAACATAGCAGGCTCAATGACATCTTGTTATATTGCAACAGGTAACTATATCAATTTTAGTGGAACAGAGTTGATGGTAAACAATCTGAAAATGAAGTGCTCAAACCTACTCATTTTATTTGTTCAGGTTCTTTCTCTCGTTCGGCAGTCAATTACATGGCTGGCTGCCAAACACCAGTATCCAATATCATTATGTCAGCAGCTGTGCTCCTGACCTTGTTGGTTATCACACCACTCTTCAAGTATACACCAAATGCGATCCTCGGGTCGATCATTATTTCTGCGGTGATCGGCCTTGTGGACTACGAAGCAGCAATTCTCATTTGGAAAGTTGACAAAATGGACTTCATTGCTTGCATGGGAGCATTCTTTGGTGTGGTTTTTGCATCTGTTGAGATAGGTCTCTTAATTGCTGTAAGGATCAAACATTGGTTTGACTGCTCAAGTCCTTTTTTAAAGGAGGTGTTTTATTATGCTCTCTAATGGTAGTAGAACTAATCTAGACCATTTATTTTTTCTAATCCAATGGACCATATCTATTTATATTACCACATCAACTACTAATACTAGAATAATTTTTTTACTGGTAGTAAAACTCATAAATCAACAGTTGAGATCACTTCTAATATAATAATACTGATAGTAGAATACTACCAGTAGAGAGCACTGTAAAGGTCCATTTTTAAGACATAGATAAGTGAAAATTCACCTGCTTTCTGTGATGTTAACAGGTGTCAATTTCATTTGCTAAAATACTTCTTCAAGTAACTAGACCAAGGACAGTGCTTCTTGGAAACCTTCCCGGCACCTTAATATATAGAAACACTGATCAGTATCCAGAAGCAAGACATGTTCCTGGGGTTGTAATGGTGAGGGTTGATTCTGCTATCTACTTCTCCAACTCTAACTATGTCCGCGAAAGGTATAGGCTGTGTATTTATCAGTTTTGCATGTAGAATTTGAGTTATAATGAAATGCATATGAATACATCCTCATATATTTATCTGGCGCTCCATTTCAGAATTCTTAGGTGGTTGACGGAGGAAGAAGAGAGAGCCAAAGCAGAGGGACAGTCTAAAATCAATTTCTTGATCATAGAGATGTCCCGTAAGTAGAAAGATTTGGTGATCTCGTACTATAAATAATTTTTATCAATTATTATATTGATACAAATCTAAATATTTTTTGCAGCGGTCATAGACATCGATACAAGTGGCATCCATACTCTAGAAAATCTATACAAGAATCTTCAGAAGAGAGACATTCAGGTACATGCTCTGATACTAAAATTATATCATCACTGATACCAAATACTTCAGACAATTTGTCTAGTAGGAATTGGTTCATATACTGCTAGTAGTACACTCAGAGTAAGGTCAAAAACATCATATGAAGAGAACAAGATTGCAAAATACCAGTTACAAGTGCTTAAGAAAAAATTGTACACAGGCACTTTTCTTTCACAACTCATTGTTCAGAAGATAAAATATTACTGCATCAATGATTAATATAAAACTATCATGTATTTGGCAGCTCATACTAGCAAATCCTGGATCCATCGTCATCGAAAAGCTCCTGTCATCCAAGCTCACCGAGCATCTAGGAAGTAACAATATTTTCCTCACAGTTTCTGACGCTGTGCGTTTCTGCACAAGAAAGTCGATGCAGGAACCATGAAGAAAAATGGATGTGACAGAGCTGGTGTTGTATATGTGTATCGTCTACCGATGGTACATAGGAGTAGGTCCATAGCCAAATCAGGTGGTTCAGCGAAATGGTGGTTATAGGACCGCAAAATGCAAATAGTTGTATGGTGATTATAGGTTTGCTGTAAACTAAAATGTCATGACTGCAAAATGTAGAAACTGATGATAATAAGGTAGGGTTTCCTACCCTTGAATTACCTACTGTATTCTCAAATAGATAGATAACTATGTTTAGTATCGTGAAGTCAAATTTCAATCTCCATAAGTCACTAATATATGAAAAAACATTAAGATATCATATATGAAAAATTAAATGATATCATCTCCATATTTAAATATATTACAAAGTTAACTTTATTTTGTCAAACTTTTAAAACTTTGATCATCAATATATTTACTTTCAAAACATAAAATCCATGTGGGTAGATATTTCTCTATAAGTATTTTTATAATATTATAATTTTGTTAGATATCATCATTACTCTCTCCGTCCCAATTGTAAGGTGCACACGTATATATTTTAAAATTCAAACCACATAAATTTTGACTACTAATTAGTCTACCAATATATAGGTTTAATGATACAAATATCACATTCTTAGATTCGTATTTGGATGTACTTTCATATTATGTTGGTTTCACTATGGATAATAATATACTTTGAGACCAAAGATCGAATAAAAGCCAACAGTGTCATATAGGAGGCAGTATTAGTAGATTTGTCATAAGAAAATACTTCATCTAGTTTTATTTTTAATAATTTTTATAAATATCATAATAAAACATGTGCATTGTGAAAAAGATAGGACCTCGGCGAGAGAAGAGAGTACCATTTGCTGTTAGTTGCAGTTTTCTCCAGGACCTCGGCGAGAAGAGAGGGACAGACCGCCTTGAGCTCGCTGAACCCGCCAGTTGCCACCACGAAGCAAGATACTCCATGCAGAGCGCCTTGAGCTGCTGGCAATGGTGCCGGTCGGCCAGCTGCAGCGTCGCCGCCGCGTTCGCCACGTCGATGGTCCGGCACAGAAAGCTCTCGAACAGAAGGCTCATCCTCTCCAGGTCGAACCGGTCCATCGCCGCCAGCCATTCGTCGACCATCGCTCTCACCTTCACTTTAAGGTCCGCTCTCCCCAGCAGCCTGCGACCGCCTCCATGAGCTTCACGCAGTGCCTTCCGCCGTTGAGCCGGAAACGCTCGTACCTTTGCAGCAAATAGGGGTTTCCTCTCGCCAATCGTGGACAAAAGAATACAACTCGGGCATCCCTCTACACCGATGAGTGACGCTGTCATCTTCCTGCACCCCACAAGGCAAGATGTCCTCGTGATCTCTACAGTATTGGACCTGTTCGGCAAAGCTACGGCTGCCACAATAATAGCCGTGGGGGATGGATCCAGGACGGCGTTTTGGACTGACCCCTGGCTACCAGGGGGCAGAACAATCGCAGCCACGGCGCCTACCTTGTTCTCTTTCGTCAGGTACCGTCAAGCTATCTGTCAGCCAGGTCGAGTTGCGAGCCGGAGCACAAGACAAGATAACCTGGAAGTTTCTCACAAAACCGACGGACTCTATTCCTCTCTTGGCGTAGGGTATGTTCTTCGAAGATACAATAAAATATCTGTGGAAGGCAAAATACCGGGCAGGTGCAAGTACTTCTTCTCCTTGGCGCACTATGCGGCGCAGAAGATGAGACCTGCGGCATCTTTTCTTCACTTGCAACAAACGAACTGCGCAGTGCATCGTCAGCGTCATTTCATCAGGTAGTCCATCTCCAGGTTTCTATCATCATGAAGAACCCCATGACCTGCGATGGTGTAAGTCGCCCCCACCATACCATAGCGACGATCTTCCAGTACCGCCATTGATGTTGTAACTTTATCTACGGCAGTAGTGCATTGCAGCTCGAGGAACAAAATGGCCCCCCCCCACATATCCTTGGTTTTCCATATCGTCATAGCCGGAAGGTAGAATAGCACCACCCAATTGCCACGCCGATCTGAAAGGAGCCGGATGAGGTGGAGTGTCCGCGGCGCCTTCTCTTCTGCAGGCTGTAACCGCCGACGGTGAATTCGTGCGTGCCCCTGACCAGTTCCGTCGAGTGCGTGGACATGGTGTTGTTCGGTGGGTGCGCGGCTGGAAGAAGACGACGGAGACATTGATGAGGCGGCGGCAGCGGCGGCCATTGGAGATACAGCGTTACAGCCTGCTTCCCAAATCTCAATAGGATATATAGCGAACTTTTGGTGGATACTCTTGAATTTTGGGTAGTAATTTCTTAAATTGAAGGACATATGTGTCGTCAGGTTATAATATATCAGTCGATTTGATATTACTTTTTACTATTAAAAATTCATAATGATTCCAATCGTCACACTCTGATTTTGTCCGTCGCCATACTCTTTCGTCCGATGGGGACTTCCAGTCCGTTCATCACAATGGTCGTCACACGTCACAACACCAAGACATTTGAAGCCACCGAAGCCCCCACGCCCCCCCCCCCCCCCCCCCCCCCCCACCCCCCACATCTCCAATCCGATCTGGAGTAACTACTCCTGATTCTCACCTCCATATCAGACTTTGATTCATTCTGGCAACGGAGATTGCAATTATTAGGGATCCTAGAATCATAGCTCACTTTGTTTCTTATGGACATATAGCTTTGCAATGACACGAACATGGTGACTCCAGAGCGCCGAACACGGTGACCTCCAAACCGGCGAATGTGGCAAGGATCCAGTAGAATTAGTCAAGGTGGGTGCGGTGATGTTGTCAGAGGACCAGCTCTCTTCTTCGCTCTTCGTGGGTCGCCTAGCGATCGCGACACAAAGCACACCCTTGCCGTACTCCCGATGCCCCAGCATGCCTCAGCGGACATGGCGAAGCCCAACTGGCGGAGTCGTCAAGCACCTAGTCATAGAAAACTTCTTCTCGAGCCCGACGCTGCGAAGGCCGTCGGGCACTAGTCGTAGGAGAACTTCTAGAACCCGATGATGCGAACCTTAGAAAATGCCAATGAGGCGTACTACGGCACCAAGCACAAAACCACCATACGCTCATCGACACCGCCTAGTCGAGCTAGTCGAGTAAGCTGTCACGGTGCAGAGCTGCTTGGCCTCGATGAGCGCCGGCCATGGCAAGACTGGCTATGGCCATGCTAACGTTGATGTCTAGAGCATGGTGATGCCTACAGAGGGGGTGCTTGGTGAAAGCGGCAGTGTGGCACGAGGGCGTGGTTGTAGATCAACAATAGGGTGGAGGATGGTGACACTAATGGCAATGAACTGCAGTGAGGCGAGTGGCATGATGAGGCCCCGCTGTGTGTCGCTGACGCTCCTATCATTGTGCTGCCCTGCTTGGTGAACGGAGTGAACATCACTGCGAGCGTTGATGGCGACACTATGCTGGCACCTAGAATTGAAGTAGTTCGTCCGATGAATCCTTGGCATCCATCTTCTTTGCGCAGAAGCTTACAATGGTAATGCTAATTAAATTGTTAGAGACATTTTACGTCATGCAAAGATCACAATTTGCACTTCGTGCTCACCGTTTCATGCAAATCGTGCCCTTTCGAGAACCTCTTTGTCCATGCGCGCCACACACCACGCCAGACGTTCGGCGAGCCGGCGAGCGGGGCGCCGTCAATTCGACAGGTCACTCCAGCATGGTCACCCCTGTGCCGAGCAAGAAAACGACGAGGTACAATTACACCACAATCATTGCCAGCATGTTGCGAACCTGAATGGTCCTGCCGATGTTGTTCTCGATGGGTAGCTTAGCAGCATCGTGTCGACGCGTAGCCCAAGATATGAGAATTGGAAACTGTAAGGAGTATCGATGTTCTAGAAAGACGGAAAGGAGTATCGCGTTGTTCGACTTATTGAGATGATTACATGATGTTTTTTTTCAGATTTTCCTGCTGATATAGATCGTGTAATATTACGTGTGCATCATTGTGATAGTCCCATCAGGGTCAGGGAACACAAAATAGTAACTATCAAATTTTGTTGTCAACAACTCAACACAAGTTCGTTTGATTCAACCAAATAGTCTAAAGGATCTATTATTTTATTTTCCTTTTATTCTTTGGAGGCTGGGCATCATGCTGCTACCATGGTTTGCGTTGGCTCGAAATGCAAGGAACGGGTTTGATTCAATTGTTTTGATTTTTTCCTTAGTAATGGTTTATTAATTTCTGTATGATTCAAAGTAGCCGTTCAAACAATACAATTCTAAATAACCCATATTCTAAAGTGTCTTGTAAGTTGTGAACTTTTGAATCAATTACTTTTAGACTTTCCCTACGTTAATATAATGACTTATTTAGGATACTTTCAAAATCAATTTGTTGAAGTGGTACGTAGAGAGCACGTTAATAATCAACTGCCTTTACCCGTTGCAACGCACGAATATTTTTTCTAATTATTTATAACGATTCATCTTACCCATATCCTATGTATGCCCGCAAAACACGATACAATCCGCATGCTTATTACTAATCAACCCATTCTCTCTTCTACTGCCTCCGTTCAAATCTATATAAAAATTAAGCTTAATCAATGATCAATCTTAATATTTAGGTTTCCTACAGCTACGATTTCTGATTTTTTTTTAACCGTACGTGAAATAATGTACTAAGAAAAATTTACGGTCAAAACGTATTTTTATAGTCAAAATATGACCAATACTTTTTCACGGAGTATTCTTCTACAATAATACTACATTTTACCGCTCCTCCTGGTGGCTATCGTCCTCCTGGCGGTCTCCTCACAGCTAGAGCTCTCCCTGGCGATGAATCTCTCCATACATTAAAGGTAAATATTTTTTTCTTATTTCAATTGATTTGTGAAAAATTTGAGGAATTTGTAGAAAAATAGATACAAGTGGATGCATTTTGTGGATTGTTTGTAGAATTATGAAATCCCTCTATTAAATCACATAATGCAATTTTTTCTTTTTGTTTTAGTAACTAATTGAACCATTCTATGACTATTTGGTGTATCGAACATTTGTGTGTAGGATATGTCATTTCTATGTTTGAAAATTTTGAATTTAAAATTTGAATTATGGTATTCCAAATTATGAATTTGTATATGGATGAATTCAATATATAAGAAATATTTATGTTCAATTTTTTATGGTGTAAACTAGTATAAACATAGATTGTATGTGAAATAGAAGAGAAAAAATGGGAGCTGGGAAATAGGGGTTGTTGTTAGAGTTGGAAGTATTTTTGGGTTCAAAAAAATAGGGACAGCTTCTAATTAACTTTTGGACTCTAAAATAAGGACTATTAGTGAAGATACTCTTCTAACAACTGTTTTGGTATAGAGGAGGAACTGGGGTTGGATATGCGTTATCATGCATCGTATAGATAGACACATGGCTGAGAAAATGAAAGTCAATCAGCTGTAGGTAGGGATGAAAATGGATCGAAAACGGTCGGAAACTAGCTATACTAAATTTATTTTCATATTTTTTTTTTGGAATCGGATTCGGAATCAGAAACCTCGGATACAAAACTGGAATCGAATATTACCGGATACAGATACGGAACGAATACGAATCGAACGAATATGTAACAAATATTTATTCGGACATCAAGTCAATGCAACAACCATTTAATACCACATAGATAATAGCAACGCAACCATTCTATACATCCATGGCCCGACGGAGTAGCTCATAAATTAACTGTGCGGTAATTAATTAAGCCGGTAAAAATGTACTTATATACTTGCAACTAGGTTATACTTTTTATCAGGGGAATGCACAGGCCGGGCATTTCACTTCGTCGTCTTCTACTCCAACACAGAACTGAGTCGTCGGCTTCTCTCCAAACACCGGCGGGGGGCGGCGGCCGCGGCGATAGCGGCGGGCGCAGGGTCGGGGGTGGCCAAGGGGGTGCCAAGGCCTAAGCAGCGGCGGAGGCCGATGGGGCGCGGGGCCCGATGGGGAGGCCAGCGGGGCTCAGGGCCCAGCGCGGCGGCGGCACGGGGCGAGGGATGGCGCTGGCGGCCGCGGGGGTGGGGGAGCAGGGTCCGGCGACGATAGCGGGCGCGGGCGCAGGGCCAGCGTCAGTGGCCGCGGGGGGCGCGAGACCGGGGCGGCGGCGGAGGCCGATGGAGGCGCGGGGCCCGATGGGAAGGCGGCCGTGGGGGTCGGGGCCCGGTGGCGGCGCCGCCGCGGGCGCGCGGGTTTGGTGGCGGCGGGCGCGGGGAGCAAGGTCGGCGGTGGCTGGCGCTTGGAGCGGAGTGGCGTCGTCGCACTCGAGCAGTTTCTAGATATCGAAAATTTTTCCGGTTAGTTTCTGCCGATTCCGAAATCCGCGGATAATAGCCTTTACCGGGTATCCTATCCGTATCCGAGAAAAATTATCTGTTTTCCGTTTTCCGAATCCGAGATTATCGAGAATTATCCGACCGATCCTATCCGTATCTGAAATTTCGACGGTTAGCGGATAATATCCGAACTGTTTTTTACCCCGTAGCTGTAGGAGCAGGTTAGCGGGCAGTTATTACTTGGCAAGACGAACCGGCACACCTAATTACGGAGCAACGATCCCGGGAGAAGAGCCCCAACACAAGCAGGCTCTCTTCCAACCATTTATTTTATTAGTTATGAAGTCATTTGGAACAAAAGTTGAACCTAGTTTCCTCTCACAATCTTGTGGAATGAATTTTTTATAGAGATTCGTCTACCAGTTAGCTAACCTACGGTCTAGACACTACTACTAGTCTCAATACCCATTGAAATTCACACTTTAAAAATTCAAACATAGAAGACAAAGGCGCAAACATTACGTATATTGCACTGGTTCATCCTAGGCTTAAGTATATTTTTGGCTTCCGGGCCATGTCTTAAATCATAGTTTCCACTTTCTATGTTTACAATTCCCTCGCAAAAAAAATATGTTTACAATTTCCTTTGTTTTTCTATGTGCCATCCAAACAACTATTTTGCAGCATTCCTACTTGTCTAGTTTAGGTAGAAATTCTCAAGGTGTGACACCCTATTCATGTGTTTTCAATATAATTTATGTTAGAATAGGTGTTGAATATACTAGTCCTATTAGGTTATAGTTGGACTTAGAGTTGTATTACGGTGTTAGGGGGTGTAGTTAGTGTCGGGATTATGTAACCCGGTAACCTTAAATAGAGAGGGACGTACCACAATGTAACCATGGTGATGACAATATAGAGTAGGAGCGCAAGGAGAGGATGGCAGTGTGCCCATGAAGTCGTAGCGGCTAGGTCTACTATGTTGATTAGGGAGGAGCGGGCATAATCAGAGCACCGTGATTAGGCTTCGGCTGAACCTTGTTAACAAATATCGTGTGTGTCAGAGTCATCATCTGATATGTCTATGGTTGATCAATGGCTGATAAGATCGGGGAGGTTAGTCGTCGTTCCGCTATATCGGCTAACTTTTATAACAAGTGGTATCAAAGCTGATGGCTTCGGCATTGGATCGAGTTAACATGTGAAATACGAAACACGAGGCAGGACCGCACATCGACAGGAGATCTTTAGCCGTGGCGATGAGATCGATGGCGACAATAAGGACGTTGTGGAGGCAATGACCTCGTCTTGTGATCATACCGGCATTAGCAGAAATTGACCGGAAGACGGGGTCGGGTGTGACCGAAGGCGACCGGAGAGATCGGAGGGGTAGCACTACGGACAGTGGAGATTGTGGATCCAAAGCGGTAGGGAGGCCAGCGGCGGTAGGGCGAAGTTGACGGGCATGACATGGAGCGACGGATGTGCATGGCCAAGGACAACATGATTATGTGGAGGCCATGAGCCCCCGGGTACCTCATGAGAAGCTTTTGGGCCACTTGGACAGAGGATGGATCTAGTCTTGTAATTAGGGATATAATAGGACTCGGCATACATAACCTTGTACGACAAGGAAAAGATACAGTCCTAGTTGGGAACGTTGTATTCCTAGAAGAAAATCCCTTGGTTGGAGTCTGACTGGGATTCCTACTTTGTAACCCTGTCCCCCGGTATATAAGGGGAGGCAGGGCGCCACATGAGGGCGTAGCACAAATCTCACCGGAGAAACCTCAAAGGCAATACACCACAACTTACCTTATCTTGAGGGCCTGAACCAGTATAATTGTTTTATATTCCTTTGCAATCCATCAAGTTTAGGTCTCACGAGTAGCCCCATATATTTATTTCCAATACAAAACATCGACAATTGGCGCGCCAGGTAGGGGCATCGGCGAGATCATCTTCAACAAGCCTGATGGAGCCACTCACCGGAGTCGATGGCATCAACTTCTTCCCCAGACAAACAATCACCTTCGGGAGCCTCGACTTCGTCGCCGACGAATTTGGCAACCTTACCCTGTCCGACTCGGATTCGATCCGATCGCCCAGGGATCAAGCCGACTCTGCGCCGGTCGGCCTATGTAACGCTGCGGCGATCTCCAATATGCTCAAGTCTAGGGACACTCTTCTTTTAGTGCTTCTAGGTTTGCTCTCGGACTCGGTTTTGAGCCAGCGAAATCGGGCAAAGAAGGAGGAGATCATCAATCTCCCATTCGAACTCGGCAATGCCGCGGATAACTTCAATCAGCATCTGACGCAGCAAATCCGATCCCCTAGAGTTCAACTCGGATACGGGCTTAGAGCACTTGAGATTGGATCTAGGGAGGTTGGGGTCGTTAGTTAGAGTCGGACTCCGACTCTCAGTCGGACTTTGACTCTAAGTCGGACAGCAATTTGGCAAGCTTCTCTCCGTCACGTGAAGTCTTTATGATATCCAAGGGTTCAACTCCTACTCAGGAGGCACGCCGACTACGAGAACAACAGGAGGAAGATGCAAGACGCTTACAGGACGAGCGCGATGCCTACAACGATGATCTACGCAAGGCTGGGCGGACTACTCAACAAGATATCCTCCAGACCCGAGTCGGCGACCACAACGTTTTTGTAACTCTTCAACAGAACGTTGTGGCCACTGCAACTCAACTGGATACACTGCAATTTGGGCCTGATCACTAGCCACCCCGACGAATAGCAAGGATTAAACCATGATCACCGCTGCTACATGCCAGCAGTGTCAATAGTCGGGCGACACACTCATACCGACTAACAAGTCGGCTTCTCTAACGGCGAACTCATCTACCTCAATGCCACGCCGAGCGGCCGGCTCTAGTCAGCCGCACACGAGTCACGCACACGTCACTTGGCAACCACAATAATGACCGACGGCGACGACATCAAGATGACCGTTGGGATAACCAGGACGTTCGAGGCCGACTACGACGTGATCTTGGACAAGACATCAATTGCTCCTAGTTGCTCTAGCTGACTCGGCGAGGACATGGATAACAGGACTTCCTAAGAGATCAATTGGCTCCTGGGGAGAACTCTGGGAACACTTCATCGCCAATTTCCAAGGAACATACGAGAGGCCATCTTCCGAGTACGATCTGTATCAGTTGCATCAAAGGAAGAACTAGTCTACTCGTGATTTCATCAAGAGGTTTTTTGAGAAGAGGAATTCAATCCCAATGATCAAGGACAAGGTCATCATCGCCGCCTTTCGAAAAAGAGTCAAAGACACCGTTCATCACTAAGTTCACTCGGAAGCCTCCAAGTTCTATCAAAGCTCTATTTGACATGGCGAACAAATACGCCGACTTGGCCGACGCTGTTGCTGAGGCCTTTGATGACAAAAAAAAGCACCCCGACAGAAAGAGCGGAAGGACACTGATGACGCAGCCCCGACTAAAGCCAAGAACCACAAACGCAAGTTGGATGATACACTTGGAGTGCGACACTTCAAGTATTACTTGGAATGCTCCACAAGGGCTATTGTCCGAGTACTCGTGCCAGTCGGGACTCGAATGTCACCTTTACTTTGGTACGCTTCATGTGGGCTAATAACTGACCTCCGGTACCAGTGAGGGCTCGGGTACCACTTGGTTGGGTAGGGTACGCCCCATGAGGGTCGCTAGCCGAATCCCATGCTAATGCTAGGTTTGGGTACCTTATTGGGTCACAACTCTGCTAGGTAAGGTACGCCCCATGAGGGTCGCCAGTCGAATCCTATGCTAATGCGAGGTTCGGGTACCTTATTCGGCTAATAACCGACCTCCGGCACCAGTCGGAGCTCAGGTACCACTCTGCTGGGTAGGGTATGCCCGATGAGGGTCGCCAGCCGAATCCTATGCTGATGCATGGTTCGGGTACCTTATTTGGCCATAACTCTATTGAGTAGGGTACGCCCCATGAGGGTCGCTAGCCAAATCCTATGCTAATGCGAGGTTCGGGTACCTTATTCGGCTATAATTTTGTTAGGTTGGGTATGCCCCAAGAGGGTCGCCAGCCGAATTCTGCGCTAGCGCAGTGTTCGGGTACCTATCTGGCAAAAACATGGCAACAAGCCACTACTGGAGCTTTCAGTCGGGAACAGCATCAAATCCGGAATCTACGGAGGTGCTCATTATTTTTCAAGACGGGAGACTCCAATCGGTCGATTTTCACTAGAAGACGAACTTCCTAAAGATTAAAACAAAGCTAACTAAATCAAGCGATGGAGCAAAACCTTTATCGTAGTCAGGGAAGACCTATATCGTCGAAGCGCATCCGGAGTTCTCATGCACTGCGTCACACCTGAGGAGGGCAAGCAGATCCTGCAATATACCTACTTGGGCATCTGTGGCAACCATGCTGCATCTAGAACGTAAGTCGGAAAGGCTTATGGACAAGGATTCTTTTGGCTGATTGCGGTTACTGACGCTGAAGTACTCATCCTGACATGTGAGGGATGCCAATTTTATAGGGCTGCGCTGGGTAGGTCGGTTTAGGCCAGCTTATTCGATAGTAGGACAAAGATATGAATTCTTAAATAGCATGCCCTATTGGGTTGCCCGCTGGTCGCGTTAAAATCGTGATGCAGATGCTATTTTATAAGAACCGATTAAATAATCAGATACGCTTCACGCTAAGCCTACAGCTGGGTGTATATATTCGGGTATCTCGATTATTTACCAGGTATTGAGGATACATCCTTATAAGGATTGACAACTGGTCTCCATCAAAATTGGGGATGCAGGTATTTCTCAAGTACACTTAAACATATTGGGTTAAAAACGAAAAGTGGTACTTGGCTTACATGCTTAGCCAAAAATTACCCTAAGCAAAAATTCTTCCAACTGACATGACGCTGAAGAGTCTAATTTCTGGGTAGTAAACTATTTGGAAAAGCCTAAAAGGTTAAAGATCATTGACTTTATGTTTAATTGTTTCACAATTAAGCACAAAGTCAGGGGCTACACCTAATAGGTGCGCTTATTCGGCGCACACTATTTATATTTTTCTATGAAGCCCTTTATAGCCTTGTTGCCAGTTGACATGAAGCAGGACTCAGGAGAAGAAGCACTCGGATAAAGAGTACTCGGAAGCAATGCACTCGGGAATTCTTCACCATGGAGGATGAGCACTCGGCATCAGCTGTGACTCAGCTATGAAGGTCTTAGGGGCTGCTGTGGAGGCCATGGGCCCCCGGGTACCTCATGAGAAGCTTTTGGGCCACTCGGACAAAGGATGGGCCTAGCCTTGTAATTAGGGATAAAATAAGACTCGCCATACATAACTTTGTATGACAAGGAAAGGATACAGTCCTAGTTGGGAACATTGTATCCCTAGAAGAAAATCCCTTGGTCGGAGTCCGACTGGGATTCCTACTCTGTAACCCTATCCCCTGGTATATAAGGGGAGGCAGGGCGCCCCATGAGGGCATAGCACAAATCTCACCAGAGAAACCTCAAAGGCAATACACCACAACTAGACATAAGGTATTATCTCATCTCAAGGGCCTGAACCAGTATAAATTATTTTGTGTTCCTTTGCAATCCATCAAGTTTTAGGTTCACGAGTAGCCCCATATATTTATTGCTGATACAAAACATCGATAGGTTGTGTACGGTGTAACGCCCCATTTTTCATGTGGCATTAAAGACTAATTTAATAAAAACCTATTCGTGAAAATTCTATTCTTTGTTTGTGTGTCATAAGTCGTACCAAGGATCTCAGTTTGTTTCCGCTCCTTGAATTCCCAAAATCGACTCTCAAAAATCACCTTTCCAAGTTATCCTTTAAATTCGAATCACTATATTTGAATTTCCCTTCCGAATCCCTATCAGTAAATTCCTTCAAAAATCCTTCAGCTCGATGTTCGATCAAAAATTTCTGGATCAAACCTTGAAACTTTTCCCTTCACCCCCCAGAAAAATTCCATGGATTCAATCTCTCTATTTGAATTTTAAATTCAAACCCTTCCTCTCCTTTGAGTCCCTCTAAGAAATATTCCTTCAAAGCCAACACACAAAATTACTTCTAAGAATGCCAAATTCATACTTTGTTCCCCTTGCCTTGACTCCCCCTCAAATCCTTTGAATTTTCATGAATTCAAACATCAAGATCAAATTCAAATCCCATATCAAATAATCAAAATTTCCCAAGATTAATTCCCTGGAAAATCCAAAATGGTACTGTGCAACCCAAGCCACACATTTTGTCTCATCTGGCCCACCATCTCACCCTCTCATCCCTTTCTAGCGCCAAGCCCAGCTTCTTGCCACTTAGGCTGTCGCATGGCCCACGGCCCAGCTCTGTGCACCACGTGGGCATGAGACACACTCGCCGATGGACACCGCGTGGGGAACACGCCGGAGCGTAGTTCAATCTCCCTCAGACTAATGTGCCCGCTGAACCACTCACGTGCGAGCACTCGCCCACATCGCCACTCGCGCTGGGCCCGCCAGTCAGCTACTGTCTCTCTAGCGCACATCCACTCCCTTGCGACCGCGCGGTTGTCTTCCATGCCATCTCATTCTCCTCCCTGTTGGTGCCTGCGACCAGCTCGGTCAAAAGCTGAGCCAGGCTCCCCTTTTCCCTTGTCAGCCGCCGATGTCACCCTGGCCCCTCCACGGCACGCTGCTATCCGCCAACCCTTGGACAGCCAAAGCCGTCTCTCTTTGTCTCTCGCCTGTGAGCAGCTTGCATCACCGCCGCGCTCATGGTTCAATTCGTGCCGCCAATCACCCCCCTTGGGGCACCCAAGGCATCCTCACTGTCACTTGTTTCATGCACGCATGAAACCGCCACAATGCCATCCTCCTCTGTGTCGTCGAGCTCTGCCCCTACCGCCCAGAGTCCCGAGACTGCCCATGAACTGCCTTAGCCACTTTCCCCGCTCCTCCTCTATAAAGCTGCCCCGAGCTCTATTGTTCCTACCCTCTACACCTCTGCCATTTGGAGCACTTGACAAATCCCTATCCGCCATCATCGCCGTCGTCGTCAATCCTCAGCCGCAACCAAGCCGTTCCCGCCGCGATGCTGCCGGGCTTCACTGGCGCGTCGACCTCCGCCGCCTCGACCCTGGAGCGCAGCACCCTGGAGCCTAAGCACCTTCGCACGGCCTCCTTCCTCGCCGGCAACCCCTATCTTAGTTCCGCAAACGCATGAAGCCGCTCCTCGCCGGCGGTGAGCTCCCAGCCAAATCACTCTTGACTAAAACTTGTGATGGCATATGAGACGTATGGACTCCACATTTTTGGACGATGGACTCATCTCCCTCTGCCGCAACATGGACCCAGTCTCGGCGCCACCGTTGCTCGCTGTTAGCCGCCGTCTGTCTCCCTCTCGCCAAATTCTCTCCTCGAGCGCCCCTCTCAAGTCCTCTCTATCCTTCCTTGGAGCGCAGCCATGGCCATCCTTGCCCTCCTTCTTCCCTTTTCACTACGTCGCCCTCTCTGGTGCCGCCTGCCACCGCCTACCGCCACCGGCGCACCATCATTCCCTCACTGCCGCCCCTATCCTTCCACCGTCAGCTGTCCTCCGACACTAGCAATCCCATCCAAGCAGTCCACTGAATTCTTTGTGAGCTCCTCATTCCGCCAACAAACTCTGCCTGTTCTGGCTCATCGTCATTTGCTGGTGCAGATCCACCACTGTTGGCCATTGGATCAGCCGCTAGGCCTCCTCTCCCCTCCTCCCTGCCATCATGGCCTCCACATGGGAGCTAGCTCAGCTAGACGTGGTCCACATGCCCAATTCAGCCTTTCCCCGTTCCACTTGCACATTCTCTCGGCCCGCCGCGAGCCGCGCCACTACATTGTGGGCCCTCTATCCCCGGTGCACCACAGACCACTCCCGTGCACCTAGCCACTCTTCCTCCCCCATGTATGGTGTTGGGTCTGGTCCATGGACCATGCATCATTGACCAATGGGCCCAAAGCATCTCGGTCCACCATGGACCGCAGACTTAGCAACCCCTTTTCCACTAACACATGGGCCCCTCTTGTCAGTGACTCTAAAGGATATTCCCGAGAATATTCTTTTCTAGAAATCCAATAATCCTTTCTCCCTTTATCCAGAAAATCATTTAATCTTTGAAAATTCATATCTTTCAATCCGAGCTCTGATTGACTCCGTTCCACTTCTAGTAATTTTATAAAATTGAGATATATCTAATGGCACTATTAGTAGTTCTAAACAGGGTCTTTTTCTTGATCTTTGTGTAGGATTTTGATTGTTTACGCTTAGTAACCATCGCCATATTTCTGTTTCGAAGCAGATTTCACGAAGCTTCTCGAAGACCTTGAGCAAGACAAGTCACCTTTGAATAATCGAGCCTATATTTGAACTTAAGTATTTCATTTGCAAATTTGCATCTATTGGCGTGCACTTGAACTGTTCGGCTCGTCTACGAGAGATCGGTGAGCCTACCCAACTTGCTGCATATAACCCTTCCTTGATACTTGCATTACCTTGTTCCCTTATAACCACCTTTGTTTCACCTCGGTATTTGTGCACTCCTGTGTGAGTACCAACATTTGCCCTCAAACTTAAAATTTCAGAAACATCTAGGGTAAAACTGGGTTTTACGAAACCTTTAGAACACGTGGGTCGGAGCCTTGTAAAAGAAAAATGAGTTTTAAAAATGGAGACTCGCAACACAAGGCCGGTCTAGTGTGGGATTCCTGTAGTCACCCGTAAGGACATATTCCTTCGAAATTTCATCCATGCATACAACAGTACAACCACATGGGTGAAATGGAAAGCCCCTGGCTGAGTAGCCTTGTCATGAAAACCACTCCGTCTCCAATCGTACCCGTATAGTGCGAGCTGGTGGCTAGAGTAAGTTGTGTCGCGTGGGTAGAGTGTACCCCCTGTAGATGTTAACTAACTGTTCAAACAACCATGCCCATGGTCATGGGCGAATGTGAGGTGATTCCTTAGCGTAGTTTTTTGTTTTACCCAGCTTGAGGCCAACTCGTGGAGTTAATTAAACTAGAGAATCAATTTGACACCTTTCACTCAGATCAGGCGAGACTTCACCTCGCTCTGGTTGGTTAGAAGCACATATTTGAATATTTAAAAGGAATTCAAATAAAACTGATTGCAAAATATCTAGCCTCTCTTTCAAGCCTGCAACAACCTCTTAAGTTTACCCTAGCTTGTTGAGTATGTAAGCACTCACCCTTTGTCATGCCTAGAAATTCACCAGAATTTCCAAAACTAATTTGTGCAATAAATCCTCATCCAGAAATCAGCCGAGGTACACAAATCGACAATTTGATAAACATAACCAAAATGATATAACGATAAATACTTACAATGGAGGTACTTAGTCCTCACACAGAAGAAAACAGTAGCGAAACGGCAACTAGCGTAGCTTCAGCACCAAGCCACAGGCACAAACTTCTCCTCCTCACAAAGCTTCACTCTGATGATTGCAATATTGCAAGACTGAGTACCACCCACCATACTCAACAAGCCACACTAAGAAATGCAACGTAATGCAATAGGAATACAAAGGAAAGGCATAGTATGGCTTATTTACATAAAACAACATTTAAAACATTTACATTTAAAGGCATTGAAAAACAGTAGTTTAATTATTAATCAATATTACCACCCACTGAACAACGCTCCAACGCAGTTCAGGCCTAAACCTCCAAACTGGAGCTATCAAGTTCTCACCATTTATCATCATTAATCATTAGCATTAAGCAGTATGGGACTAATCATAGAAAACATTGCTAGGCTCGCTCATTAACCGCGAGCATGGCTATTCGAATAGTTTTACTCTGGCCAGAGGTGTACAACTTTACCCACAAGACACAATCTCAACGTCATGTCAGTCATGCGTCGCGATACTCAAAAGTACCCACATAGAGATTGTGATAGGACCCTTCACATAACATGCCCATGGCCACCCGCCAAGTTCTCAGTAGAGGTGGCCCAACCACCAGGCTAGAGAAACTCTTGGCTCCCAAACATATGGTCTTATTGGCACTGCCACTGTAGATTTATTGACACTACCACCTATCAGCTAAACACACCGTGGTGCCTCCTGCTGGGACATGCTATACTACAAGTCCAGCCGTTGCCTATTCTGCCTTGTGGTTAGTACGATAAATGCTTAGCAACAAGTAGTCCGCGAACCGGTTCTTAACTGTCATGAGCACCGCTAGCAACATTCACAATCCTAGTGCTCACAACCCACCATTCAGTCAAGTTTTAGTTGGCACATTAATTAACCAACCACGACCAAATGTCGTGAAAGAACATCCATTAATTATCGATAAATGAATCATTAGTTTCCCACATAAAATGACGCTATAATTTCTAAGCAATGGCTAAGCAACTCCTAAATAATCTAGCTAGATAAATAATTAAACATCCAGCTAGTCAATATTAATCACTCAGAGTATCAAGATATAGATATCAACATCAAAATGGCCATAATTATCAATGGATATTGGATAATAAATAAATACCTATATAATGTCATTCCAAAACATTTCATGCAATAACTTTAAAATAAAATAATTTCCACAAATGGGATCAACATGCTCAAGAAGATTGTCGTGTGACTTGTCTTGCAACAAAACGTCTTCAATTGCTCTTCCGAACTCTTCCGTAGACTTTGCGATCCTCCGAAACGGTGATATACGCGACTACACGCAAAACGATAAAAAAGAAAACCCTAATAAACTCCAAATAAATAATACATAAAAAGTACATAAAAAAGTAGATTATAATTTTAGATGAATTTAGAAAGAAGAACGGGTAGAATCGGAGTTCAAACGGAAAAGATACGACCTTCAAAAGATTAATTCAGAGAAAATCCGAAAAGAAATTGAAAAGGAATATTTCCCAGAATATTCACTGGAATTAAAATTAATACTTTTGACTGTACTGGAGTGGAGTCCACTTATCAGAGGCTAGGCCTACGATGGACTGGATTCATAGATCCGAGGAATAGCTAAAGTGGTGGATTGGAGTGATGTGTCTATCACGTAGACCAGTGAGACTGAGATGGTGACCGAGGTGGACTGGGCTAGGCTGACATGACACTAGTTGAGAGTTATGAAAATCCGACGGCTAAGATACATCTGAGGCGATCGAACGGTTAGAGTTTACTCTGAAGTTTTGATATAGATCTGACGGTTCAGATCTGATCCTAAGATCCGATGACCGAGATGTTTAGGCCCCTGGTTTTGGGTCCAACACGCCGGTCATAGGATAGAAAGGCTACAGGCGGGCCCACATGGCAGTCACCGAAAAGGGAATACACCGGTGGGGACCACACGCTAGCGGCTCACGGCTGGGAAGCAAGCTCCGTGCTCCTCATGGCGCGACGCCAGCGCCAGGGTGCTCGGCCGCGGCGACATCCAGCGGCAGGGTGGCGGCTGGTCGACGGCGAGGGCGGCAAATAACAGCGGCGGTAGATGGCGCAGCGGCGACGGCCCGACGGCGATGTCGCAAGGGAGAGGGGAACGGCGGGACCCACATGTCGGCGGGACTGGGGCATAGAGTGCCCCGGCCGTCGGCCGTAGCACAGCACCGGTGCCCGGGGTGTTCGGCAGTCGCGACGGCCAGCGGAGTAAGTGCGGGACGGAGGCAATTCGCCGGCGTGGGGCGACGGTTCGACGGCGACGCCGACAGGGGCAAGCTTGAGATTACAGCGGGCGGCGACGATGAGGGAAAACGAAGGGCGGTGTGGCAGGTGCTCACCGGCGGCAGGCAAGGGTGACCGAGGCGACACCGGCGAGGATCCCGAACGGCGGCCGGGAGAGGCCAAGTGACGACGACGGTGACTCGGGAGCAGGAGGATAGCGACGCTTGATGGCGCGGGGCGGCGGCGCTCGGGATGTGGCGGCACTAGGGCGGCAGATTAGGGCACAGGGGCGCGGCGGCGGCACGGTGCCTTTTATAGAGAGAGAGGAGGAGAGTCCGGGGCGGCGACGGCACGGTTTCGGCGGAGGCAACGCGGCGGCGCGTGGGCGAGCGGGGCGGCGGCAGTTGCGCGCACTGTGGCACAGGCGGCGACACGGGCCAGGCAGGGCGGCCGGGTGGGCCGTGGGCCCGGGGAAGCAGGCGCCGGTCGGTGGCGGGCTAGGCTAGGCCGGGAGAAGAAGGTTGGATGGGGAAGAACAGGGAAGGGAGAGAAAGGGAAAAAATAGAGAAAAATGAATAAAAAAAGGTAAAAGGAGAAAAGAAAAGGAGAGAGAAGGAATGGGATTTTGGGGAAAATTTTGAGGATATTTACGGGATGTGGGGATTATTATATTTTTTTGAAATACTCTGAATATTAGGATATATATATTCATACATATATATATATACATAGGTATAAATATATATGTTGGAAATCGAACTGTATTTGGAAGTAATTAGAAAACAGAATATATGTAGTAGGTTCCGGGAGACAGAATATTTTGTGGGACTTAGAGAATAAAGAATATTTTCTTGAGGGAATTTTGGGGAGTAGAATATCGGATTATTCTTCGGGTTGGGGAAATAGAGGGGATTTTCCGGGAACTGGGAAAATGGAATATTCTGAATATTATAAATATTCTAGGATTAAGGAATTGACAAGAATGTTTTATTGGGACTGGAATTTGGGGAAATCTCACACGATTGGAGATTTGGATTTGTTTCGATGGAAAAGGGGTTTCGGAAAATACTAAAATCGGGAACTTCGGATTTGAGATTCCGAGGAGGCTTTAGGGTTCCGAGAATGACACGAAACCCTAGAAGAAAAAGGGAGTCAGAGTTCACGATAAACGAGGAGACTTCAAAGGACTAAATCAAGAACAACCTGTACAGGGGAAAAGAAAAGGGATTTATTTAATTACTGCAGACATGGCACCTTAGGTAACCTCCACATCTATCAGTTTTTGAACAAGTTTAGTAAACCGAGACATAAGAACATCTCATCCTGTTTACTCAGTCGGAACCGAATCTCGGGGACGAGATTCTTTTTAGGGGGGAGAGCTGTCACAGCCTCAAATCTAATTCCAGGTAATTAGTGCCATGACCTACTGTCATTAGAGTGCACAAATTAAATTCTTGCATTATCACTTCTTACAAAATAAAGTTTGCAATATTTAAAACCATCAATACAATAAAACCCTAATCAGCAAAATTAGACCAACTCCAAATAGTGCAGCAAGTTGAACAGAAACATATGTGGGAAATATTTTATTCAAATACTAGCTAATTCATCATGAAACAATATAATTTTTCCAGAATTTATTTCATTGGTTTAGACCTCTTGAAAATTCAAACAAGTTTCAGCCTGGATTCTTTTCCTTGACCTATGCATTTGTATAGTCTAAGGATTTTTCTAAAGATGTTTGGCTGCACATAAAATCATGGAAAAATTCCTGTAATCACTTTCCCACATAATTAATCCACTGCAAATTTTACATCATTTTATCACTTCAATAAATACTTCAACCAAGTCCCTCAAATCAGCAAAGCTAGGAAACTAGCTGAAATAAATTGGTTCACTTCTGAAATTCACCAAATGAAAATGAAGACTAATTAGACAGAGCCCTTTTGCCAAAGTGTGTGCCAACATGAACCCTACCACCAGTATTTTTGGCTCATTTTATTTCCCAAAGAAGTCACATGAAATAATAGGAGCAAAGCCCTAGGACATAAATTAAACTGCAGAAAAACTGGATCAATCCCCCTACTTTGCAATTTCACCAAAGATGAACCAGACCACTTCTAACCACGAAATTTTGTCAGCAGGTTAAACCCATCTTTCTCTACCTCCAATAATTTTTCCATAATTTATATCCCTTATTAACCTACTGAAATCACAGATGCAAGACAGCTGTCCATACAGCTCACAACACTTGGTCTCTAGAGTATTCTACTCCCATTTCTCACTTACAAGTGGGGCCCACAAGACCTGGCCCACCTGTAAGCCTCATACTTTCTTTGGACAGTGTGCTTTACCAAGAAATCTACCCACACCCCTCCACTCTTCCTAGGTTTTCACTACAAGGACCCACAAGACAGACTAGACTTAACCAAGATTGTGTAGAAAAATGTAGTCTTACATGTGGGACCCACTCAGGGACACTGTGCAATGGGAGCAACTCAGCACTGCATGGTGAACGTGTCACTGCCTCCTTCTTCTCCTCCCTCATAGCACACACAGAGAGACCTAGATGAGCTCAAACCTTGGAGACCTCGACCATTTTGCCTCTAATCTCACCAGCAGAACCTCCTCCTCATCCACTTCACGTTCCCACCGAGAAAACCGACGGAGACACCAAGGATTGCTGCCGGCAAGCCCATCTGCTCCTATGCCGGCAATGCTCGATCGGTCCCGAGCCAACGCCGGTGAGCTCCATCCTTTCTAAACCTCCAGAACATGATCTGCAACTCCTAATCGTTCCATTTTCGTGTTACCTTGCCCTAGGATCGCTGGCCGAAGTCGCCGTGGCGCCGCCGTGTTCTCTTTTTGCTTTGCAGCGCCACCGCTAGCGTCGCCTCGCCGTTCCGGCCACCTTGGAACAAGCCTAACTGAGCCACTGTGCCTCCAGTGTCGCCACACCTCCAGGAGACCGCCGACCGGAGGATTTGCGCTGCGAAGTCCCGAGCAAGGAGATCGGCTGTCATCTTCTTCCTCTCTAGCCGTTCGCCGCCGCCGTCGTTTCACCTCAACCAGTGAGCCATCTTCCGATCCCTCACTCTCTCACCATCCCTAGGAGGTCCCTAACATTATAGACGTCTTACGTTGGTCTCAGGTCAACCGAATCAAGCCACCGCCATCGCTCAGTGGTTTTTCGCCACGCCGGACCATCCTCTCCTAGACCGGACGGTCCGTTCCATTGTCTCATTCGCCCTACTCTGCTCTATCTCTATGGCGCACTGGCCCCACCTGTAAGAGACAAAGATAAAAAGAAAATCCAAGAAAAACCAATATTTGATTTATTTTGTAACTGAAAAATGGGTAAACTTCACAAATACATAAAAAATCCATCTTAGCACATTTTTGAGTGAAACCAATTTTGTTAATTCTGTAATTTTGTGAACTTTAATGCTGTGAGATAAAATAATAGCACTTCTGTACAGAAAATATCCATAAAATAATATGAAGCATAAATAACTTATTTTGTGCTTAAGAACTTGAAATATTTCTATAAAATCCATTATAACTCCTTTTGAGGTGAACCAAATTTCTATGGATTCATAAGAATGTGCCCTTTAATTTTGTAAAATAAAAAGTGAGAACTTCTGTGTAGGATTTTTCTCTAAAAATGGAAATATCTTTTATATACCTCTTTATAACCTAGAAGTTTATAAATTTCTAGAAAATTCATCCTAATTGCTAAAAATGTGAAACCACTTTTGTTAAACTCAGAAAATTGTAAACTTACTGTGGATAATTTGTATTTGACAAAACTACCTCTCAAAATAGGCCTAAATATTTTCTAACCTTTCTTTTTGATAAACTTGTAAATTTCACAACTAAATCATTTTAAATCAAATTTCAGTAAACCAAATTTTGTTGGAACCAGTAGGTTATGCTCTTTTATATAAAAATACTTGCCTTCTTGAAATCTTAATAGAAAATGTCAGTCAAGTATAATAACTTAAGGTTACAATATAAATAATTACAAAACTGCTATTTTCAGCCTTCCTATCTTGTTATTTTTGTAACTCATAAACCGTAAAAGATTTTGAGGTGATTCTTTCACTAAAATTCACTTTATAATGTAGCCTACCTACTGTATTTATCTCAGCATTTATTGATCATTTTTGCATAGACATGTTTAATTGCTTCTTATTTGCATATTCCCTTTTTATCGATAGATTCGGAGGTTTCGGAGTACGAGGAAACTAACCCAGAGCTTGAGAGTCAACCATCGTCGCAGAAAGGCAAGCATCTAAATCAAGTATCTAAGCATATTGAACCTATATTTTCTATAAATTGATTTGTTTGCGAAGAAAATATTTATATGCATGTTTCGGTCTTGCTAAAATGGGAAAAACGGGTAGAGTTTATATTACCCAATTGTATGCATTTCCATTCCTTGATTATTGATACCATGGTTATACCTTGTTACCCCTGGTTAAGGACTTTGGGATACTGTTATTTTACCGAATGCTTAGCCATGCTTATTCTAGACTTAGAAAGATCCGATAGATGGAGCTATCGGTCTAAAACTAGTTTAATACAAATGGATGGGTTAAAATCTGAAAGGAATAACTTCTAATGTATAATTGAGAATATGTTTGACTTGGACGGATGATAGGGCGATGAAGGGATGGTGTTTCCCTGATGCACGTAGCTCCGTCTGGGTCGTTAAGGACCGAACATGTTGACGTCTATTCAAGCACCCTATGTACTTCCACACGCCGGTATGGGATGGCATAACTTAGTAGCACAGGAGGCTGTGGCCATCTACGCCCGTCCGTCAGTCGTGAGGAGGGATTTCCGTTGGAGGACCTCGAGCGCGCCTGGCTTGGCCGGAGGTGCCTCCCACGATGGTGAGCCCGCCTTAGTCATCACACACGCACGACTAAGTCGTCGGGGGCCCAGACGTGGTTTAGGTGGTTGGGGCTAAGCGTGCAAAAGGTTTTGTTGTGACCTCTAGTCCGCACTCAATGTGTAGAGTGTGGGTACAGATATGTACGGATCAAACTAGAGTGTAGCCATTTGGCTTCTATCACATCGTGTGGGTAAAGATGTACACCTCTGATCAGAGTAAGAACTATTCGAATAGCCATGTCCACAGTTACAGGACGACCGCTTGATGTGTTAGTTAGTTATGTTAGCATCCAACTTGGGATATATGGTTATGGGGTTATGTGATTATATCATGACTTAGGATAGTCATGGATGGATGGGTTTATATAAAAATCTTTGATGATTAAATATGACTTGGTTTAGTCATAAAAGATGATATGCTTGTGTAGCATAATGGTTTGGGCAATGGTGGCCCATGGAGGATGATTAGAGCATGGTTTGTGCTCATTTTTACTTACATTTCAGAACTATAAGCTTGTTGTCCTAAATTTTCAGATTGCTATATTTTGCAAATGCTTATGTTTTAAATGTAGTACTTGCTCAATAAAATCAGCTTTATGCAAAATCAGATTGACATAGCCATACTCCTTGATGTAGAGACTAGCATTACTCCTTTGAACTATTATTATTGTATAAGTCTAGCTGAGTACTTGTGT
Source organism: Oryza meyeriana var. granulata (assembly GCA_003991445.1). NCBI lineage: Eukaryota > Viridiplantae > Streptophyta > Magnoliopsida > Poales > Poaceae > Oryza > Oryza meyeriana. The sequence goes on along the minus strand of RYFJ01000693.1, from coordinate 67,549 downwards.
ACTCACGCTGCATCTTTCAGGTGAGGACAACGACGACATTGATGTGGTCTACTATTATCCCGTCGAGGGTGGCGAGGATAATGTGTAGTTGAAGTTATGCTCTATCCCCAGTCGGTTGCCCTGTGGTATGGGTATGGCACCACTGGTTGTGGGTGCCATGGGCCCCAGGTACCTCATGACAAGCATTTGGGCCACTCGGATAGAGGATGGGCCTAGCCTTGTAATTAGAGATATAGCTAGATTCGGCAGACTTCGCCTTGTATAGAAAGGAATATACAGTCCTTGTCAGGTTCGTTATATCTCTAAGGGGAGATCTCCTAGTCGTAATCCGATGGGGACTCCTACCTTGTAACCCTGTCCCCCAGTATATAAGGGGAGGCAGGGCGCCCCATGAGGGCAGAAGAGAAGGGCACTCATAAGCTCAAAGGTGCACACAAGTTCATCAGAACTACCACCGTATATCCTCAAAGGAATACATACAAACTGGACGTAGGGTATTACCTCACATTGAGGGCCTGAACCAGTATAAAATCCCTCTGTGTTCCTTTGCAATCCACCGAGTTTACATCCGCCGACTAGCCCCATATATTTATTGCCGGTGTAAAACATCGACAGTTGGCGCGCTAGGTAGGGGATTCGGCGCGATCTACATCTACAAGCTCGATGGATCCAGCAACCGGAGTCGACGGCGGCAAATTCTCTCCCGGAGATACAATCTCATTCGGAAGCCTCGACTTCGTCGCCGACATGTTCGGCAATCCCACCTTGGCCGACACGGACCCGATCCAACCGGCCGAGGAACCAGCCGACTCCGTGCCAGTCGGCCTACACGATGCTGCAGCAATCTCTCACGACATGCTGCGGCGATCTCCCATATGCCCAAGTCCAGGGACAACTCTTTCTTTCGGTGTTTGACTCGGACTCGGTTTTGAGCCGGCCGAGATCGGGCCAAAAAAGGAAGAGATCGTCAATTTCCCGTTCGGACTCGGCGACGCCGCGGATATCTACAATCTAGATCCGACGCGGCAAACCCGATCCTCTGGAGTTCGACTCGGATACGGCCCCGAGCCGCTCGAGATCGGATCTAGGGAGGTCGGAGTTGTAATCACCCCCGTTAACTATTCCGACTACGACTCTCAGTCGGACTACGACTCCCAGTCGGATTCCGACTCTAAGTCGGACAGCAGTTCGGAAAGCTTCTTCCCGCCACGAGAAATCTTCATGGCATCCAAAGGCTCTACTCCTACTCTGGAATCACGCCGATTACACGAGCAACAAGAGGAGGAGGCCTGCCGACTGCGAGAACAACAGGAGGAAGAAGCAAGACGCCCGCACACCCGCAACGATGGCTTATGCAGGACTGGGCGAACCGCTCAACAACAAACCCTCCAAACAATAGTCGGCGACCACGACGTCTTTGTCACGCCACAGCAGAACGTCGTGGCCGCCGCAACCCTACTGGACACGGTCCAGCTTGGGCCTGATCACCAGGCCACCCCGACGATCGCAAGGATAAAAGCCATGCTTACCGCTGCTGCATGTCAGCAGCACCAACAGTCGGGCAACACACTCATACTGACCAGTCGGTCAACTTCCCCAGCGGCAGTCTCATCCACCTCAAAGCGACATCGAGCGGCCAGCTCTAGTCGGCAGCACGCTGAGTCATGCCAGACGTCACTCGGCAACCACAACAACCGGCAACGTCAAAACGACCGTCGGGACAACCAGGACCTCCGAGACCGACTACGGCGCGACCTTCAGCAAGACATCAATGCTCGGCGCCGCGAACGAGAAGAAGAAAAGCAATGCCAGCTGGAAGACAAGAACAAGCGTTTCGGCCTCCACCACGAGCGGTTTCATCGCCATATTCGGAGTCGGAGCCTTCATAAAGACGAAGGCATACCGGCCTTCACCCAGGAGCTACAACAGGTCGACTGGCCGTCGAGTTTCAAGCCTACAAGCATCGACAAATACGACGGCAAGACCAATCCCGAGTCCTGGCTCACGGTCTACACCCTGGCGATCCGAGCAGCTGGAGGAAATCACAAAGTCATGGCTAACTACCTCCCGGTCGCTTTAGCCGACTCAGCGAGGACATGGCTAACAGGACTTCCCAAGCAATCAATCAGCTCCTGGGGAGAACTCCGAGAACGCTTCATCGCCAACTTCCAGGGGACATACGAGAGGCCATCTTCCGAGTACGACTTATATCAGTTACATCAAAGGAAGAACGAGTCCCTTCGTGACTTCATTAAGAGGTTTTCTGAGAAGAAGAACTCAATCCCTAACGTCAAGGATGAGGTCGTCATCGCCGCCTTTCGAAAAGGAGTCAAAGACACCTCATTCATCGACAAATTTACACGGAAGCCTCCCAACTCTGTCAAGGCTTTATTCGACATGGCGAACAAGTACGCCGACTCAGCCCACGCTGTTGCTGAGGCTCTCGAAGACAAAAAGGCATCCTGACAGAAGAAGCGGGAGGGCACCAACGACGCGGTCCCGACTAAAGCCGGGAATCGCAAACGCAAGTCAGACGGCTTCAGTTGCCATGAGCAACATTATTCCCGCTGACATGACGCGGATGAGTCTAACCTTCGAGTAGTGCACTACTCGGGAAAGACTATAAAATTCTCATTCCCGCTGACATGACGCGGAGGAGTCTAACTTTCGAGTAGCATACTACTCGGGAAAGACTATAAATATTCTTCTAGCTGACGAGCTGAAGAGTCTAACTTCCGAATGGGACGCCACTCGGGAAAGACTATAAACACCTTTTCCAGCTGACATGAAGCTGACGAGTCTAATTTTCGAGTAGTATATTACTTGGGAAAGACTATAAATAATCATTCCGGCTGACATGATGCCGACGAGTCTGATTTTCGAGTAGTATACTACTCAGGAAAGACTATAAACACCCCCTTTCCAGCTGACATGACGCTGAAGAGTCCCATATGCGAGTAGCATCCTACTCGGCAAGACTATAAACATACATCCCGACTGACATGAAGTCGAAGAGTCCTACATACGAGTAGTTCCCTGCTCGGCAAGACTATAAATTATATTCCGGTTGACATGATACCGAAGAGTCTCATGTACCAGTAGTAATCTACTCAGGAAAGACTATAAGGTTAAAGATCTTTGACTTCATGTTTAATTGTTTTCACAATTAAGCACAAAGTCGGGGGCTACACCTAATAGGTGCGCCTATTCGGCGCACACTATTCCAACATCTACATGGAGCCCTTCATAGCCTCGCTGCCAACTGACATGAAGCAGGACTCGGGAGAAGCAGCACTCAGACAAAGAGCACTCGGGAGCAATGCACTCGGGAAGACTTCACCGTGGAGGATGAGCACTTGGCATCAGCTGTGACTCAACTATGAAGGTCTTGGGGGCTACTGTGGGTGCCATGGGCCCCGGGTACCTCATGACAAGCATTTGGGCCACTCGGATAGAGGATGGGCCTAGCCTTGTAATTAGAGATATAGCTAGATTCAGCAGACTTCGCCTTGTATAGAAAGGAATATACAGTCCTAGTCGGGTTCGTTATATCTCTAAGGGGAGATCTCCTAGTCGTAATCCGATGGGGACTCCTACCTTGTAACCCTGTCCCCCAGTATATAAGGGGAGGCAGGGCGCCCCATGAGGGCAGAAGAGAAGGGCACTCATAAGCTCAAAGGTGCACACAAGTTCATCAGAACTACCACCGTATATCCTCAAAGGAATACATACAAACTGGACGTAGGGTATTACCTCACATTGAGGGCCTGAACCAGTATAAAATCCCTCTGTGTTCCTTTGCAATCCACCGAGTTTACATCCGCCGACTAGCCCCATATATTTATTGCCGGTGTAAAACATCGACACTGGTCTTATCCTTTATGTTTATATTCCGCTGCTATCTTTTACGCTACTCTGTGATGTATCAGGGTGTGTAAACCCTCTATGTAATATATATATAACCCTGCTGCCCTTTTATCCATGTTTAGAGTACTTGTGATGTTTATCAATTGCTTGCGATGAAAGTGTGAGGCTAGTTGCTTTCTTGGGGACTAGCTGAACATGAGTATGAGTTGTGTAGAATTGAGATGGTTGGGGGATAGCTATTGTGGTTCGAGTCCTCTGGGGTACGTATCGTGTTTGGTCACCACCATCGAGTGGTTTGACGGGCATATGATGGGGAGGACTGGCAAGCTATCCTTATGATTATCTCTTTTGTACACTTCTCGGCATTTTGGATGTGTATTGTGAGTGGGTAAAGATTATGGCAAGGCTGCGATGAGGATGGATGGTTACTACACTTATTTGGGTTTTATTCGAGATCCCATCCATCTAGATATTTCGCGTTGTCATAGTGGTTACCCTTCATAATGCATTTCCGGGGTGCCCACAGGTTCGGTTGGTCTCCCATTCTTTCCTGCAACTCTTCTGGTGGCACTTCTCGAAGTCCATCTCATTGTTCGTCCTGGTGGTAGTTTGTATCTTGATCCATTTACCATCGACTAATGTTTCAGGACTTTTCTGAACTGTCGTGCTTGAATCCTTCTTGACTCGTGGGGCTAAGTATCCTCTATCTCCAACAGCTTCTTAGAATTCGAAGGTTGTTCCCTTGAGCAATCCTGTATTTGGTGATCTGATCAACTGCTAACTAGACCTAATCCCTTTAGTGACAGGTCCAATTCGATTCCACTTTCCATTTGTCATTGGCATATCTTATATACTCTCTTGTTGACAGCATACCATTTCTTCAACTGTGCACCAACATAGGGATGGTGCCGAGGTGTTCTTGACCACTAATCCTCCTAGGTGGCATACTTTCCTTCCTCTACTGAATTTACTTCGTTCGTTTTCTTTATCAATCACCTTTCCTCCTACCTTCCTACTCACTGTTTCTTAGAATCCCCATACCTAGATTCTCATAATAGTGATAGAAATATTCATCTATAACTTCGGGGTCATCGTAGGTATCTTGTCCAATGGCTACATCAACTGCTTTGACGGTTGCTGATCCATAATCGAAATTCTTATCTCCTGATGTCAGTGCCCAAGTCCTGGTGAGTACTTGCTTCAACTTCTCGATTTAGGAGGTACCATCTGGTTTACTAGATTTCGTAATTAGACCCACTGTTCATGATAGTGAGTTCTCCATGTTCCTGCTGGGCTTTAACTCGAACAGCTTCCAACCATGCTCTTGGGTTGCATAAGTTTATACTTTGTTCCTAAGTGATCACGTCCTGAAACTCCTGACTATTACTCCAATGATCCAAGTCTTCCGTTGGGTTATTAGTTAAACGACTTCTTCATGGTCTAATATCTCTCTTGGCCTTTAAATTTGTCCATATTTGGCTTCTGTCCTTGTCCTTGTCGCTTTACCATTTATTCAAATGAATGGGCTTAGCACCGGGGTGACGACTGATATTATCCATGAAGATAATAACTTTGTCAGGCTTACTTTTCCCAACATAAACTGGCTTTCACTAACTCCATTAACATAAAATGGCTTTCACTAACTCCATTAACATAAACTGGCTTTCACTAACTCCATCAAGAGTTAGACATGTCTTCCCTTCTTCCAAATTCTGACGCTACCGACTTGTCTTTCTTTTACTGTAATGACTGTTGCGACCATGACGTCGTTGATGCTTCTCGGCGATGACTGGCACTTCGGCTTTGGGTGAAGTCTCGAGAAGTTATCCATATCCAAGTGTTGTTTTTCTGGTCTCGATTGTAACTGGTAGGGTCGTTCTCTAGAGAAAGTTGGAACGGCGAGGATGATCCGTAAATTCTGGCTTAACTGGTCTCTTAATGTTTCGCATCATGTTCTTCTTATCTTCCTGACGAATTGCTTTGAAGATGAATTAAACCAACTATTCATTACTTGTGCCTTCTTAGATTTGCCTAAAGGTTAGCTCTATCTGGCCGACCTATACCCATTACTAGCTTCCACTATCCAACAAAGGTTTGCTGACTCTCGGTGAACTAGGGTTTATGACAAAACCGAGTTTACATATCTTAAGCTGAACAGACGTCATGATTGTGGTTGTTTACGGCCAACGGCTAAATCCAACATAATCTCTTCCTTCATATCACATGTATAAAACTTACCATCCATGGTGGAGAAATCAACGGGGAGAGAAGATATAGAGCAAAGAGAGAGAGAAAGGAGAATAACTCTTTACTAAAGATTTAAATTATTACTGAACTGCAATGAATATAAGGTGTTGATTATTACACTGCCAAACTAGTATGGCCATATCACCACCTGACATACGCCATACACTACCCAACCACACAAGCACAAAAGAAGCAAACACCAGCACACTAACAAGAAAGCTAACACACGCGACTAAACTAAACGGGAAAACTAAACTTGAGGGTGCAGCTTAGCCTTTGGGAAATTAATCGGAGAGCCTCTTTGACTTCTTCGGCTGAGGGGCATCAGCTTCTTCTTTCAGTTCCTTCAGGTCCTTTCCAACTCTCGGATCCTTTTATGACGTAGTTCCTGGTTCTGTTGAGTTAGTTGATCCACTTGTCTTTGCAGCTTATCAATCTTCATCTGTTGCGCATGTAGCTGGATTCTGGTTCTTTCCTAGTAGTTGGCATGAAGGTCATCCAAATAATGTAGCATCGTCCTCATGTGCACTATCACCATATTGTCTTCATACCAAGTATTTTCACAACCATTCTGCAGACCTGACCAACTGTGAGAGGGATGATGATGATACACCGTATTTGCTGGAGCAATGTTGAAGTGATGATGGAGTTGGCATAAAGCTTCATAAGATATTCCTCCCAAGCGGACAGGAAATGATCAGGTTCGGCAACAAAGATGAGTCGAGTGAGATCTTCTCAGTTGGAGTCGAGTGTCACCATGATCTTGCAGCAGAAGTCTGTACCGTTGTTGGCAATTGTGTGGTGGTACACTGGCAAAGTCTCATACCCGATTTTGGTAGCCATGCGGCGAAGCTCTGCTGAGAAACCACTGTCTCCAAGGTACACACTTTCTCTGTTGGCCATCTATACAAAGTTGAAAGGTTTAAATCAGTAACCTTCTTTTGTTGCCTCTGGTTAGGGGTAAGGAGAGAGAAAATCAAACATAGAAGAGGGAGAGCAAGAAGATTTTCACAAATATAGTTTTCCTTTCGCAAGCAGGTTCTTAATGGCTTAACCGTTTGGCTTATCCTATAGTCAAGTTTTGGCACTGATACCAACTTGTCACGCCCAGAAATTCACCAGAATTTTCAAAGCTAATTTATGCAATAAATTCTTGTCCAGGAATTAGCCGAGGTACACAAATCGACAATTTGATAAACATAACCAAAACGATATAACGATAAATACTTACAACAGAGGTACTTAGTCCTTACACAGAAGAAAACAGCAGCGGAACGGCAACTAGCATAGCTTCAGCACCAAGCCATAGGTAGCTCAACTGGGGTATAAGCCAAACACCAAACTTCTCCTCCTTGCAAAGCTTCGCTCTGATGATTGCAATATTGCAAGACTGAGTACCACCCACCGTACTCAACAAGCCACACTAAGAAATGCAATGTAATGCAATAGGAATCAAAAGGAAAGGCATAGTATGGCTTATTTGCGTAAAACAACATTTAAAAGCATTAAAAATCAGTAGTTTAATTATTAATCAATATTACCACCCACTGAACAACGCTCCAACGCAGTTCAGGCCCAAACCTCCAAACTGGAGCTATCAAGTTCCCACCATTTATCATCATTAATCATTAGCATTAAGCAGTGTGGGACTAATCACAGAAAACATTGCTAGGCTCGCTCATTAACCACGAGCACGGCTATTCAAATAATTTTACTCTGGCCAGAGGTGTACAACTTTACCCACAAGACACAATCTCAACATCATGTCAGCCATGCGTCGCGATACTCAAAAGTACCTGAATAGAGATTGTGACAGGACCCTTCGCATAACATGCCTAACAGAATGGCCACCCGCCAAGTCCCCAGTAGAGGTGGCCCAACCTCCAGGCTAGAGAAACTCTTGGCTCCCAAACATATGGTCTTATTGGCACTGCCACTGTGGATTTATTGACACTACCACCTATCAGCTAAACACATCGTGGTGCCTCCTGTTGGGACATGCTACACTACAAGTCCAGCCGTTGCCCATTCTGGCTTGTGGTTAGTATGGTAAATGCTTCGCAACAAGTAGTCCGCGAATCAGTCCTTAACTATCATGAGCACCGCTAGCAACATTCACAATCCTGGTGCTCACAACCCACCATTCAGTCAAGTTTTAGTTGGCACATTAATTAACCAACCACGACCAACTGTCGTGAAAGAACATCCATTAATTATCGATGAATGAATCATTAGTTTCCCACATAAAATGACCCTACAATTTCTAAGCAATGGCTAAGCAACTCCTAAATAATCTAGCCAGATAAATAATTAAACATCCAGCTAGTCAATATTAATCACCCATGGTATCAAGGTATAGATATCAACATCAAAATGACCATAATTATCAATGGATATTGGATAATAAATAAATACCCATATAATGTCATTCCAAAACATTTCATGCAATAACTTTAAAATAAAATAATTTCCACAAATAGGATCAACATGCTGAAGGATATTGTCGTGTCACTTGCCTTGCAACAAAACGTCTTCAATTGCTCTTCTGAACTCTTCTGTAGACTTTGCGATCCTCCGAAACGGCGATATACATGACTACATGCAAAAGATAAAAAAAAGAAAACCCTAATAAACTAGAAATAAACAGTACATAAAAAGTACATAAACAAGTAGATTATAATTTTAGATGAATTTATGTAGAAGAACGGGTCGAATCGGAGTTCAAACGGAAATGATACGGCCTTCAAAAGATTAATTCAGAGAAAATCCAAAAAGAAATTGAAAAGGAATATTCCCTGAATATTCACTAGAATTAAAATTAATACTTTTGACTGTACAAGAGTGGAGCCTACTGATCAGAGGCTAGGGTTACCATGGACTAGATTCATAGATCCAAGGAGTAGCTGGAGTGGTGGATTGGGGTGATGTGTCTGCCATGTAGACCAGAGAGGCTAAGATGGCGACAGAGGTGGACTGGGCTAGGGCTGACATGGCACTAGTTGAGAGTTATGATAATCCGACGGCTGAGATGCATCTAAGGCGATCGGATGGTTAGGGTTTACTCTGAAGTTTTGATGTAGTTCTAAGGGTTCAGATCTGATCTTGAGATCTGACGACTGAGATGTTTACGCCCGTGGTTTTAGGTCCAACATGCCGGTCAAAGGAGAGAAAGGCTACAGGTGGGCCCATATGGCAGTCACCGAAAAGGGAATACATTGGCGGGGACCACACGCCAGCGGCTCACGGCTAGGAAGCGGGCTCCGTGCTCCTCATGGCGTGACACCAGCGCCAAGGTGCTCGGCAGCGACAACATCCAATGGTGGGGTGGCGGCTGGTCGACGGCGAGGGCAGCAAATAACGGCAGCCGTAGATGGAGCAGCGGCGACGGCCTGACGGCGATCTCGCAAGGGAGAGGGGGACGGCGGGACCCACATGTCGGCGGGACTGGGGCATGGAGTGCACCGGCCGTCGGCCATAGCACAGCACTAGTGCCCGGGGTAAGACAGCCGGCAGAGCAAGTGCGGGACAGAGGAGATTCGCTGGCGTGGGACGACGGTTCGACGGCGGCGCTGATAGGGGCAAGCTTGAGATGACAGTGGGCGGCGACGATGGGGGGAAAACGGAGGGCGGTGTGGCAGGTGCTCACCGGTGGCAGGCAAGTGTGATCGAGGCTACACCAGCGAGGATCCCGAACGGCGGTCGGGAGAGGCCAAGCGACGACGGCGGTGACTTGGGAGCAGGAGGGCGGCGACACTTGATGGCACGGGGTGGCGGCGCTCGGGATGTGGTGGCACTAGGGTGGCAGATTAGGGCACAGGGGCGGCGGCAGCATGGTGCCTTTTATAGAGACAGAGGGGGAGAGTCCGGGGCGGTGACGGCGCGGTTTCGGTGGAGGCAACGCGGCGGCGCATGGGCGAGCAGGGCGGCAGCAGTTGCACGCGTCGTGGCACAGTCGGCGGCATGGGGCGGGCAGGGCGGCGAGGTGGGCCGTGGGCCCAGGGAAGGAGGCGGAATATTTTGTGGGATTCAGAGAATGCAGAATATTTTCTCGAGGGAATTTTGGGGAGTAGAATATTGGATTATTCTTCAGGTTGGGGAACTAGAGGGCATTTTCTGGGAACTAGAAAAATGGAATATTCCGAATATTATAAATATGCCAGGATTAAGGAATTGATAAGAATGTTTTATTGGGACTGTTTTTTGGGAAAATCTCAGATGATTGGAGATTTGGATTTGTTTCGACGGAAAAGGGGGTTCGGAAAATACTAAACTCAGGAATTTCGGGTTTGAGATTCCGAGGAGGCTTTAGGGTTTCGGGAGCGACACAAAACCCTAGAAGAAAAAGGGAGTCAGAGTTCACGATGAATGGGGAGACTTCAAAGGACTAAATCAGGAATGACCCGTACAGCGGAAAGGAAAAGGGATTTATTTTATATTTATTTAATTACTAAAATGATATTTTTCCCATTAAAATTAATTCTAGAGCTCCAAAAATTCCGAGAAAATTTCAGAGGGTTTATTAATTCGTAGGGAATTTACCAGAAGTAAATGCCAGCATGAAACATGAAGAATTTAATATTATAAATACCCAAATGCTTAAAATATTCTGACAAAACACCAGGAATATAAAAGCATCCAAGTATTTAATTAAAATTTTAACTTGGGATTTTTTTAATATTAGAAATTTAAAAATTTTATTGAAAAGTTTTCTCAAACAAATTTTCCAGTGTATTCTTGTATTTCCATTTACCCAAACTGATTTTTAATTAGGCCAATTTTCAGGGTGTGACACCCTTGCTCTATATATAGTTCCTTCGTCAGGAAGCTGGAGCTGGAGTTGTGGTGAAGTGAAGATTAGGGTTTTGTCCTGGTTCCTAGCCGCTGCCTGTGGTGTTGGGAGTTAGTCCGTTGGTTTCTGTGCTGTTGCTGCTTCTGTGCTGTTAGTTGTTGTCTCCGACATGCTCTGAAGCTGCAACATAAGTTATGATATAAGTTCTATTATGTAATTAAGGACTGCAATGATGCATAACTATTTTTGTGGATACGAGCACTGTGTCCTGGGACTGGTATCACTATCACAGTTCCGCAAGGAGCCGTTCACGCTGTTCTCCTATGGCATGCCCTATCTAGTGCCGTTGTACGGCGGTGCCAGATTGTGGTCTGATAGATGGTGAACACGAGGGCTGTGACTGCAGAGCGTGCATAGGCACGAACAGTGCTTACAGAGTACATGCTATACACACAAGTCTAGAGAACCGGTGGATCGGCATGGTGATTGTATGACTTCTAGATGGCGTATTTTCATCAAGGTAGAGTTTGTTAGAATACGTGTTGAATATACTAATCCTATTAGGTTACAGTTGTACTTGGAGTTGTATTAGGTGGTAGGGGGTGTAGTTAGTGTCAGATTATGTAACCCGGTAACCTTTTAAATAGAGAGGGGCACGCCACTATGTAACCATGGTGATGACAATATAGCGTAGGAACACAGGGAGAGGATGGCAGTGTGCCCATGGACTCGTAGCGGCTAGGTGTGCTATGTTGATTGGGGAGGAGCGCTGATAATCAGAGCCCCAGGGATTAGGCTTCAGCTAAACCTTGTTAACAAATATCATGTGTTCCTGTGTCATTATCTGACATGTCTATGGTTGATCAATGGCTGACAAGATCGAAGAGGTTAGTCGTCGTTCTACTATATCGGCTAACTTTTATAACAATTTGTTCCGAAAAAGATCTCTAAAAGTTGGCGAGGAAGAGGAAATCATGGTTGGTGGCAACGGAAAAGGGGACATGATTTGACAAATGATGCTATAATATCTAAGAATAGGTTAAGATGGTGCTCGGAATACATTCTAGATTTCCAGTATGCTGGAAAGCATCATTTGAAGAAAGCAAGAGCAAATGCCAGTAACAAGGGAAATAAAATGTGTATTTGGCAACTCATACTAGCTAGAAGTCCTAGATTTCCATCGTCATCAAAAAATTCCTAGCACCTGAGCTCACTGAGCACATATATTCCACACGGTTTCTGAAGCTGTGCAAGTCTGCACAAGAAAGTCGATACAAGAACCATGAAGAAAAATGGATGTGATAGAGATGGTATACTAGTATATATGTATCATTTACCAATTTGATGTAGAGGAATTTGTGCATTGCCAAATCAGCTTGTTCAGAAAAATGCTAGAGATAGTATTGCAAAATACAATTAGTTGTACGGTGATATTGAAAACATCATTTGTTCTAAATTAAACTGTTGTGGACTGTTACCAATTGTCGATGCTTTGTATCGGCAATAATAATATGGGGCTACTCGTGAGACTTAAACTTGATGGATTGCAAAGGAACATGAAACGAGTTTATCCTAGTTTAGGCTCTCAAGGTGAGGTAATACCCTACTTCCAGCTGTTGTGTATTGCCTTTAAGGTTTCTCTAGTGAGATTGCGTTCTTCTGTTGTTGTCTTGCCCCGAGGGGCTCCCTACCCCTCCTTATATACCAAAGAGGTGAGGTTACATGATAGGAATCCCAGTCGGACTTCGACCAAGGGATCTCCTTCTAGGAATACAACGTGCCCGACTAGGACTCTATCCCTTTTCTTATCATACAAGGTAATATGCACTATCCGAGTTTCCACAAAGCTTCCCAAGAGGTAGCCGGGGCCCATGGCCTCCACAGTAGCCCCTGAGACCTTCATAGTTGAGTCACAACTGATGCCGAGTGCTCATCCTCCTTGGTGAAGACTTCCCGAGTGCCCTGCTCCCGAGTACCCAGTGTCCAAGTACCTCTTCTCCAAGTCCTGCTTCATATCAGCTGGCAACGAGGCTATGAAGGGCTTCATAGGAAAATATGAATAGTGTGCGCCGAATAGGTGCACCTATTAGGTGTAGACCTCGAGTTTGTGCTTAATTGTGAAACAATTAAACATAAAGTCAAAGATCTTTAACCTTTAAGTCTTTCCCGAGTAGTATATTTCTCAGAAATTGGACTCTTCAGCATCGTATTAGCTAGAAATATATTTTTTCTCAAGGTAATTCGGCTATGCACGTAAGCCAAGTACCACTTCATGGATTTTAACCCAATATGTGGTGAGGTGTTCTCGAGAGATACTGGCATCCCCAATTTTAATGGAGATCAGCTATTGATCCTTATAAGGATATATCCTCAATACCTGGTAAATAATTCAGATATCTAAACACATGTGTCCAGCAATCAGGCTTAACATGAAGCATATCTGATTATTTTAATCGGTTCTTGTAAAATAGCATCGGCACTGTGATTTTAGCAAAGCTAGCTATCGGCACAATAGGACATGCTATTTAGGAACTCAAATCTTACAACCCATTACCAAGCAAGCCAGCCCAAGCCTACTTACCCAACTGTCGATGTTTTATATCGCAATAGTTATATAGGGCTACTCGTGAGACCTAAACTTGATGGATTGCAAAGGAACATGAAACAATTTATCCTAGTTCAGGCCCTTGAGGTGAGGTAATACCCTACTTCCAGCTATTGTGTATTGACTTTGACGTTTCTCTAGTGAGATTCTCCTATGCCCCAGGTGTGGGTGCTATGGGCCCTGGGTACCTCATAACCAGCATATGGGCCACTCGGATAGAGGATGGGCATAGCCTTATAATTAGAGATATAGCTAGATTCGGCAGACTTTGCCTTGTATAGAAAGGAATATACAGTCCTAGTCGGATGCGTTATATCTCTAAGAGGAGATCCCTTGGCCGTATCCGGCTGGGACTCCTACCTTGTACCCCTGTCCCCCAGTATATAAGGGGAGGCAGGGTGCCCCCTGAGGGCAAGAGACGAGCACTCATAAGCTCAGACGGCCATATGGTTCATCAGAATCGCCACCATAATTCCTCAAAGGAATACATATAAACTGGACGTAGGGTATTACCTCACATCGAGGGCCTGAACCAGTATAAAATCTCCTTGTGTTCCTTTGCAATCCACCGAGTTTCCATCCGCCGAGTAGCCCCATATATTTATTGCCGGTGTAAAACATCGACAGTTGGCGCGCCAGGTAGGGGCTTCGGCGTGATCTACATCTACAAGCTCGATGGATCTAGCAACCGAAGTCGACGGCGGCAAACTCTCCCCTAGAGATACAATCGCATTCAGAAGCCTCGACTTTGTCGCCGACCAGATCGGCAATCTCACCTTGGCCGACTCGGACTCGATCCAATCTGCTAGGGAACCAGCCGACTCCGCGCCAGTCGGCCTACACGATGCTGCAGCAATCTTTCACGACATGCTGCGGCGATCTCCAATACGCCCGAGTCCAGGGACAACTCTTTCTTTCGGTGTTCAACTCGGACTCGGTCTTGAGCCGGCCGAGATCGGGCCAAAAAAAGGAAGAGATCATCAATTTCCCGTTCGGACTCGGCAACGCCACGGATATCTACAATCTACATCTGACGCGGCAAACCCGATCCCCTGGAGTTCGACTCGGATACGGCCCCGAGCCGCTCGAGATCGGATCTAGGGAGTTTGGTGTTATCATCAGCCCCATCGACTATTCCGACTACGACTCACAGTCGGACTACGACTGTCAGTCAGATTCCGACTCTAAGTCGGACAGCAGTTCAGCAGGCTTCTCCCCGCCACGAGAAATCTTCATGGCATCCGAAGGCTATTCTCCTACTCAGGAATCACGCCGACTACATGAGCAACAAGAGGAGGAGGCCTGCCGACTGCGAGAACAACAGGAGGAAGAAGCAAGATGCCTGCACACCCGCAATGACGGCCTACGCAGGGCTGGGCGAACTGCTCAGCAACAAGCCCTCCAAACAAAAGTCGGCGACCACGACGTCTTCGTCACGCCACAACAGAACATCGTGGCCGCCGCAACCCTACTGGACACTGTCCAGCTTGGGCCTGATCACCAGGCCACCCCGACGATCGCAAGGATAAAAGCCATGCTTACCGCTGCTGCATGTCAGCAGCACCAACAGTCGGGCGACACCCTCATACTGACCAGTCGGTCAACTTCCCTAGCGGCAGTCTCATCCACCTCAAAGCGACGTCGAGCGGTTGGCTCTAGTCGGCTGCACACGGGTCACGCCAAACGTTACTCGGCAACCCTAACAACAACCGGCAACGTCAAAGCGACCGTCGGGACAACCAGGATCTCCGAGGCCGACTACAGCGTGATCTTCGGCAGGACATCAAGGCTTGGCGCCGCGAACACGAGGAAGACAAACAACGCCGACTGGAAGACGAGAACGAGCGTTTCGGCTTCCACCACGGGCGGTTTCACCGCCATATTCGGAGTCGGAGCCCTCATAAAGACGAAGGCATACCGGCCTTCACCCAGGAGCTACAACAGGTCAACTGGCCGTCAAGTTTCAAGCCTACAGGCATCAACAAATACGACGCAAGACCAATCCCGAGTCTTGGCTCACGGTCTACACTCTAGCGATCCGAGCAGCTGGGGGAAATCACAAAGTCATGGCTAACTACCTCCCAGTCACTTTAGCTGACTCAGCGAGGACATGGCTAACAGGACTTCCCAAGCAATCAATCGACTCCTGGGGAGAGCTCCGGGAACGCTTCATCACCAACTTCCAGGGAACATACGAGAGGCCATCTTCCGAGTACGACTTATATCAGTTGCATCAAGGAAGAACGAGTCTTTTCGTGACTTCATCAAGAGGTTCTCTGAGAAGAAAAATTCAATCCCGAACATCAAGGACGAGGTCGTCATCACCGCCTTTCGAAAAGTAGTCAAAGACACCTCGTTCATCGACAAATTCAATCGGAAGCCTCCCAACTCTGTCAAGGCTCTATTCGATAGGGCGAACAAGTACGCCGACTTGGCTGACACTGTGGCTAAGGCCCTCGATGACAAGAAGGCACCCTGACAAAAGAAGCGGGAGGGCACCAACGACGCGGTCCCGACTAAAGTCGGGAGTCGCAAACACAAGTCAGACGGCTTCATTGTGGCAATCAGTCACAACCGTCTTTGACTCTCAACAACTGAAGATTATCAGGACAACAAGCGACAAGCTCGGGGGCTCAAAAGCCCAAACGCAAGGATGGCATCCCCACTCCGAAATACCGAACAGCTAAGTCGCTTCCTGATAAATATTTCTTCACTCGGCCTTGCCAATGCCGCTTACACCTAATAGGTGCACAAGCTGCACTCTTCTCTGTTTTTGCTTTTAAATGATTGCAAAAGTACTCAAGTAGCATAAATCCTGATCCGTGAATCTTTGCTCCATGAAAGACGAACTCAAGTCGCCCAAAACGCGTGTCTGGGAAAGAGCCATGAGCCAACTCCCGACGCTAGGGGGCTATGACTAGTCGGGCAAAGTGCTTAAACGTAAGGGGTCAACTACTCGGGGAAATTAATATCAATAAGAGGAAGAACATGAATTTACATATATTGTAAAATACATTTTATTCGGATGATTGTTTTTATCATCAGATGCTACTCATCCGATATCTTTATATTGCAGGCCCAGCTCCGGATAAGCGTGACAGGAACTCAGGGCTGCGAGCCTATCTCCTACGCTCAGGGGCTGGACAAGTTTGCCAAAATACACTCGGGATGCTCCATGAGGGCTACTTACCGAGTACTTGCGCCAGTCGGGACGTCATCTTCCCCGGCTACGCTCCATGTGAGCTGACAACCGACTTCCGGCACTAGTCGGGGGTCGTATATCACTCGGCTGGGTGAGGTACGTCCCATGAGGGTCGCTATCCGAATCCTATGCTAATGCAAGGTTCGGGTACCTCGCTTGGCTATAACTTTGTTGGGTAGGGTATGCCCCATGAGGGTCGCTAGCCTAATCCTATGCTAATGCAAGGTTCGGGTACCCTGCTCGGCTCTCCTGAAGTCAGAGAAGACTTACATCGTCAAAGCGCATCTGGAGTTCTCATGCACTGCGTCACACCTGAGGAGGGCAAGCAGATCCTGCAACACACCTGCTCGGGCACCTGTGGCAACCAGGCTGCATCCAGAACATAAGTAGGAAAGGCTTGCGAATAAGGATTTCTCTGGCTGATTGTGGTTACCGACACCAAAAAACTCATCCTGACATGCGATGCATGATACTTTTATAGAGCTATGCTGGATAGGTCGGCTCAGGCCGGCTTATTTGGTAGCAGCCACCAAGATATGAGTTCCTACAGTAGCATGCTCCATGTGGGCCGCTCGCAGGCTGAGTTGAAATTATAGCGCTGGTGCTACCAACAGGAGCCGATGAGGTAAACAGATATGCTCCATGAGGGCCTTATTGCTAAACATATATGTTTCATTATCTGTTTTATCCACCAGGTCTCGAGGATATATCCTTATAAGGATCACAAGCTGGTCTTCATTAAGATTGGGGATGCAGGTATCTTTCTCGGGTACACCTGACCACGCCGTGGATTTATTTTCATAAAGTGGTACTCGGCCTACATGCGTGGCCATCGGTTGCGATGAGCAACATTTTACCCGCTGACATGATGCGGAAGAGTCTAACTTTCGAGTAGTGCACTACTCGGGAGAGACTATAAATATCTATTCCCGCTGACATGACGCGGATGAGTCTAACTTCTGGGTGAAACGCCACTCGGAAAAGACTATAAACCCCCCTTTCCAGCTGACATGAAGCTGAAGAGTCCCATATACGAGTAGCATTCTACTCGGTAAGACTATAAACATACATTCCGACTGACATGAAGTCGAAGAGTCCTACATACGAGTAGTTCCCTACTCAGCAAGACTATAAAATCATATTCAGGTTGACATGATACCAAAGAGTCTCATATACCAGTAGTATACTACTCGGGAAAGACTATAAGGTTAAAGATCTTTGACTTTATGTTTAATTGTCTTCACAATTAAGCACAAAGTCGGGGGCTACACCTAATAGGTGCGCCTATTCGGCGCATACTATTCATATATCTACATGAAGCCCTTCATAGCCTCGCCGCCAGCTGACATGAAGCAGGACTCGGGAGAAGCAGCACTCGGACAAAGAGTACTCGGGAGCAATGCACTCGGGAAGACTTCACCGTGGAGGATGAGCACTCGGCATCAGCTGTGACTCAACTATGAAGGTCTCAGGGGCTACTGTGGGTGCCATGGGCCCCGGGTACCTCATAACCAGCATATGGGCCACTCGGATAGAGGATGGGCCTAGCCTTATAATTAGAGATATAGCTAGATTCGACAGACTTTGCCTTGTATAGAAAGGAATATACAGTCCTAGTCGGGTGCGTTATATCTCTAAGAGGAGATCCCTTGGCCGTATCTGGCTGGGACTCCTACCTTGTACCCCTATCCCCCAGTATATAAGGGGAGGCAGGGCGCCCCCTGAGGGCAAAGAGACGAGCACTCATAAGCTCAGATGGCCATATGGTTCATTAGAATCGCCACCATAATTCCTCAAAGGAATACATATAAAGTAGACGTAGGGTATTACCTCACATCGAGGGCCTGAACCAGTATAAAATCTCCTTGTGTTCCTTTGCAATCCACCGAGTTTCCATCCGCCGAGTAGCCCCATATATTTATTGCCGGTGTAAAACATCGACACCAGGGGGCTCCCTACCCCTCCTTATATAACAATCACTCGAAGAAAATCTAAGTATTTTACAATGTATGTAAATATGTGTTCCTCCTCTTATTGATTTTAATTTCCTCAAGTATTTGACCCCTTACGTTTAAACACTCTGCTTGACTAGTCATAGCCCCCAAGCGTCGGGAGTCGGCTCATGGCTCTTTCCTAGACACACGTTTTGGGTGATTTGACTTCGCCTTTCATGGAGCAAAGCTTCACAGATCAGAATTTATGCTACTTGAGTACTTTTGCAATCATTAAGAGTAAAAATAAAAAATGCGCAGTATGTACACCTATTAGGTGTAAGCGGCTGCGGTATTGGTAAGGCCGAGTGAGGAATTGATGATCTCATCCCCCTAGATCCGATCCTGACTAGCACTAAGCTGTATCCGAGTCAAACCATAAGGAAGTGAGTTGCCTCCTGGCCCATTTAGATAAGAATATCATATAAAGGAGAAAATATTTATCAGAAAGCGACTTAGTTGTTCGGTATTGCATGAGTTGGGAGTAGGGATGCCATCCTTGCATTTGAGCTATTGGGCCCCCGAGCATGTCACTTGTTATTCTGATAATCATCGGTTCTAGGAGGTTGAAGACGGTTGTGATCGACTGCCACAATGAGGTCCTTAGATTTCCGCTTGCGGTTCCCAGACTTGGATAGGGCCGCATCGTCCACCTCCTGTCGCTCCTTCTGTCAGGGCTTGTCATCAAGTGCCTCTGCCACTGCGTCGGCTGAATCAGCATATTTATTGGCTATCTTGAAGAGAGCTTTGACGAAGTTGGGTGGCTTCCGAGTGAACTTGGCGATGAACGGCGCGTCTTTGACTCCCTTGCGGAAGGCGGCGATGATGACCTCATCCTTGATTTTAGGTATTGAGTTTCTTTTCTCGGAAAAACACTTGATGAAATCATGGAGGGACTTGTTCTTCCTCTAGTGCACTGATATAGACCGTATCGGGAAGATGGCCTCTCATACGTTCCCTGGAAGTTCATGACGAAACATTCACGGAATCCCCCCCCAGGAGCCAATTGATTGCCTAGGAAGCCCTGTCAGCCATGTCCTTGCCGAGTCATCCAAGGCGACTAGCAGGTAGTTAGCAATGGCCTTGTGATCACCTCTAGCCGCTCGTATTGCCAAGGTGTAAACTATGAGCCAAGACTCTGGGTTGGTCTTCCCATCGTATTTCTCTATTCCAGTCGGCTTGAAGCTAGATGGCCGGTCGACTTGTTGTAGTTCATGGGTGAACGCCGGTAGTCCTTCATCTAGGTGAGGGCTCCGACTTCGACTATAGCAATGAAATCACTTGTGGTAGAGGCCGAAGCGCTCACGCTCATCTTCTAGTCAACGGCGCTCATCCTCCTCGTGTCCTCGGCGTCGAGCATTAATATCGTGGCGGAGATCCCGCCGTAGTCATCCTCGGGCGTCTTGGTTATCACGGCGGTCATCACGATGATGCCGCTGTCGATCGTTACTCGGATTGCCGAGTGACGTATGTCGTGACTTCGAGTGACGCTGACCAGAGCCAGCTGCTCGGTGCCGTGCTGAAGCTGATGAAACTGCTATGTCTGAAGCCATCTTGTTTGATGGTATGAGAGTGTCTCCAGATTGTTGTCGCTGCTGGCATGCTGCAGCGGTGATCATTTCTTTGATCCTTGCGATGGTCGAGGTGGCCTGGTGGTCGGGCCCGAATTGTAAGGTGTCCAACAATGTGGCAGCAGCCACGACGTTCTGTTGTGGGGTCACGAAGACGTCACGGTCGCCTACTCGGGTTTGGAGGATCTCTTGTTGAGCAGTCCGCCCAGTCTTGTGCAAGTTGTGTTGCACTCAGCTTGGCTTGCACTCCTACTCATGGCTAGCGTTGCACTCGGCTTGCAAGCGTCATGCGTCCTCCTCCTGTTGCTCACGCAGTCGGCGAGCCTCCTGGTCGCATAGTGTGGGAGCCATGGGCCCCGGGTACCTCACTACAAGCACATGGGCCACTCGGATAGAGGATAGGCCAGACCATGTAATTAGAGATAAGATAGCACCCGGTAGGCTGTGCCTTGTACAATAAGGAAACATAGCCTTAGTCGGATAGGATTCTATCTCTAATAAGGAAATCCCTTGGTCGTATCCGACTGGGATCCTTACCATGTACCCCTGTCCCCTAGTATATAAAGGGAGGCAGGGCGCCCCATGAGGGCAGACCAGATCATTGATCACAAAAACCACCTCAGAGGAATAACACCTCAACTGGACGTAGGGTATTACCTCACATCGAGGGCCTGAACCAGTATAATTCTCTTGTGTTCCTCTGCAATCCACCGAATTCCAGGTCGCCGAGTAGCCCCATAATATTATTGCCGGTGCAAAGCATCGACAGTTGGCGCGCCAGGTAGGGGACCGGCGAATTCTTCATCAACAGATTCGATGGATCCCATCAACGGAGTCAAGGGCGACAAGTTCTCCAATGGAGACACCATCACCTTCGGGAGCCTTGATTTCGTCGCCGATTAACTCGGCAACCTTTCCTTGGCTGAGGCAGATCCGATCTTGCCAGCTGAGGAGCTAGCCGGCGTTGCGCCAGTCGGCCCCAGGGACGTCTCCATCTCCTTCGACGATCTACTACGACAGTCCCTCACATCGCCGGACATCGGGACAACTCTCTCCTTCGGCGTCCGACTCGCGCTAGGCCTTGAGCCAGCGCGGGTTAGGCCGAGAGGGGGAGAGATCGTCAATCTCCCGTACGGATTCGGCGACTGTGCATCTACAACCCCGCGCAGCAGACCCGACCTCCAGCGATTCAGTTTGGACACGGTCATGAACCGTTTCAGATTGGATCTAGGAGGTCGGAGTCGTCCTAACTCCGATAAACTACTCGGAGTCCGACACTAAGTCGGATGGTGGTTCGAGCATCAAACTCGGACTCCACCTTGGCAAGCTTCCTCCTCCCCCGCGAGATCTTCATGGCTTCAACGCCACCTTCCGAGGTGCGCCGACTGCAAGAGGAGCAGCAAGAGGAGGCGCGCCGACTACACAACAAAGAGGAGGCCAACCGACAAGCTCGCAACGACGGGCTTCGACAGGCCGGGCGATTTCCGCCCAGCAGATCCTCCAAACCCAAAGTCGGCGACCACGATGTCTTCGTCACGCCGCAAACGAACGTCGTGGCCGCCGCAACTCTGCTGGACACCGCTCCAGCTTGGCGGATCATCAGGCCACACCAACTATCGCCAAGATCAAGGCGATGATTACTGCTGCTGCCTGCCAGCAACAAGAACAGGCAGGCAACACTCACATACCGACCCATCGAACGGGCTCTCCAGCGGCGGATCATCTGCATCAGCACGACGACGGGCGGCCGCTCCACCCGGCAGCACGAAGAGTCCCGCCAAACAACACTCGGCAATACCAACTACGACAACGGCGGCGTCACCAATACGACCGCCGACCCAATCAAGACCTCGATTGTGATTTACAACGCGATCTTCGCCACACCCTAAGGGCCGGCGCGAAGAACGCGAAGAGGATGAACGCCGCCGACTGGAGGATGAACACGAGCGCTTCGGTCTCCACTACGAGCGGCTACATCGCCAAAACCGAAGCCCAAGTCCTCACGATAATGAAGGCATTCCAGCCTTTACTCGGGAGTTACAGGACGTCCGCTGGCCAGTCGGCTTTAAGCCTACCGGAATCGAAAAGTACGACGGCAAGACCAACCTAGAGTCCTGGCTCACCGTTTACGTCCTAGCAGTTCAAGCTGCTGGGGGCGACAGCAGAGCCATGGCTAACTACCTCCCAGTCGCATTATCCGACTCGGCGAGGACATGGCTGACAGGCCTCCCAAGGCGGTCGATCGGTTCCTGGGGACAACTCAGGGAGCGGTTCATCGCTAACTTCCAGGGGGGACCTACGAGAGACCGGCTTCGAGCACGACCTTTACCAGCCTGCATCAGAAAAAGAACGAGTCTCTACGTGAATTCATCAAAAGGTTTTCCGAGAAGCGCAATCAAATCCCAAGCATCAAAGACGAGGTCGTCATCGCCGCCTTCTGCAAGGGAGTAAAAGACGCCCCGCTCATCGCGAAGTTCACTCGGAAGCCACCATCCACTGTCCGGACTCTCTTCGACATGGCTAACAAATACGCCGACTCGGCTGAAGCCGTCGCAGAGGCCTTCAACGAGAAGAAGGAGCCCCGACAAAAAGACAACAGGGCGAAAACCGACAACGAGCCGCCTTAGAACAAGCCTAGCAGCCGCAAGCGGAAGTCGGACAACGAGGTGGCCAACATGGAGCGCAGTCGATCGCGGCCCCAGTGGAATAACGACTATCAGAAAGTCATGAGCGGGCCTTGCCCCTTTCACCCTAAGGGCCGGCACGCGGCCAAGGACTGCCACATGCTCAAGAAGTTTGCCTCCGAGCAAGCTTCATCGTCTGGCGCTGACAAGGACAAGGACAAGCCAGACTCGGGTCCGGCTGATGATTTCCAGGACCCCCAAGCCGAACTCAACCATATCTTCGGGGGGCCACTCGCGTACGAATCCAAGCGCAAGCAGAAGCTATCAGCGCGGGACATTAACGCGGTCTCCACAACGGATACCCCCCAATACCTGCGCTGGTCAGAGATGGCCATCACCTTCAACCGCGCAGATCACCCAGATCGGATTTCCCACCCGGGACGATACCCACTCGTCCTAGACCCGGTCGTCAGAAATATCAGGCTGAAGAAAACCCTCATCGACGGAGGCAGCGTGCTCAACATCCTGTTCGCCAAGACTTTGGACGAGATGAGAATTCCTCGTTCAGAGCTACGGACGAGCACCGCGCCCTTCCATGGGATAATCCCCGGCTTGTCATCAACCCCACTCGGGCAGATAACCTTGCCGGTGACCTTCGGCACGCGGGACAACTTCCGTACAGAAAACATCTCCTTCGAGGTCGCCGACTTCGAGACCGCGTATCACGCGATACTTGGACGACCGGCCCTCGCCAAATTCATGGCGATACCGCACACACGTACCATGGTGCTGAAGATGCCCGGGCCAGCAGGAGTCCTCTCCCTCCGCAGCGACGCTAAGCAAGCCTTCACCTGCGACAAGGAGAGAGCTACGAGCTGCTCAAAACACAAGAAGGCGGCAGTCGGCGCGCGACAGCATCTGGCAAGCCACTACATCCGAAGTCGATCAAGATCCAGTTCCGGCGAAAAAAGCAGCGAAGTCGGGAATTTCAGCGGACTCTGACACGAAGAAGATCCCCCTGGACCCTTCCGACCCCTCCAAGACTGCCTTAGTCGGGACCGGACTCGACCCCAAATAGGAAGACGCGCTCGTCACCTTCCTCCAAGCCAACAAAGATATCTTCGTGTGGAAACCGTCCGACATGCCGGGCATACCAAGGGAGGTGATCGAGCATGCCCTACACGTAAAGCCAGACGCCAAGCCGGTCAAGCAACGGCTGCGGCGCTTCGCTCAAGACCGCAAGGATGCTATCCGGGAGGAAATCACCAAGCTCCTCGCAGCCGGCTTCATCAAGGAAGTCTACCACCCGGACTGGCTGGCCAACCCAGTCCTGGTCCGGAAGAAAAACGGTAAATGGCGCATGTGCGTCGACTACACCGACCTCAACAAAGCGTGCCCCAAGGACCCATTTGGTCTTCCCAGGATAGATCAGGTGGTTGACTCCACGGCGGGGTGCGACCTACTCAGTTTTCTCGACTGTTACTCGGGATATCATCAAATTAGCTTGAGGGAACAAGACTGTTTAAAAACATCTTTCATCACGCCGTTTGGAGCGTATTGCTATATCACAATGCCATTCGGTCTGAAAAACGCAGGCGCAACCTACCAAAGGGCTATTCAGCGGTGTCTGCACACTCAGATCGGGCGCAACGTGGAAGCCTACGTCGACGATGTGGTGATCAAGTCCAAGTCTAGAAAAGACCTCATTGCCGACTTGGAAGAAACCTTCCAAAACCTTCGAAGATTCAAGATGAAGTTGAACCCGGACAAGTGCGCCTTCGGGGTGCCGTCTGGGAAGTTACTCGGCTTCATCGTCTCGCGCCGCGGCATCGAGGCTAACCCGGAGAAAGTCAACGCCATCAAGAACATGGCGCCCCCGACCAACCTTAAAGACGTCCAGAAGCTGACTGGCTGCATGGCGGCACTCAGTCGGTTTATCTCCCGACTGGGCGAACGGGGCATGCCTTTCTTCAAGCTCCTCAAAAAGGCGGACACCTTTCAATGGACCCCGGAAGCCCAGCGAGCCTTCGAAGACTTCAAAGAATTTCTCACATCGCCCCCCATGCTGGCGTCACCCCTGCCCCAGGAACCACTAATGCTTTATCTGGCGGCAACAACACAGGTAGTCAGCACGGTGCTGGTAGTGGAGCGATCCGAACAGGGTCATCTTCAGAAAATACAACGGCCAATCTATTTTGTCAGCGAGGTCCTTGCCGACTCCAAAACAA
This sequence comes from Oryza meyeriana var. granulata, assembly GCA_003991445.1. NCBI lineage: Eukaryota > Viridiplantae > Streptophyta > Magnoliopsida > Poales > Poaceae > Oryza > Oryza meyeriana. The sequence continues at coordinate 42,425 of RYFJ01000693.1, read as the reverse complement.
GATACCCGCAGGTCCAGAAGCTGCATACGGCCTACTCATCACAGTCCGAAAGCTGGTGCACTACTTTTCAAGCACATCAAGTCACGGTGGTCACAGCGTTTCCACTCGGGGATGTCCTTCATAATCGCGAGGCCACCGGCCGGATCGCTAAATGGGCACTCGAGCTGATGGCGTTTGACATCACCTTTCAGCCACGGACAGCTATCAAATCTCAAGCTCTAGCCGACTTCGTGGCCGAGTGGACAGAAGTTCAACTCCCAACGCCAACAACAAAGCTAGAGTACTGGACAATGTACTTCGACGGTTCCCTACGGATCGGCGGTGCCGGGGCTGGAGTCATACTGACATCCCCACTGGCGAAAAAGTTGAATACGTACTACAAATCCACTTCCCGGCTTCCCACAACGTCGTCGAGTACGAGGCTCTTGTTCACGGGCTCCGCATCGCCATATCACTCGGCATACGTCGACTGGTTGTGCACGGAGACTCCCAACTCGTGGTCAACCAAGTCATGAAAGACTGGACCTGTCTCGACGACACAATGGCGGCATACTGTCAGGAGGTCCGCAAGTTGGAAAATAAGTTTGACGGGCTGGAAATCACACACGTCCTGCGTCAATACAACGACGCGGCAGATGAGCTGGCAAACATGGGATCCAAGCGAGAAGCGGTTCCGACTGGAATCTTTGTCGAGCAACTTATGGAGCCATCAGTCAAGAAGAAACCGGCACAAGAGCAGTCAGGAGGCGAGCCTACCCCGACCACCGACAAAGTGCTGCACATATGTCAAGACTGGAGGGGTCCTGTTCTCAAATTCCTCCTGGACGATGAACTCCCAGAAGATCGCAGTCAAGCCGAGCAGATCAAGCGTCGAAGCAAAAGCTTCCTGCTAGTCGGCGAAGACCTGTACCGAAGGAGCGCATCCGGTGTCCTCATGCGCTGTGTCACCACCGAGGAAGGCAAGTAGATCCTGCATTCAATCCACTCGGGCATATGTGGCAACCACGCTGCATCCAGGACGTTAGTCGGAAAGGCTTACCGGCAGGGATTCTTCTGGCCCACCGCAGTCACAGACGCCAAAGACATCGTTCGCAAGTGCGAGGGTTGCCAGTTCTTCGCAAGACAGACAAATCTCCCCGCCCAGGAACTCCAGACTATCCCTATCTCCTGGCCATTCGCAGTATGGGGGCTCGACATGGTCGGGCCATTCAAGAAAGCGCCAGGAGGGTTCACGCATTTATTCGTCGCAGTGGATAAATTCACCAAGTGGATTGAGGCTAAACCCGTCGCAACAATCACAGCGGCACAAGCAAAGGATTTCATCCTAAGTATACTATACCAGTTTGGGGTCCCTAACCGCATCATAACCGACAACGGCACTCAGTTCACGGCGGGCCTATTCCAAGATTTCTGCGACGACTTCGGCATCAAGATCTGCTATGCATCTGTGGCACACCCGCGGAGCAACGGGCAGGTTGAACGAGTCAACGGCATGGTCTTACAAGGCATCAAGGCCAGGATATACGACCGGCTACAACCATACGCGAGTCGGTGGGTACAAGAACTACCATCCGTTCTCTGGTCTCTCAGAACCACGGTTAGTCGGGCAACAGGGCAATCCCCTTTCTTCCTGGTCTACGGTACCGAGGCCATGCTACCGACAGAGATACAGTTCGGCTCTCCGCGAGTCCGGGCTTACTCCGAAGATGACTCCAACAGCACCCGACTGATCGAATTAGATCAGCTGGAAGAAGCAAGAGACGCCGTAACAATCCAGTCGGCAAGGTATCTTCAAGGCCTGCGTCGCTACCACAATCGCAATGTCCGTGGCCGCGCCTTTTTGGTCGGGGATCTCGTTCTAAGGAAGATACAAACCACCAAGGACAGGCACAAACTATCCCCTATCTGGGAAGGGCCGTTCATAATAGCCGAGGTCACGCGGCCAGGCGCCTACCGACTGAAGACCAAAGACGGCGTCCTCATCACCAACTCATGGAATATAGAACAGCTACATCCTTTCTATACCTGAGTTTTACATTTTCCATGTGTACAGTTTTTCCTGACTCACTACGCCGCTTGTTCCAACCGAGTAGTGAGTCGGGGGCTGCATGTATATATGTGTTCTGTCAATAACATACAAGCTTATTTCACCCCGGTTATGAAGCCTTGCCACGACTGATGCGTTCGCCCGAGTATAGCATCTTACTCCGAACGTTTTTTATCAAGTTCCATCGAACTAACTCGGTGCATGCTACATGGTCGGGTAAAGCTAATGACAACCGAATAATAAGTTTGGCGGCACGACACATATATTTACACATGATCGTATATGAAAGCATATATATACACCGACTACAAAATGTATTGCCTTTACAGACCCAGGTCTCGGGTAATCGCTTCAGTGGTCGGCTTCGCCTGTGAGATCAGCTCCAGCGCTTCCTCGGGCGTCGTCTCCTCAGAAAATCCCTCCCCGATGGCCTCAATGTCCGCCCTCGGGTAGATGGACTTGGTCATTGCTAGGGTCTGGGCCACGCCGGCGGCAACCCGCTCGTCTAAGTACCTTTTCAGGGCACTCGGCGCGTCCTCGAGACGCCCCATTATTTGAGGAATTCTGCTACAGCTGGTCCCTACCGGGCGGGGATCTACAAGGTCAAGGAGCCCTTTCACGGACCCGACGAGGGCCTCCCGTGACTCCCTGATCGACCTTATCTCCTCCGTGTAGAACCGGTACTGGGCCTGGACGTTGGCTCTCATGCCTGCCCAGATCGGCCGGCAAGTAAGCTTGTCAGATTCGGCTACACACAGGGTGACTAATGTATTGGCTGAGATCACAGTCGGGTTGAGGACTTACTTTCGTAGTCGGCCTCCCACCTGGCCACGGTCTTCTCCAGTTCGGCCTTCTCCTCACTGAGCTTGACGACGGCCTTCTCCAACTCGGACTTCTCCCAGCCAAGCTCGGTGTTGGCCTTTGTCAGGTCGGCCTTGACCCTTTCAAGCTCGGCCTTGGCTTCTTCGGCCTCCTTCAGCTGCGACTCCCTCTCCGCTCGGGTCTTTAACTCCGCTTCGAGGTCTGCACCACAGATTAGCCAAAAGCTCAATCATGCAGTCATGACACCACCGAGCAGTCGAGATCGACGTAGCTGGATGAATACATCAACGGTCCAGTCGGGAAGATATGCTCGAGGATTTTACCTCTGATCTTCTCGGCTAGGGCCCATGTCTCAGCCCTGAGCTGATCAGCGCCACTCTTCAGCCAGGCCTCCCTCCTCGTGTGACGCGCCTCCATCTCGGCCTTCAATGCCCGGAGTTGTTGCAATTCCGTGAGGTGGGGAGCCATCTCGACCAGGATCTCTGTCATCGCCTCGTTGCGGTCAACGAGCTTCTGCTCGGGACAAGGAACAAACCGAAGACAGAGTCAAACATCAAGACAAGAAGATTGCTGGAGCTTCACTACAAGAATCATACCGCGACCCCCTGGGACCCGTTGATGGCGGCACGAAGCAGGCTCTCGCGCTCTCTCCTCGCGATGACTTCATCGAGCCTGAAGCTTTTCATAGTGCCATCGCGAGTGGACCACGTGAAGGTCCGGGGCATCACACGTGGGGGAGCTTCGATCCGAGGCAAATGTGGGATCTCCGGTGGCGGCGGCAATGGCGACGATGGCGATGACGATAACCATGATGGCGACGGGGTCCTAGCCTCGGCACCGCCTTCCCCTACAACATCGGGGACCGGCTCGGGGGATCCGTCCCCCGCTTCCATGACGTACGGTGCCTCGGGGGCTGGGGCCTCAGTTTCAACAGCCACCTCTCGATCGAGTGGCGGTAGTGGCCCTGTAGTCGGAGCCACCTCGGTTTCAGCGACCGGGCTGGCCGCCGGCTCAGCAGGTGTGTTCGCTGCCGCTGGCTCGGCTGGGGCGGACTCATCAAGCGGAGCAGATGGGTCAACCTTTTTGAGGTTGATATTGGCCCGCTTCCTGCACAACGAAGCAAGACATCAGGACTGTATTTTAACATACAACGACTACAGAAGGCTCGGAGTAGCGCACCTCTTGGAAAACTTCAGCTTCTTGCCAGCTTGCCCGCTCCCCGGCGAAGCGCTAGCATCGGCACTCGCCCCGGTCGGTGTCGTCGATGGCAGAGGCATATCGGCCTGAGTCGGCCTCGATTCTGGTATGGTTGGTTTGGGTTCCTTCGCCCCAATCGGCCTCTGCTCCGGTTGGCCCCTTGGCGGCGCTGTTGCTGAGTACGACAACGTCGAGCCCAAGCCTGCTGCTCTCAGCCTGGGACTCGACCGCGTGGGCGTTGTGGCAGCGGTGTCCTTTATCTTCAAGCTACCACTCACGGCGCGCGCTGTCATGGCCCCCTCGCCCCGATATAAAATCGGCTTTTTCCCCGCTCTCTTGGAGTCGGGTTGGGCATCAGAGGGACTCCTCGGCCTCTTCCTTGACGCGACCGCAGACAATGGACGAGAGTCTTCATCAAATTCCTCATGCCACTAGAAGCAAGTCGACAAGATACCATCACGCAAGGTTGAACAATCACCGTTCCACAGGCGTTCACCACAGAAGAAAGTAGAAGGTTACCTTGGTCCGCGGCCGGATGAAGCTATAGGCAGCAACTCGGCGGTTATCATCTTCGGTGGCAACGACCCCTTCAGAGAAGTAGCCAAACAAGGTATCGGTCACTGCCCCCTTGTCCGCCGTCTCGCTGCTCACCCAGTCGGGATCGTGTTTACCTTTGAAGGCCCAGCCGAAAGCGCTTCTCAGCTTCAGCGGCTGGACGCGCCTGGTCAGGAAACGACGAGCCACCCAGGGCCCTGTCAAGCCGGCCCTCTTGAGGTCATCTATCTTTGTCAGCAATATATGTGCCTGGCCCAGTTCTTCAAAGGTTGGCTCCGAGGACCAGCTTGGCAACACCGCCGGCGGCATACCAGTAAACGGGTGCAAGGAAGGAGCTAAATTGGCGCAGTAAAACCACTCCTTGTGCCAGCCCTTCAGAGAAGATTTCAAGGGCAAATCGATATATGTTTTCTTCCCATCACTCCTTAGTTGAAGACCGGCCCCCCCAATCACACTGATGTTACTCTTGGAAGGCTGGGGCTTGACATGGAACAAGTGTCGGAAGAGGATGAAATGGGGCTCAACACCCAGAAAGCACTCGCAAAGGGTAACGAATATGGAGATCTGAAGGATCGAGTTGGGATTTAAATGCACCAACTCCAGCCCGTAGAAATCAAGGATGTGGCGGAAGAAATCAGACGACGGAAGACACAAGCCCTGATCAAAGAAAGAGGCGAAAACTACCGTTTCACCAGGACGGGGGTTGGGGCTCGACTCATCCCTCGCCGACCGCCAATGGATCACTTCTTGGCTGGGCAACTTCAGCTCGCTCTCCAGCCGTCTCAGCTTCACCGAGCCGCAATCCGAGATCGGCCAAGAACTCCCTGGCGCACCCGCAGGATTCGTCGCCTTCGGCATGACTGGAGGTGTTGGGATTTGGGGGAAAACAAATCGGGGGCTTGGAATAAACGAAGAGGATTGAAATCGCCCGAGTCCGGGTGGGGAACAGCTGCTGCTAACCCTAGCCGGGCGGGAGGCGAAAAGCTAGGCGCGAAGGTGGAAGACGAAGAGATTGGCTGCTTTGGGGAAGACGATGGAATCTTTTTCTCTCTCCCCATCCTTTTATAGCCTGAACCGACTAGATGGGCTCAGGCCTGCACAGTTGGTATTGGGCCGACAAGACATGAGTTCCTACAGTAGCATGCTCCATGTGGGCCGTCCGCAGGCTGAGTTGAAATTATAGCGCTGGTGCTACCCACAGGAATCGATGAGGTAAACAGATATGCTTCATGAAAGCCTCACTGCTGAACATATATGTTTGGGTATCTGTTTTATCCACCAGGTCTCGAGGATATATCCTTACAAGGATCACAAGCTGGTCTTCATTAAAATTGGGGATGCAGGTATCTTTCTCGGGAACACCTGACCACGTAATGGATTTATTTTCATAAAGTGGTACTCGGCCTACATGCTTGGCCATCAGTTGCCATGAGCGACATTATTCCAGCCGACATGACGCTGAAGAGTAACTTTCGAGTAGTACACTACTCGGGAGAGACTATAAACCTTCTTTTCCCGCTAACATGATGCGGATGAGTCTAACTTCTGGGTGGGACGCCACTCGGGAAATACTATAAATCCCCTTTCCAGCTGACATGACGCTGAAGAGTCCCATATACGAGTAGCATCCTACTCGGCAAGACTATAAACACACATTCCGACTGACATGAAGTCGAAGAGTCCTATATACGAGTAGTCTCCTACTCGGCAAGACTATAAATTATATTCCGGTTAACATGATACCGAAGAGTCTCATATACCAGTAGTGATCTACTCGGGAAAGACTTCCAGGTTAAAGATCTTTGACTTTACGTTTAATTGTCTTCGCAATTAAGCACAAAGTCGGGGGCTACACCTAATAGGTGCGCCTATTCGGCGTACACTATTCATATATTTACATGAAGCCCTTCATAGCCTCGCTGCCAGCTGACATGAAGCAGGACTCGGGAAGACTTACTCGGACAAAGAGTACTCGGGAGCATCGCACTCGGGTAACCTTCACCGTGGAGGATGAGCACTCGGCATCAGCTGTGACTCAACTATGAAGGTCTCAGGGGCTACTGTGGGAGCCATGGGCCCCGGGTACCTCACTACAAGCACATGGGCCACTCGGATAGAGGATAGGCCAGACCATGTAATTAGAGATAAGATAGCACCCGGTAGGCTGTGCCTTGTACAATAAGGAAACATAGCCTTAGTCGGATAGGATTCTATCTCTAATAAGGAAATCCCTTGGTCGTATCCGACTGGGATCCTTACCATGTACCCCTGTCCCCTAGTATATAAAGGGAGGCAGGGCGCCCCATGAGGGCAGACCAGATCATTGATCACAAAAACCACCTTAGAGGAATAACACCTCAACTGGACGTAGGGTATTACCTCACATCGAGGGCCTGAACCAGTATAATTCTCTTGTGTTCCTCTGCAATCCACCGAATTCCAGGTCGCCGAGTAGCCCCATAATATTATTGCCGGTGCAAAGCATCGACACATAGTTAGCATGCATCTTGTGTTGGAGTTGATCCCTTTGACACCATGAGGACCTCGCGTGTTGGAGAAAAGCTTCCCGAGTTGCTGTCCGACTGGGAGTCGCATTTGGAGTAGTTTAGCAGTGTGATGATGACCCTAACCTCCCTAGTCCCGATCTCGAGCGGCTCTGGGCCGTATCCGAATCGAATTCTAGAGGATTGAGTCTACCGCATCAGATTGGAATTGAAGATTGTTGCAGTGTTATCGAGTCTGAGTGGGAAATTGACGATCTCGTCTTCCCTGGACCTGATCTCGATCGGCTCGGAGCTGAATCCAAGTCGAATATCAAGAAAGAGAGTTGTCTCAAAACTCGTAGATCTTGGGTGTTGCCGAAGCAGGATATTGAAAACTGCTGCGGTGTTGAGTAGGCCAACCGGCGCTGAGTTGGCTTGGTCCCTAGCGGATCGGGTTGAAACCGAGTCAGACAAGGTGAGATTGCCAAGATTGTCGGTGATGAAGTCGAGGCTCCCGAATCTAATGGCTTGTCTGGGAGAGAAGCTGATGCCGTCGACTCCTATGGTTGGATCCATCAGGCTTGATGACGATGATCTCGATGAGGCCCCTACCTGGCATGCCAACTGTCAATGTTTTCTATCGGCAATAATTATATGGGGCCTTGATGGATTGCAAAGGAACACGAAATAATTTATCTTGGTTCAGGCCCTTGAGATGAGGTAATACCCTACTTTCAGCTATTGTGTATTGGCTTTGAGGTTTCTCTGGTGAGATTCTCCTATGCCCCAGGGGCTCCCTACCCCTCCTTATATATTGGAGGGATGAGGGTTATAGGGTAGGAAACCCAGTTGGATATGACCAAGGGCTTTCCTTACTAGTACATAGAGTATCCGGCTAGGACTATATACCTTTCCTTGTCATGCAAGGTAATATGAAGCCGAGTTCTACTCTATCTCCAATTGTAGGGACGGGCCTAACCTCTGTCCGAGTGGCCGTAATTGCCCTCCTTGAGGTACTCGGGGCCATGGTTTCCACACCAACGTAGGCCTATAAAGCGGTGGGAGAGAGAAAAGATTCCCCTTTCTCCCCCAATTCACCAAATCGCTTCATCTCCTGCACAGGTGCCAAACTTCGCGCTCTCCTCCCCCAGCTAGGGTTTCCTATAGCTCGAGCTTCCTCCCAAAAATCCATGAAAAATCTCCACTCCTGCTTCGATTCTCATTGTCCGGAAGCCCTCTTGCCCAGTTCCTCACCCCTAACATGTCGAGGGCGCCGTTTGATATCCCCGCCATGCCATCTGAAGCTTGGCCGAGGTCAGATTGCTGTGCGATGAAGCTGGCACTCCTGGAGAGGAAGAAAAATATCCAACCAAAAGAGATCATCATCTAGCGTCTCACCGCCAATGAGTCAATCCCCTCTCCAGGTCCTGACGAGACCATGGTCTTTGCTTCTTTTTTTCGACCATGGTCTCACCCTTCCTTCTTCCGATTTCCTCCGTAAGCTCCTTGGGTATTAGCAGATTAAGCTCTACCATCTCAACCCCAACTCCATTCTCCACATATCGATCTTTGTCACCCTCTGCGAGGCCTTTCTGGTGATTGATCCCCATTTCAACCTCTTCCGCTTTCTTTTTCATGTCAAGCCGCAACCTTCCAAATCTGAAATCCAGGTGATAGGGGGAGGAGGCCTTCAGCTCCGCAATGAGATGAAGAAGGCTTATCTCCATGTTCCCCTGAAGACTTCACTGAAGGGATGGCATCAGGAGTGGTTTTACTGCTCCAATCTAGAGCCCTCCTTGCCCCCTTTTTCTGGAAATCCCCCTGCTGTTTTGGAGAGCTGGACTGCTATACCATCACAGGCTGAGATGGTCCAAGTGCAATTGCTATTGGAGAAGATCGACGTGCTGAAGAACACGGGGCTGACCTGTCCCTAGGTGGCTAGGACGTTCCAGAACTGGCGAATTCGACCTCTAAAGGCCAGGAGTCATCTTGGCTATGATTACTAGAGGAAGAATGATCCTACTCGGGAGAGCACCTTGCTTGGCTATTTTGTCAATGGAGTCGTCGAGACTCTAGACACCGAGCGAGCCCCCAAACCATACCACAAAGATAGGCCTTGGCCAAAGCTAATGTCTTGTGTAATACTTGTCTTGATATCCATATGTGATGTGTGGTATGAATGTTGCTCACTTGAGCTTTCCTTGATGCTTGATACTTGCAGGAATTTCTCAAGTTCGATTCTAACCCACAAGACCAGCTGCCAATGGGGCTAGGAAATGGCCGGCCAGTCCCTCATCAGCCCAACCCAGCCCCAAGAGGGCTGGGAAGCAACCAGCGATGGACCAGGCCAAAAAGAAAGACATGCTGAGTAAGGCATCAGGCGGTCCTATGATCAGAGACCCTAGCAGCACAACCCTAGGATCAACCAGCCCCAGAACCGTATCACCGACTATCACCATGCCCTAGCCGGCCGTACCGAGTACGGTGCCGATTAGGACAAGATCTCCCCCGCCGACTGCTGCACCCATGAGCCCGATAGCTGGCAGCACTCCGCCGCCAAGCAGGCCTTTGGGCCCATCACCGACTACCTCCACTCCCAGCGCATAGGGGTGGAGGTTTAAGACTTCCAAAAGGTATGAACATCTTCAGTCTTTAGAAAATCTTGAGTGGTTTCTTGGTTACTCAATAATGCTGCAGGAAGCCAAGTGACACTGATCTCAGGGGGATAGCACCCTCAACCCCAGTAGCCGCTCCCGCCCCAACTGAGGTTGAGATCACAGCACCGCAGCCCGAGCTGAGTGCTGTCTCAGCCCCTGAGGTTGAGACAACCCACTCGGCCGGGCCACAAACCTCACCCAGTCGGGACACTGTAGCGGATGTCCTAGTCCCTGAGCTCACCCAAGATCCAGCACCACCGATTGATCTATGGCCCAGGACTCCTTCTCCTCCACTTTCTTCATCTTTCGATGATGATGACCTCCTCAGGCTCGAGGCTCCTCTGCCAAATTTCCCCCGGACATTTTATTGGGTTATGCCGGAGGGGGAAGAACAAACCTTTGAGCACAATGAGCAAGCCACCCAGAGGGAGCGAGTCATGCTAATGGAGGCCGCCATCGCCGCATCAAGGAGTATCCGGGTATATAATCCATCCAATTGTGTTTGCTGATTTGCAGCTCCTCAGAATTTTTGGCCATCGTTGCTTGTGTTGTCTGACTTCAACGTATCTTGTGCAGCAAGTGGTCGATTATGAGAAAATGGGCAAAGTTCTGTCCCAGCTTGCCCCTCAGCTCACTCAACTCAACCAGCTCTAGATTGCCAAAGATGATTTGGAGAAGTCTAGCAAGGAGAGGGAGGAGTGGCTGAAGGATTTAGTGAACAAGCTCAGGGACGAGAACTGGGCGTAGACAAGGACCATCAGAGGTATGTTTCTTCCTTGCCCAAGTAACCCCAAACCAATCTTCCTGCATTGCTGATCTTCATCTTTGTTCGGCTGTAGCTCTAGAGACAAACCTGAATAACCAATCCCTGGAGATAGAACGCCTGAAGAAGGAGCTAAAGGAGCTCGAGAAGGCGAAGTCCAAAGTAGACACCAAGTATGCAAGTAAGCTTCATATCTGCTCCGGTACTCTGTTCGACTAGGTATCCAGATTTATGGATGCCTCTTCTCTGTGTGAGCAGCCTTCAAAGCAAGTTCACAGATCCAATTTGGCACTTTTGCTGAAAAGATTAAAATAATAAAGGAGTCGTGGAATATCATAGCTGATTCTGTGAAGACTTTATTAGACATTATGCAGCCAAGCCTGGCTGGGCTCAGCTCCAGCTCCATCTCCCAAGTGGCACAACGCCTTGAAGAAGCCCCTGCACTACTGAAGAAATACTCCTCCGAGTGCGTTGCTGTGGGGATTGCCCAAGCACTAGCCATGATGAAGTCTCTGTACTCCCAGGTAGATATTGAGGCCATCGGAGAGGGCTTTGCTGAAGGTTCTACCCCGGAGGAGGGGTTGGAGTTGATTAGCCAGGTCAGGCCTACTGCTGAGGCCATCGCTGAAGATCTACCCATGTAAACACAAACTTTTATGTAGTCGGTGTCTAATAGAAACAAAATGTAAAAATTGTAAATGCTTTTGATGTTTGTTGTTGCATCTTAGCGAGTTCTTGTTTTATTTTAGCCATCATTAACTCTACCCGACTAGCCAGTTTATGCCGAGTGGTTTGAGATTGACTTTAAAAGGCATTCACTTCATGGTACTATACTTGGGAAAACTAAGCATAATCGTTATAAAACTTCATGACTTAGATAAAACAAGATTGAACTTTATGAACAACAGAGGACATGTATCATCATGTAGCCCCTGACTCACTACTCGGTTGAAACAAGCGGCGTAGTGAATCAGAGCGATAAACTTTATTTATATATAAAAGGAGTACAAAACTCAGGTATAGAAAGGATGTAGCTGTTCTATGTTCCATGAGTTGTTGACTAGGATGCCGTCTTCTGTCTTTAGTCAATAGGCGCCTGGACGTGTCACCTCAATGATAATGAATGGCCCCTCCCATAAGAGAGAAATTTATGCCTATCTTTGGTGGTTTGGATTTTTCTCAGAACGAGATCTCCCACCGAAAAGGAGCGGCCACGAACATTTCGACTGTGATAATGATGCAGGCCTTGAAGATACCTTGCCGACTGGATAGTTGTGATGTCCCTTGCTTCTTCCAACTAGTCTAGCTCGACCAGTCGGTCTTCGGTTGATTGTGCTTCTGAGTGGGCCCGGACTCACGGGGAGGGGAACTCCAACTCGGTTGGTAACACAACCTCAGCACCATAGACTAGGAAGAAAGGGGATTGCTCTGTTGCCCGACTAACCGTGGTTCTTGAAGACCAGAGAATAGATGGAAGCTCTACCGCCCTGCATATGATTGTAGTCGGTCGAACACCCTAGTCTTGATACGTTGTAAGACCATGCCATTTGCACGCTCGACCTACCCAATGCTTTGTGGGTGTGCCACAGAAGCATAATAGATCTTGATGCCAAAATCGTCATAGAAATCTTGAAAAACGCTGCTAGTGAACTAAGTGCCATTGTCTGTTATGACACGGTTGGGAAGTCCAAATCGTTATATGATACTCATGATGAAGTCTTTTGCCCTTGCCGCTGTTATAGTAGCAACGGGCTTTGCCTCAATCCACTTTGTGAATTTATCCACTATGACGAACAAGTGTGTGTACCCTTCTAGCGCTTTTTTGAACGGGCCGACCATGTCGAGCCCTTAAACTACAAAGGGCCAAGAGATTGGAATTGTTTGTAGTTCTTGAGCTTGAAGATGTGTTTGCTAGGCAAAGAACTGGTATCCCTCGCATGTCCGAACTATGTCTTTAGCGTCTATAACTGCAGTTGGCCAGAAGAATCCTTGTCTGTAAGCCTTTCTGACTAACTTCTTTGATGCAACATCGTTGCCACAGATGCCCGAGTGGATGGATTGCAGAATCTGCTTGCCCTCCTCAGGTGTGCCGCAGCACATGCGGATGCGCTTCGACAATAGAGATTTTCTCTGACTACAAGGAAACATTTGCTTCGACATTTGATCCACTCGGCTTGTCTTCCAGAAGGAATCTGATGATTGGAGTCCACCAATCCTGAGTGATGATTAGCACTTCATTTGTTGCTAGGGTAGGTTCAGCCCTCGACTGCTCGAGTACTAGCTTCTTTTGGGCTGATGGCTCCAATAATTGCTCGACAAAAATTCCAGTCAGGACAACTTCTCGTTTGGATCCCATGTTGGCTAGCTTCATTGTATTGGTGTAGCACATGTGTAATCTCCAGGCCGTCGAACTTGTTTTCTAGCTTTCATACCTCCTGACAATATGTCACCATGTTGTCGTCGAGACACGTCTAGTCTTTCATGACCTGGTTCACCATGAGTTGAGACTCCTCGCGTACTACCAGTCGGTGGATGCCGAGTGAGATGGTGATGCGGAGCCCGTGGATGAGTGCCTTGTACTCGGTGACATTGTGGGATGCAGGAAAGTGTATCTGAAGGACATATTTCAGTTTTTCTCCGGTAGGTGATGTCAAGATGATGCCAGCCCCTGCTCCACCGATCCGGAGAGAACCGTCGAAGTACATCGTCCAATACTCTAGCTTGTCTGTTGATGTGGCCGTCTTAACTTCTGTCCACTCGGCCACAAAGTCAGCAAGTGCCTATGACTTGATTATTGTCCATGGCTAAAAAGCAATATCAAACGCCACCAATTCAAGCGCCCATTTAGCGATTCTACCGGTGGCCTCCCGATTGTGTAGGATGTCCCCGAGTGGATATGATGTGATGATTGTAACCTGATGCGACTGAAAATAGTGCACCAACTTTCAGATAGTTATGAGCAAGCCATATAGCAGCTTCTAGACTTGGGGATATCTCATCTTGTATTCGCCTAGGACTTCGTTGACAAAGTAAACAAGTCTTTGAACTTTTTGTACGTGTCCTGGCTCTGCTTGCTCGACGACCAGTACCGTGCTGACTACTTGAGTGGTTGCCGCTAGGTACAACATGAGTGGTTTCTGGGGCATTGGTGATGCCAACACGGGTGGTGATGTGAGGAACTCCTTGAAGTCTTCGAAGGCTTGTTGGGCTTCTATCGATGTTTTATATCGGCAATAATAATATGGGGCTACTCTTGTGACCTAAACTTGATGGATTGCAATGGAACATGAAACGATTTATCCTAGTTCAGGCCCTCGAGGTGAGGTAATACCCTACTTCCAGCTATTGTGTATTGCCTTTGAGGTTTCTCTGGTGAGATTATCTTAGTTGCCCTCAGGGGATGCCCTGCCTCTCCTTATATACTGGGGGACAGGGTTACAGGATAGGAATCCTAGTTGGACTCCGACCAAGGGATTTCCTTCTAGGAATACAACGTGCCCGACTAGGACTACATCCTTTTCTTGTTGTACAAGGTAATGTACGCCAAGTCCTATTGTATCCCTAATTACATGGTTAGGCCCATCATCTGTCCGAGTGGCCCTAATGCTTCTCATGAGGTACCCGGGGCCCATGGCCTCCACAGCAGCCCCTGAGACCTTCATAGTTGAGTCACAGTTGATGCCGAGTGCTCATCCTCCTTGGGGAAAGCTTCCCGAGTGCCTTGCTCCTGAGTTCTCGTTGCCCGAGTGCTTCTTCTCCAAGTCCTGCTTCATATCGGCTGGCAACGAGGCTATGAAGGGCTTCATGGTAAAATATAAATAGTGTGCACCGAATAGGCACACCTATTTGGTGTAGCCTCCGACTTTGTGCTTAATTATGAAACAATTAAACATAAAGTCAAAGATCTTTAGCCTTTTAGTTTTTCCCGAGTAGTATACTACTCGGAAATTAAACTCTTCAGCATCATATCAGCTGGAAGAATTTTTGCTTAGGGCAATTTTTGGCTAGCATGTAAGCCGAGTAGCACTTCATAGATTTTAACCCAATATGTGGTCAGGTATACTTGAGAGATTAATGGAGACCAGTTATTGATCCTTATAAGGATATACCCTTAATACCTGGTAAATAATGTAGATATTTGAACATGTGTCCAGTAATTAGGCTTTTATGAAGCATATCTGATTATTTAATCGGTTTCTGTAAATAGCATTTGCACTATGATTTCAACACAGCCAGCAGTCGGCTCAATAGAGCATACCATTTAGAAACTCATGTCTTGTGGCCCAGTACTGAATTAGTCGGCCTAGGCCCACTTATCAGCACAGGCTTTATAAAGCAGGGAGAGAGAAAAGATTCCTCCTTCTTCTCCAATCTGCCAATCGATTCGTCTTCCAGTTTCAGATTTCCTTCGCTAGCTTCTATCCTTTTTTCAAATAGAGTTGGTGAACTTGAATCCCAACTCTGTCCTTCACATCTCTATCTTCTCCACTCTATGCGAAGCCTTTCTAGGGGTCAAGCCCCATTTCAATCTCTTTCGGTACCTGTTCCACATAAAGCCCCAGTTGTCCAAGAACAAAATTCAAGTCATTGGGGGAGCCGGTCTTCAACTTAGGAACGAGATAAAGAAGACGTATCTCAATGTTCCTTTGAAGACCTCACTCAAGGGCTGGCACAGAGAGTGGTTCTACTACTCAAATCTAGAGCCCTCTTTGCCCTCTTTCACTGGTTCTCCTTCAACTGTCCTGCCCAACTGGTCCTCTGTGCCAATGTATGAGGAAATAGGGTAAGTGTACTAGCTGATGGAGAAAATTGACCTCCTAAAAAGCACAGGGCTGACTGGTCCTTGGGTGGCAAGGTGTTTCCTCAACCGTTGCACTAGACCTCTGAAGGCTAGGAGCCATTTTGGCTAGGACTACCAAGGCAAGGATGATCCTAGCCGCGAATACCCCAACGTAGCTGACAAGAACAAGGTTACTGATACCTTGCTCGGCTTCTTCGTCAATTTGGTAGTGGAGATTGAGGACGAAGAACACGCCCCCACGCCCTACAGCCATAGCAGGCCTCGGCCACAGGTAATCATGAAAGACTGAAATTGAATTGTTATCCTTCTGTGATGAATGTCTATGGATTTCTATCTTGGATTGTTCTGCAATGCATGATGTATGTCGTCAAAATACTTGCAGGACTTTGTGGAGTTTGATAATGACTCCCAAAATTAGCCGGCCACCAAAATGAAGAAGCGGCCAGCAAGCCCTTATGCCGCCCAACCCAGCTCCAAGAGGGCTGGGAAGAAGCCAATTGAAGACCCAAGCAAGAAGAAGACAAGCATGCCGAGTGCAGCGCCAGGGAGCCTGAAGATCAAGGATCCTATCGATTTAGCTCCCAGGCCACCAAGCCCAAGACCGGCATCACCTAGCCCAAGGCCAACACCACCGAGCCCAAGGCTAGCACCACCAAGCACCTCGACCCCCGAGTCGGCCGCATTGGGAACAGAGCTGATTGGCGCCAAATCTCCACCGCCGAGTAGGCTGTCAAGCCCCTCGCCGACATCTCCTGGAGCTCCTTAGTGGAAATTCAAGACTTCCAAGAGGTAATAAAAAATACCTTCAATCTTCTTAGAATCTTGAATGATATGGTAAATGTATTTAAATGTGGCATATTGTGTAGGAAGCGAGTTGACATAGATCCCAAGGGGACTACGCCAGCAGCTCTTGCCACCGAGCCCATCCTAGCCAAGCCAGAACCAGTAATTTCACCTGCCGAGCCAGAGGCTGCCCCAGTTGCTGAAGCTGAAGTAGCCCTAACAGCAGAATTACCAGCGCCGGTCGACCAGGGAGCGAATGCTGAAGCTGCTGCTCCAGCCCCCGAGCAGATCACTGAAGCCCCTGCAGCTGCTGAACTTAGGGCCAGGACCCATCATCGGCAATATCATCGTCTTTTGATGAAGGAGATCTCCCCAGGCTCGAAGCCCCTCCGTGCAACTTCCTAAGGACTTTTTATTGGGTCATCCCCGAGGGAGTTGCAGAGAGCTACGAGCACAATGAGACAACATCACTAAGAGAGCACAGAAATCTCATGTAGGCTGCAATTACTGCGTCCAAGGGAGTGCAGGTATGCAGCGAGTCTCGCCATGTTGAGTGCTTGAAAACTCCCATTGATCTGGTGTTCTACCATCTTACTCTGATTTCCCCTAGTTTGTTCTGAGCAGAAGATAGTGGATCGCACGGAGAAGATGAACAAAGTCCTGACCGAGCTCACCCCCCAACTACAGCAACTACACCAACTCCAGGTTGCCAGGACGACCTAGAGCGAACTAGCCAAGAAAGGGAAACATGGCTGAGGGGATTGGTAGATAAGCCCAGGGACGAAAACTGGGCTCAAGCTGAAAAATCAGAAGTAAGTCTTCTGTGTTGTCCTCCCGAGTGAATCCCAAGTAGATTTCTCCAGCATTGTTGATTCCTGACTGCCTTTGTTGAGTCTTGATTGTGATCTTGAGTTCTTGACTATTTTGATTTGCAGCCCTCGAAGCTGAGCAATATATTTGTCGATGCATCTGAACAGCTTCAAAAGCCAATGCCCAGATTCAGTTTGGCGCCTTCATGGAGGAAATCAAGATGATCAAGGAGTCATAGGAAGTCCTCGTTGAATCCGTGAAAGGGCTCCTGGACATCATGCAACCTCATTATCTTGGGACCAACTCCAGTACCGTCACCCAAGTGCATGAATGCCTAAGCGAAGCCCTAAGTATCTTGAAGAAGTACTCAGATGGGTGTGTAGTTGTCAGCGTCGCCCAAGCTCTCGCCATGACCAAATCGATCTACCGTAGGGTAGACATCGAGCCCGTAGGTGAGGGTTTTGCCGAGGGGACGACTCTCGAAGAGGCATTGGAGCTAATCAGTCAGGTGAGGCCAATTGTGGAGGCAATAGCTAGAGACCTGGGCATGTAAAAACATAACGATTATGCAATCGGTGACTATTGATGAGCATATATGACTTTTGTAAAGGCTTATTCTGAGTCGTCAGTAGCTTTAGCCAACTACGTAGTCTGCGCCGAGTAGATCGAGAGGAACGTAAGAAAAAACATTCACCTTTGAGAGCTATACTCAGGCAAACTTAGCATATCATTGTAGAACTTCATGACTTAGATAAAACAAGCTCGGATTTTATTAATAAGGCACATAATATATGTAGCCCCTGACTCACTACTCGGTTGGGACAAGCGACGTAGTGAGTCAGAGAAAAAAATCTTTATTCATATGTATAGAGGAAATACAAGACTTAGGTATAGAAAGAACATAGCTGTTCTATATTCCATGAGTTGCTGACTAGGGCACCGTCTTCAATCATTAGTTGGTAGGCGCCTGGACGTGTTACCTCAATGATAATGAATGGCCCTTCCCATAAAGGGGATAGTTTATGCCTGTCTCTGGTGGTTTATATTTTTCTTAGGATGAGATCTCCCGCCAAAAAGGCGTGGCCACGAACATTCTGACTGTGATAATGACGTAGGCCTTTAAGATACCTTGCCGACTGGATAGTTGCGATGTCCCTTGCTTCCTCCAACTGATCAAGTTCGACCATTCAGTCTTTGTTTGATTTGTCTTCTGAGTGGGCCCAAAATTGCGGAGAGCCGAACACCAACTCGGTTGGTAACATAGCATTAGCACCATAGCCTTAGCACCATAGACTAGGAAGAAAGGGGATTGCCCTGTTGCTCGACTAACCGTGGTTCTTAGAGACCAGAGAACAGATGGGAGTTCTTGTACCCACTGCCTTGTATATGGTTGTAGTCGGTCGAATACCCTAGCCTTGATACCTTGTAAGACCATGCCATTGGCACGCTTGACCTGCCCATTACTCCGTGGGTGTGCCACAGAAGCATAACTAATCTTGATGCCGAAGTTGTCATAGAAATCTTGAAACACGCCACCAGTGAACTGAGTCCCGTTGTCCGTTATGATGCGGTTAGGAACTCCAAATCGGTATAAAATACTCGTGATGAAGTCCTTTGCCCGTGCCGCTGTTATGGTAGCAACGGGTTTTGCCTCGTCCACTTTGTGAATTTGTCCACTGCGACGAACAAGTGTGTGAACCCTCCTGGCGCTTTTTTGAACGGCCAACCATGTCAAACCCCTAAACTACAAAGGGCCAAGAAATTGGAATTGTTTGAAGTTCTTGAGCTGGAAGATGTGTTTGCCTTGCAAAGAATTGGCATCCCTCACATGTGCGAACTATGTCTTTAGCGTCTATTACCACAGTCAGCTAGAAGAAACCCTGCCTATAAGCCTTTCCGACTAACGTCCTGGATGCAGCGTGGTTGCCACAAATACCCGAATGGATCGACTGCATAATCTGCTTGCCCTCCTCGGATGTGATGCATCACATGAGGACTCCGGATGCACTTCTACGGTAATGGTCTTCGACGGTAATGGTCTTCTCTAACTACAAGAAAACATTTGCTTCGACATTTAATCCTCTCGGATTCGTTGTGATCTTCTGGGAGTTCATCGTCCAAGAGGAATTTGAAAATTGGAGTCTATCAGTCTTGAGAGATGATTAGCACTTCGTTTGTTGCCAAGGTAGGTTCAGTCCCCGACTATTCAAGCACTGGTTTTTTCTTGGCGGATGGCTCCAATAGTTGTTCAACAAAAATTCCACTCGGGACCACTCCTCATTTGGATCCCATGTTGGCCAATTCATCTGCAGCTTCATTGTATTGTCGTAATTCATGAGTTATCTCTAGCCCATCGATCTTGTTTTCCAACTTTCGTATGTCCTGACAATACGCCGCCATATTATCGTCGAGACATGTCCAGTCTTTCATGACTTGGTTGACCACGAGTTGAGAATCCCCGCGTACGACTAGTCGGTAGATGCCGAGTGATATGGCACTGAGGAGCCCATGGATGAGTGCCTCGTACTCGGCAACATTGTGGGAAGCCGGAAAGTGAATCTGGAGAATGTACTTTAGTTTCGCAGTGGGTGATGTCAGCATGACGCCAGCCCCTGCACCACCGATGCGGAGAGAACCGTCGAAGTACATCGTCCAGTACTCTAGCTTGTCCGTGTTTGTAATCGTCTGGACTTCTGTCCACTCGGCCACAAAGTCAGATAGAGCTTGAGACTTGATTGCTATCCGTGGCTAAAAGATGATGTCAAATGCCATCAACTCGAGCGCCCATTTAGCGATTCTACCAGTGGCCTCGCGATTGTGTAGGACGTCCCCGAGTGGACACGATGTGACAATAGTTACTTGATGCGACTGAAAATAGTGCACCAACTTCCGGACAGTGATGAGTAGGCCATAGAACAGCTTCTGGACTTGAGGATATCTCATCTTGGAGTCGGCTAGGACCTTGCTGACGAAGTAGACCAATCCGAGTGGTAGAACTCTTTGATGAACCCGCCTGCAAGGAACTTGGTTATCTCCTCCCGAATAGCATCTTTGTGGTCCTGTGCGAAGTGTCGTAGTCGTTGTTTGATTGGCTTGGTATCTGGTTTGACGTTGAGGGAATGCTTGATCACCTCCCTTGGTACACCAGGCATGTCAGAAGGTTTCCAAGCAAATATATCCATGTTCGCCTAGAGGAAGGTGATGAGCTCGTCTTCCTATTTGGGGTGGAGTCCGATTCTGACAAGAGCAGTTTTGGAGGGGTCGGAAGGGTCCAGGGGGATCTTTTTTGCTTCAGAGTCCACTAAGATTTTTGACTTGGCTGCTTTTTTCGCTGGAACTTGATCGTCCTCGTTTGTTGTTGTAGTGGCTAGTCAGATGTTGTTGCGCCGGACTGCCGCTTCTTGAGATTGGGCCAGCTCACAGCTCTCCTTGTCGCAGGTGAAGGCTTGCTTGACATCACTGCAAAGAGAAAGCACTCCGGCTAGTCCTGGCATCTTGAGCATCATGTATGTATAATGTGGCATTGCCATGAATTTGGCTAGTGCTGGCTATCTAAGTATTGCGTGATACGCGGTCTCAAAGTCGGCAACCTAGAAGCATATATTCTTGGTGCGAAAATTATCCTGCGTGCGAAAAGTAACTAGTAGAGTTATCTATCCGAGTGGAGTGGAAGACAGGCTAGGGATTATCCTGTGGAAGGGCATTGTACTCGGCCGTAGCTCAGAATGAGGGATCTTCATCCCGTCGAGCGTCTTGGCGAACAAAATATTGAGAGTGCTTCCTCCATCGATGAGAACCTTTTTCAATTTGATGTTTCTGATGACCGGGTCCAGAACGAGTGGGTAACATCCTGGATGAGTAACCCGATCGGGGTGATCCGCGCGGTCAAACGTGATTGGCGTTTCTAACCATCGCAAGTACTAGGGGGCGTCTACAGAGACCGAGTTGACTTCGCGTGCTGTGAGCTTCTGCTTTCTCTTGGACTCATATGCAGTCAGCCCTTCAAAGATGTGGTTGAGCTCAGCCTAGGGATCTTGGTAGTCGCCGGCTGTGCCCGGATCTCTGACTCCCTTACGAAAGGCAGCGATGACGACCTCGTCCTTGATCTTTGGGATTGAATTCCTCTTCTTAGAAAACCTCTTAATGAAATCACGAAGAGACTCATTCTTCCTTTGATGGCACTGATACAGATCATACTCGGAAGATGGCCTCTCGTATGTTCCTTGGAAATTGGTGATGAAGCATTCCCAGAGTTCTCTCTAGGAGCCGATTGACCTCTTAGGAAGTCTAGTTAGCCATGTGCTCGCTGAGTCGGCTAGGGCAACTGGGAGGTAGTTAGCCATGGCCTTGTGATCTCCTCCAGCTGCTCGGATCGCCAGAGTGTAAACTGTGAGCCAGGACTTGGGGTTGGTCTTCCTGTCGTATTTTTCAATTCTAGACGGCTTGAAGCCTGATGGCTAGTCGACTTGTTGCAGCTCATGGGTGAAGGCCGATACTCTTTCATTTGTATGAGAACTCCAACTCTGACTATGGTGGTGAAACCGCTCATGGTGGAGGCCGAAGCGCTCATTCTTGTCTTCTAGTCGGTGACGCTCATCTTCCTCTCGTTCACGCCATCGTACGTTGATGTCCTTCTGGAGATCTCGTTGTAGTTGGCCTCGGACATCCTGGTTGTCCCTATGGTCATCTTGATTTCGGCACCATCGGTCATTTTTGTGGTTGCTGAGTGACGTGTGGTGTGAATCCGTGTGTAGCTGACTAGAGCCGGCCCGCTCGGTGTCGTGTTGAGGTAGATGAGATCGTCGTTGGAGAAGCCAACCTGTTGGTCGGTATGAGAGTGTCACCCGACTGTTGACGCTGCTGACATGCAGTGCTAGTGATCAAGCCTTTTATCCTTGCTATCGTCGGGGTGGCCTAGTGATCAGGCCAAAACTGCAATGTATCCAGTAGAATTGCAGCGGCCACAATGTTCTATTGATGAGTTATGAAAACATCATGGTCGCCGATTAGGGTTTGGAGGATTTCTTGTTGAGCAGTCCGCCCAGCCTTGCGCAAATTATCGTTGTGAGCATCGCGCTCGATTTGCAGGCGTCTTGCGTCTTCCTCCTGTTGTTCACGTAGTCGGCAGGCTTCCAATTTTTGTAAATTGCATAGTCGACGTGCCTCCTGAGTGGGAGTTGAGCCTTTAGACACCATAAAGACTTCATGTGGTGGAGAAAAGCTCGCCGAAGTGCTGTCCAACTGAGAGTCGGAGTCGGAAGGGTTGAGGGGAGTAATAACGACCCCAACCTCCCTAGATCCAATCTCGAGTGGCTCTGAGCCGTATCCGAGTTGAAATCTAGGGGAACGACTACCAATTTTGTTTTTGTGGCTTTTTCTGGACTCTAGGTATAGAAACAAAAATTGAAATAGGACAGAACAGAATGATACCTAACGGGCAACCTTCGCTCTGATACCACTTGATGGCAACGGGGTGCCCGATCTTCTTTTAGGCAAAGATAACTCTCGATTTGGTGGAAATTTGACACTCACGATCCGGCTTCTGATCACCAAGACCCGAACCCTGCAATCGCAGTACCACGTCTCCTCTCGTTATCAACCGTGCGCTGCCCGGTTGACCTCTCCACGAAGGCTAATCCCTGCATGCGAATCGAAGAACACAAGTAAGAACAAGAAAGATTGCAACTCAATTGCAGATGAATGATTATACTCTCGAGTTGGGGTCTCACAAACTGATAAACGGCGAAACTGTTCAAGGACAGAATAATCTAAGCAAAACCCACTTTTAAACAACGATGGCTACTGTATATATAGGAGTTGGAACGTCCTAGGGTTATCCCTAGGGCGCATACCCCTTGGGCTTAGCCCATGACACAATTACAAGGCCCAAGGCCCAAAACAGACTCGGACTGGAAAAGGTATGTGTCTTGTTTCGATGATTCCAGACAGCTCAGGAGGAATTTTGATGTGGGACCAAAACCATATGAAATTAGACTCCATAAGCTTTCCAACAAGTACTCATGGGCCCCGAAAGTCCTTATAGATCAGCGGCTAGGTCCGTTTGAAATTGATGCTGTCAGGAGGCCTGAATCCGAATCCAAAACATGCAGAACTTCATCTCTTGCCTTCTATGGACCAAAAAGTGACGTGGTGATGTAGGAGTAGACTTGGGTAAGGTCTTGGTTTGGTCCCCAATCAACTTCTTTTATCATCCATATGTTTCTTGCGCTCGGTCTCTTTCCCTTCACCCAAGCAAGTATCTCTGCAAACGAGAACACACAAAACTCATGGTGCAGTAACGGTTGTTCAAATATATAACGTATAAATCTTATGTAGAAAGCATGCACCTTTGGTTGATGAATACATAAAAGTGCTAGGGTCATATCCGAGCTAGTGATGTCCTCATCAGAATGGGTTTGCCACGTCAGATGCTGATTGAGTTATCTGCGGCATTGCCGAGTCCGAATGGGAGATTGACAATCTCCTCCTCTCGTAGCCCAATCTCGGCCGGCTCAAAACCGAGTCTGAGTCGAACACTGAAAGAAAGAGTTGTCCCTAGACTCGGGCATGTTGGAGATCACCGTAGCATGTCACCGAAGATCGCTGCAGTGTTATGTAGGCCGACTGGCGCGGAGTCGGCTTGGTCCCTGGCCGATTGGATTGGATCCTAGTCGGACAAAGTAAGGTTGCCGAATTCATCGGTGACAAAGTCGAGGCTCCTGAAGTTGATTGTTTGCCTAGGGAAGAACTTGACGCCGTTGACTCCGGTGATTGGATCCATCAGGCTTGTTGAAGATGATCCCACCGATCCCCTACCTGGCGCGCCAACTGTCGATGTTTTATATCGGCAAAAATAATATGGGGCTACTCGTGAGACCTAAACTTGATGGATTGCAAAGGAACAAGAAATGATTTATCCTGGTTCAGGCCCTCGAGGTGAGGTAATACCCTACTTCTAGCTATTGTGTATTGCCTTTGAGGTTTCTCTAGTGAGATTGTCTTAGTTGCTCTCAGGGGGTGCCCTGCCTCCCCTTATATACCGGAGGACAAGGTTACAGGATAGGAATCCTAGTCGGACTCTGACCAAGGGATTTCCTTCTAGGAATTCAACGTGCCCGACTAGGACTACATCCTTTCCTTGTTGTAGAAGGTAATATATGCCTAGTCCTATTGTATCCCTAATTAGAAGGTTAGGCCCATCCTCTGTCCGAATGGCCCTAATGCTTCTCATGAGGTACCCGGGGCCCATGGCCTCCACAGTTTCTAGCGTCCATTGAAAATTGTCAACTTTTTTCAGTAATTTGAAAAAGGGCATACCCCGTTTGCTTAGTCGGGAAACGAATTGGCTGAGTGCCACCATTCAGCTGGTCAGTTTCTGTACATCCTTCTGGCTAGTCGAGGGTGCCATGTTTATGATAGCGTTGATTTTCTCTGGATTTGCTTCGATACCGTGTTCTGAAATGATGAAGCCAAGTAGCTTTCCTGAAGGTACTCCGAATACGCACTTTTCTAGGTTTGGCTTTATCTTGAATCTCCGAAGGCTTTGAAAAGTTTCTTCTAAGTTGGCGATGAGGTCTTCCTTGACTTTGGTCTTGATCACCACATCATCGACATATGCCTCCACGTTACGCCCGAGTTGAGTGTGAAGACACCGCTGGATGGCACGTTGATACGTTGCGCTAGCGTTTTTCAACCTGAACGGCATGGTGTCATAGCAGTATGCCCCGAATGGTGTGATAAAAGAAGTCTTCAGGCAGTCCTCCTCCTTTAGGCTGATTTGATGGTATCCCGAGTAACAGTCGAGAAAACTGAGTAATTCACATCCCACGGTTGAATCGACCACCTGATCTATCCTGGGTAGACCAAATGGATCCTTGAGACACAACTTGTTTAAGTCGGTATAGTCGACGCACATGTGCCATTTACCATTCTTTTTCTGGACTAGGACTGGGTTTGCCAGACAATCCGGATGATAGACCTCTTTGATGAACCCGACTACAAGGAGTTTGTTTATCTCCTCCCGAATAGCATCTTTGCGGTCTTGTGCGAAGCGCGGTAGTCGTTGCTTGACTGGTTTGGTGTCTGGCTTGACGTTGAGGGAATGCTCGATCACCTCCCTTGGTACACCAGGCATGTCGGAAGGTTTCCAAGCAAATATATCCCTGTTCGTTTGGAGGAAGGTGACGAGCGTGTCTTCCTTTTTAGGGTCGAGTTCGGTCCCGATAAGCGCAGTCTTTGTCCACTCAATTGTTTAGAGAAGCAATAGATCTAATTTGCCATGTCCTTCTCGTGTGATTTTTCATGTTATTGGCAATTAAGATAATAAAGGAGAATATAATGTGCATAGAGTATACATTTGTTTGAATTTTAATATACCTTCTTTTCATAATGACATGTCTTGTCTAGAGGACCGCATGAGTATAAATAATTCTCTTCCTAGTTCTCTAGTTGTTTAAATGAGTTGCAGGTTGGTTTGCAAGAAGGAAAGTGTTGTGAGCTGCACGACACTACAAAATGTTCTCCGTGTTTAAAAATTTCAGAATCCAACCATATGCACAACACTACCTCATCCTATGTTGTGAAAGATAAAGATATGTTCATCAGGCTTAATGACAAGGTGAAATCGCGGACGGTTTCCAATCAAGAAGGAGAGGATGATGAGGACATCACTAGCTCGGATATGACCATAGCTACCTTATGTATTCATCAACCAAAGGTGCATGCTTTCTACATAAGATTTACGTGTTATATATTTGAACAGCCGTTACTGCACCATGAGTTTTGTGTGTTCTCGTTTACAGAGATAGTTGCTTGGGTGAAGGGAAAAAGGAATGCATGGATGATCAAAGAAGTTGATTGGGGACCAAACCAAGATCTTACCCAAGTCTACTCCTACATCACCACGTCACTTTTGGTCCATAGAAGGCAAGAGATGAAGTTCTTCATGTTTTGGATTCGGATTCAGGCCTCTTGACAGTATCAACTTCAAATGGACCTAGTCGCTGATCCAGAAGGACTTTCGAGGCCCATGCGTACTTGTTAGAAAGCTTATGGAGTCTACTTTCAGATGGTTTTGGTCAGATGTCAAAATTCCTCCTGAGCTGCCTGGAATCATCGAAATAAGACACGTACCTCTTCTAGTCTGAGTCTGTTTTGGGCCTTGGGCCTTGTAATTGTGTCGTGGGCTAAGCCCAAGGGGTGTGCGCTATAGGGTTAACCCTAGGACGTCCCAAATCATATATATTTAGTAGCCGTCATTGTTTAGAGTTGGGTTTTGCTTAGATTATTCTGCCACTGCAGTTTCATAGTCTAGATCGGTTTGTAGAACCCCAACTTCGTGTGCTAAACATTATGTATTCATCAACCAAAGGTGCATGCTTTCTACGTAAGATTTATGTGTTATATATTTGAACAGCCGTTACTGCACCATGAGTTTTGTGTGTTCTCATTTGCAGAGATACTTGCTTGGGTGAAGGGAAAGAAATTAAGCGCAAGGAACGCATGGATGATCAAAGAAGTTGATTAGGGACCAAACCAAAACCTTACCCAAGTCTACTCCTACATCACCACGTCACTTTTGGTCCATAGAAGGCAAGAGATGAAGTTTTGCATGTTTTTGATTTGGATTCGGGCCTCCTGATAGCATTAACTTCAAACGGACCTAGTTGCTGATCCAGAAGGACTTTTGGGGCCCATGAGTAATTGTTGGAAAGCTTATGGAGTCTACTTTCAAATGATTTTGGTCTCATGTCAAAATTCCTCCTGAGCTGTCCGGAATCGTCAAAACAAGACACGTACCTCTTCCAGTCCGAGTCTGTTTTGGGCCTTGAGCCTTGTAATTGTGTCGTGGGCTAAACCCAAGGGGTGTGCACTATAGGGTTAACCCTAGGACGTCCCAAATCATATATATTCAGTAGCCGTTATCGTTTAGAGTCGGGTTTTGCTTAGATTATTCTGCCATTGCAGTTTCGTCGTCTAGATCGGTTTGTGGAACCCTAACTTCGTGTGCTAAACATCCATCTGCAATTCAGATTGTGTTCTTCCTTGTTCTTGTGAGTTTCTTTGATTGCTTGTAGGGATAAAAACTTCATGGTGAGGTCGACTACGTGAGAGCGTGGTTGATAACAACTAGAGTGTGGGTGTAGCGGTTGCGAGGTGACGATCGTTGATCGGAAGCCTCAAAACGTGAACGTCTTCACGTCACCAAATCGAACCTATCGGAAGATCGGGCACCTAGTCGCATCAGTAGTAAAGATACACAAAGCCTATATACAGCTTGCCAAGTGGAGGCTTCCATTCCACAGGCATCTTGATGGTGGAGCCAGCCTAGTCCTCTTGATAGTCCTCGTCGAACATGTACTCCACCACTAAGAGGGGGAAAAAGGAGCAAGACTGAGTACCACCCACAGTACTCAACAAACCACACCCACAAACATGCACAATGCATGGGAGTCAAAGATAGGCTAGAGATTTATTTGCGTAAAAGCAGTTACAAACAACAGTAGTTCGTAAACAGTAAAAAGGTTGATTAATTGAACAATATTAATCCTCCGCTAATTAACGTTACACCACGTTAACCAGGCCCAACAATCCATTTGAACCACTCCAGTTCCATTAAGTCAAGTTAATTAAGTAAGATGGGACTAATCACAGTGAGTCTTGACCAATCGCCCATATCCGCGGGCGCGGCTATTCGAATAGATTTACTTTGATCAGAGGTGTACAACTATACCCACAAGACACAGCCCCACACACGTTCCCGTGTGCCGACATATCACCACGACACCCCATGAGAGGCTGTGACAGGACCTTTCACGCAACCTCTCCCAAACCATCCACACCACACTGAGGTTGCACCTGCCAACAGGACACCCCATATTGGCCAGGCTACCCCCCTTGCGCCACAATGGATCCAGAAGCCGATCAACCCTACCCCGGGCCGACCCAACTCCATCACGCCCATCCTCACCATTGGTGCGTAGGAGAGGGAGAAGAGACGCTACAAGCCCAGCCGTTGCCCACACTGGCTTGTGGAAAGTACGAGTATTTGCCCAAGGGATTCCCGAGAACCGGTCCTTAATTGCCATGGGTGCGACTAGCAAAACCATGCACCCATAGCCCACCATTTGGGTCAGAATTTATTAATTTAATAGTAATATGTCCAATGTTACATTTTCTGACATAGAGTTGAAACATGAATGTAAATGATAATGTTGAATTCCCAGGTGAACTAATAGTTTCTAAGCATGGCTAAGCATCTTAAGAATAACATTCTATTCAGGTTGTTACCCAGGTGACAAGGATCAAGGTTCAATAACTAAGGCATAATCTTAACTGTATAAGGGTCATAATCCATACCACATGTAATAATAAAAACATGCATGTTTATTTGAATAAACAAAAGATTTTAGCAAAAGTAGGTACAAAATAATCAAGATTACAGTGTAACTTGCCTTGCTCCAGCTCGACGTACTAGGCTACGACTTCGTAGTACACGGGAGGATCGACGGTGTTGGATTCTAAGCAAACAACACACAAACAATTAAAAACAGTACATCTAGACACAGAAACAGGGGTTGAAAGTATTTTTAATGGATTCTTGACATTTTTTGGATTTAATGAAATTTGAATGGACTTAAACAGAGTTCGTATGAATTAGTTATGAATTTTTAGAAGTTTCACTGTGATTTCCTTGGTAGAATTAATTATTAAATGATTTATGGTGCAATTTAAAGGAATTAAAGGCATCATCGGACCCAGGGGGACCGGCGCTAGCAAGTGGGACCCACTGGTCAGTGGTGCCAGAGAGGGCGGCGCACGGTGGACGCAGTCCACGCACGTGCAGCGACCACGGACATAGGTATACAAGCGGCCCCGATCTGCTGAGATAGATCGGACAACTCAGACCTAGTCAGGAATGAGACCCACCGGCGCGCATGGCACGGTGACGGTGCACGTGGCACGATGGTCACCGCCGGCGACCATCCGGCGTGGTGGAGGGCAGCTACGAGCGGCGGAGAAGGTGAGGAATGCAGCCGAGTGCTCACCGAGGGCTCACGGCGACCGGAGTGCGGCGAGCGATGGCGAACAGAGGGAGTTGGCGGTGGCTAAGGTTTGGGATGGCGATGCCGACTGGGTTCCGGTGGCGCAGAGGAGCGACGGAGCGAGGACGAGATACGGGAGGACTGAAAGGGAGTGACAGAGAGGATGGAATTCTGATGGAATCCGAGATGGCCTACTGCGGAACAGGACGCAGCCGGGTGCGGCGAAGCTACCGAGCACGAGCGTGGTAGTCAGCGACGGTTGTAGCGATGGCGATGTGTGACTGAAGTAGGCGGTGCGCGGCAGCGGTTCGAGAGCTCGGCGCGGAGGATGTTTGGGTACTCAGCAGGCATATGCAACTGAGGGGAAATGAGAGCGGAGCACGGGGAGGGTTTATATATACTTGGCTAGGAAGTTCATGGACATGTTGGCCAAATTTCACGGGATGGAAGGCGGCGGCCACGACGGCTAGTGGGCGTGATTCAACCGCGGTTGTGGGCGAGAGGGGCGAGGAAGGTGGGGGAAACGGGCGGGGACTCGGTCCACGGCGTTTGAATCAAGAGCCGAGGTGCAGGGGAGCGGGAACGGCGTAATTCGATGGACGGGCAGCTCGATCCCCTCCGGCTGAGTCGGCCGGAGGTTGAGGACGAAGCTGACGTGTGGGGCCCTAGGCTCATGTGTCAACGAGAGGGGTGAGGGGAGTGGTACGGGGAGAGTGGCCAACAGGTGCGGCCTGATTGACGGTGAGAGAGGACGAGGGACGCGCGGGCATGCAGGCCGACACAGTACTGGGCCAGCGGCCCAGCAGGAGGGAAAAGAAAAGACAAAGGAAAAAGAGAAGGAAAAGAAAGGAAAAGGATTTCTAGTGCTCTTTTAATCCCAATAAGAGTTTTTGATTTATTAAAAATATTTCTAGTGCTCTAAAAATTCCAGTAAAAATCCTGTTAATGTATTTTGGCAAGAGGAATATAAGAAAAATATTCCCAGCCATGATAATTTATTATTTTGCATTTTCACATTTAATTAATTTATTTGGCCAATTTAAATTAATTTTCTTGGGGCATTTTCTTAGGTATATTTTGTGTGGCTATATTTGAGGGGAAACTCGGGGTGTGACATAAGCAATCTTCAATCTTCTAAGAATCTTGAATGATATGATAGTATCTTGACATTTGACTTATTGCATAGAAAACGAGTCAACATTGATCTCAAGGAGACCATGCCAGCTGCTCCTGTTACCATGTCATCCCTAGCTGAGCCAACACCAACAAATTCATCTACCGAGCCAGAGACTGCCCCATCTGTAGAAGTGGAAGCAGTCCTGACATCAGGTCCAATAGTGCCAGCTGACCAAGGGGAAAGTGCTAAAGTTGCTGCTCCAGCTTTTGAGCAAATCGCTAAAGCCCCTGCGGCCACTGAATCTAGGGCCAGGACCCCATCGCCACTCATATCATTGTCGTCTTCTAATGAAGTTGACATCCCTTGGCTCGAAGCCCCTCGTCGTGACTTTCCGAGAATGTTCCACTAGGTGTCCCCTGAGGGAGTTGCGGAGAGCTACGAGCACGATGAACAAGCTACGGCAAGGGAACGTGAAGTTCTTCATGCTGCAATCACCGTGTCCATGGGAGTTCAGGTGTGTAGCGAATCTTGTCATGTTGAGTTCCCGATGATTCTCCTTAATTCTGGTACTCCGCTATCTGACTCTGCTTTACTCACTTTTGCTCTAAGCAGAAGATTGTCGACCGCTCGGAGAAAATGAACAAGGTCCTGACCTAGCTCGCCCCCTATCTTCAACGACTATGCCAGCTCTAGGCTACCAAGGACGACTTGGAACGGGCTAGCCAGGAGAAGGAAACTTGGCTAAGGGGAGCTGTGGATCAGCTTAGGGATGAGAAGTGGGCTCTAGCCGAGAAGATTAGAAGTAAGTCTTCTACATTATCCTCCCGACTAAATCCTGATTATATCTCTTTAGCCCTCGAAGCCGAGTTGAAAACCCAAGCCAAGGAGAAAAAACAACAAGAAATCAAGTTGAAGGAAGCTGAAAAGGCCAAAGATGAACTGGAGAAGGCCAAAGCCAAAGTGGAGGCCGACTATGCAAGTAAGCCTCTTCCCTGACAATAACCTTATCCGTCTTCTTGTTACTCCGACTGCATTGCTTGGCTAACAAGTATACTTGTCGATTAATCTAAGTAGCTTCGAAAGCCAATGCCTAGACCCAATTCAGCGCCTTTGCAGAGGAGATTAAGGTTGTCAAGGAGTCATGGAAATTCTTGCCGAATCCATGAGAGGCTCCTTGACATTATGGATCCTTACCACGTTGGCACCAGCTCTAGTACAGTCTCCCAGGTGTAGGCACGCCTTAGCGAAGCCCCGAGCATCTTAAAAAAGTACTCGGATGAGAGTGTCGCTGTCGGCATGGCCCAAACCCTCGCTATGACCAAATCGATCTACCCTAGGG
Source organism: Oryza meyeriana var. granulata (assembly GCA_003991445.1). Classification (NCBI taxonomy): domain Eukaryota; kingdom Viridiplantae; phylum Streptophyta; class Magnoliopsida; order Poales; family Poaceae; genus Oryza; species Oryza meyeriana. The sequence continues at coordinate 11,007 of RYFJ01000693.1, read as the reverse complement.
TAGATATCAAGGCCATCAGTGAGGGTTTTGCCAAAGAAACAACACCTGAAGAAGCACTGGAGTTGATCAGCGAGGCAAGGCCAACTGCAGAAGCGATCGCCAGAGACCTGGGTATGTAGGAAACAGGCGATTATGCAGTTGATGTATATAGAACTTTTGGTGAAAGCATGTATATATCTTGTAAAATGTTGCCGAGTACTTGCTTATTCATAGTTGTCATTAGTATCACCCGACTATGTAGTCTGCGCTGAGTAAATTGATAGGAACTTAAGAAAAAACGTTCACTTCTAAGAGCTATACTCAGGCAAACATAACATAATCATTGTAAAACTTCACAACTAAAATAAAGCAAGCTCGTATTTTATTGACAAGGCACGTAATACATGCAACCCTCGACTCACTACTCAGTTGAAACAAGCGATGTAGTGAGTCAGAAAAAAGACTTTGTACATAGATATATGGAATACAAAACTCAGGTATAGAAAGGACATAGCTGTTCTATATTCCATGAGTTATTGATGAGGGCACCGTCTTCAGTCTTCAATCGGTAGGCGCCCGGACGTGTCACTTCAGCGATAATGAACGGCCCTTTCCACAGAGGGGATAGTTTATGCCTATCTTTGGTGGTTTGTATTTTTCTCAAGACGAGATCACCTACCAAAAAGGTGCGGCCATGGACATTTCTGCTATGATAATGACGTAGGCCTTGAAGGTACCTTGCCGACTGGATAGTTGCGATATCCCTCGCTTCTGCCAATTGATCTAGTTCGACCAATTGGGTATTGTTTGATTTGTCTTCTGCCGAACTCCAACTCGGTTGGTAACATAGCCTCAGCACCATAGACCAGGAAGAAAGGGGATTGCCCTGTTGCCTGACTAACCGTGGTTCTTAGAGACCAGAGAACGGATGGGAGTTCTTGTACCCACCGCCCTGCATATGGTTGTAGTCGGTCGAACACCCTAGCCTTGATACCTTGTAAGACCATGCCATTAGCACGCTCAACATGCCCATTACTTCGTGGGTGTGCCACAGAAGCATAACAGATCTTGATGCCAAAACTGTCATAGAAATCTTGAAATATGCTGCCTGTGAACTGAGTGCCGTTGTCCGTTATGATGCGGTTAGGAACCCCAAATCGGTATAAAATACCCATGATGAAGTCCTTTGCTCGTGCCGCTGTTATGGTAACAACGGGTTTTGCCTCAATCCACTTTGTGAATTTATCCACTGTGACGAACAAGTGTGTGAACCCTCCTGGCACTTTTTTGAGCGGCCCAACCATGTCGAGCCCCCAAACTGCAAAGGGCCAGGAGATTGGAATTGTTTGAAGTTCTTGAGCTGGAAGATTTGTTGGTCTTGCATAGAATTGGCATCCCTCGCATGTGCGAACTATATCTTTAGCATCTGTTACTGCACTCGGCTAGAAAAAACCCTGTCTGTAAGCCTTTCTGACTAACGTCCTAGATGTGGCATGGTTGCCACAGATACCCAAGTGAATTGATTGCAGAATTTGCTTGCCCTCCTTGGGTGTGACGCAGCGCATAAGGACCCTAGATGCGCTTTTGCTGTACAGGTCTTCTCCAACTACCATGAAACATTTGCTTTGATGCTTGATTCATTCGGCTTCACTGTGTTCTTCTGGGAGTTCGTCTTCCAAGAGGAATTTGAGAACTGGAGTCCGCCAATCTTGAGAGATGATTAATACTTCATTTGTTGCCGGGGTAGGTTCAGCCCCCGACTGTTCATGCACTGGTTTCTTCTTGACTGATAGCTCTAGTAAGTGTTCAACAAAAACCCCTGATGGGACCACTTCTCATTTGGATCCCATGTTGGCCAATTCATCTGCAACATCGTTGTATTGTCGTAATACATGAGTTATCTCTAGCCCATCGAACTTGTTTTCCAACTTTTTGACCTCCTGACAATACGTCGTGATATTATCGTCAAGACATGTCCAGTCTTTCATGACTTGGCTGACCATGAGTTGAGAATCCCCGTGCACAACCAGTTGTCTGATGCCGAGTGATATGGCAATGCGGAGCCCGTGGATAAGTGCCTCGTACTCGGCGACATTGTGGAAAATCAGAAAGTGAATCTGGAGAACGTACTTGAGTTTTTTGCCGGTGGGTGAAATCAATACAACGCCTGTCCCTACGCCGCCGATCTATAAAGAACCATCGAAGTACATTGTCCAGTGCTCTAGCTTGTCTATGTTTGTAGTCGTTTGAACTTATGTCCACTCGGCCACAAAGTCGGCTAGAGCTTGAGGTTTGATTGCTGTCCGTGGTTGGAAAATGATATCAAACGCCATTAACTCGAGTGCCGATTTAGCGATTCTACCAGTGGCCTCGTGATTGTGTAGGACGTCCCCAAGTGGATATGACATGACAACGATGACTTGATGCGATTGAAAATAGTTCACCAACATCCTGTTAACGCCAAAATTTGGTATGATTCTTTATCAGATTCGGTTAAGGAAAAATCATAGTCAGCTAGCGGGAATTAATCCAGAGGAAGCCGAGTTTGGGAAGGGATCATGAAGACCACGGAGAGGCAGTTAATATCTTATCTATTAATTAGGCAAGGTTAGTATTTTTTCCTTTTAGGAAACATGATCTCGTGTCCGATCGGGTCTTATTAGTGTTTTCCTTCTGTAATTAGGAAATCATGTGTCGTGTCCAATAAGGACTTGTATCAACTCAGGGTATAAATACGTATGCCCGGGTACCTTGTAAATCATCACACAAATCTATACAAATTCAACGCATCGCCACCCTTTTTGACGGGTTCTTGCCTCTCGAGCCGGGCTGCATCGGTTAAGTTTGACCTCCTGCGAGAGGGTAAGTCTCATCACCCCGACTATCGTATCGGCTAGGACTTCCTCATGTTTAGGTCCGATATTCCTAGCCAGTCCCACGATAGTCGGCTTACCCATGATTTATCTATTCTGTCTACAGCCGCATCAGTTTAGTTTGATCTCTTAGGCCGAGTGGATATATCACATCACGCGTGCATAGATTTTATCGGCTTACTGGGGATAATTTATCATCAGTTTGTGCTGCATCGGTTAGGTCCGACCTACTAAACTGCCTGCCGATAAAGTTATTCTGCTAGGTTGATAGATTTTTATCGGCAAGTGTCTTTATCAGGATGTATAGCCGATGAAGTTATCGGTTAGTACATTCACAATTGCATTAAGATCTTATCGGTTCATCGAGGTTCTTTTATCATTATTAATCTGTGCTGCATCAGTTAAGTTTGACCTACTAGATTGATAATGATAGATTTATCTCTTGTTAAGCCGATGGGTGTCTATGCCAATGTTCTATCGGAGTGCCTAAGCCGATAAGTTATCTTTTATTAAATAAAGCCGACTGCATTGTTTAATTGTTATGTGTTTATCTGCACTGTTATTGCAGTCGGCTAGAGGGTAGTCAATTGATTTATTTATTTTGCCTATTTATGCCATCATCGGCTCCAGCCGATGTATAAGTGCTTTAGTTCATATCGGTAATCAGCCGAATGAAACGAGTCATCCAAATCGGCTTCTAGCGACTGGCTCAACTGGTTTAATATTTTCTATTTCCGTTGTCAATTGCAGGGTCAAATTGACTGGCACGCCTACGAACCTCGAATTTAGGACCTGCACTGGAGTTAAGCAGATCTCCCAGGCCTTCGCGTGTCTAGTGCATCGAACCAGATCCTCAGCTAGTTCTCGACGCTGCTGGTGATTTTCGGTGTCAACACGTTTTTGGCACGCCCAGTGGGACGTGAAGTTTCAACACATTTCTGGCACGCCTGGTGGGACGCGAAGTTTCAACACGTTTTTGGCACTCCCGGTGGGACGCGAAGTTTCAACATGGCTGGAAAAGAGATCAAATCTGACAATGTGATTCCAGTCACCATGGACGATCTGACGGAAGAGCAAAAACAGCAAGTAGACCAAAATATAGCCAATTTTTAGAAGCTTTGTTTGGAGTCTCTCAATCTAACTAGACAAGGGCCGATTCAAAAATCTCAACTTCCAAAACCAGTTCTAGTCGGAGAATCGAGCCATACACCACCTGAAAGTCTACCAAAACCCTTACAAGAGATGGTAAATGAAGCAGTGCATCACGCACTTATCAATCAATCAGGAATATTGGTGAATACGCTGCATAACCTTATTAGGAAAACGGTGGATGGATCAATTGCTCAGGAGCCTAATCAGGGTCCGGTATATTTGCCAATAAAAACGGAGCCGGTTCAGGTTACTTATGGAGTCAGAAAGGATATACCTGCCAATGTGTTATCCCAGGATCCGATTTGGGGGGGCAACAGGATGACATCCTTCGGGGTATCATCGAACTGCCTATTATGGGGGGTATCAACAAAAATACCCAGGAGATGTTCCCGATTCAGGTAATTATCAGAGAGAATATCCTATAGAGATCGGCTACCGAACTCCACCCATGCAATAATCAACGGGAAATCTCCAAGGTAGGAAGATTATCGACAAGGGTTGCAGAATAGTAAGAGAACAGTTTTGGGATAAAAACCAAAGAGCAAATATTTATGTATCAGCATATGTATCCTGAGTGGTTTGACAGAGTTCCATTACCCACAGACCGATACAGAGTCCAGATTTTTTCTAAAATCTCAGGACAAGACTACATATATCTACAGTAGAAGATATTAGCCGATTCTTGGACAGTGTTAGAGAGGCATCAGCTGAGGAGGCTTTGAGGGTTAGATTTTTCCTTGTCATTGTCTGGATTGGCTTTTACATGGTTCTCTTCATTACCACAATTTAGTTCGGGATGGGCCGATCTGGAGAAGAAACAATTTCAACACAATACTTTTTTGCTGGGATCTACGAGATGAGGGCTGACCGGACCTAACATTGGTTAAACAAGGCCGACAAAACGTACCAAGAATACGTCCAGCGGTTTCGGGATGTTAGAAACCGATGTTAGTAGTTTGAATCAAGCGATGGCGTGGTAGCCGTGTTGGCTTTCCAGGGTCTCTTAGCCCCAGATAAAGAGGAGAATTCTCATCGCAACAGGAGTTCGAGAGTTTGGCGGGTACATGGGAAGGTATCGCTCATGAAAGCCGATTAGAAGCAAAAAGGAGAAGTTTTCAGAGAAGGGTCGCTCAGGTGTAAGCTTATTTCATTGGACTTAGATGATGAAGGATCCGATGTTGAAGTTAGATTGGCGGAGTGGCTAGAAATAAGAAATCAGTATCATGCCCGTGGGTGAAGGATATCCAGCAAGGGGAACGTATGACTTTGACATCAATAAAGCAATAAATCTTTGATCTATTGCTACAAGAGAAACAGATACAGCTTCCCGCCAAATCATGTAATGTGTTCCATCAGTCGAAGAGAGAAGAGATATTTGGGCAAATGGATAACATGATATCGCACCACACCATGAATGCAAAGTTTTTTCAGCAACAAATTCAATGTCGGCTATTCGAACAGAAGGATCAAGTTTGAGGACAAAAGCACGATGAAAATTGATGGACATCCATTCCCCCCCGTTGAAATTGTGAACATGGTTTTGCGGTTCGTGAATCAAGCTGATAGAAGGGGAGGAGATAGGGGTAGAAATTCTTGTCGCCGGTAGGTAGTATGAAAGCGCAGAAGAGGAAACAGCGGTGACGTCTGAGGAGGGATAATTCTATAGGATGTGTTGGGGTTGATTGTGGGAGGGAGCAAGGAGAAGTATAGTGTCGATCGAGAGATTGCCTGAATGTAGCTGCTACAAAATCTCAAAATTTTGAGCATAGAAGGTTTTCACGAAGATCGGCCGCTTGAAAAACGAGCATTGTGCAGAGTGGGATGTAGCCGATTGGGGCCGATCCATTAAGAATTTTTGAAGAAAACGATGAAGAGGGAATTGCATGAAAAACAACAATCCAAAATCCTTAGTAGTTGTCCTAGTGGAATATTTACAAAAAATCAGAAAAGAAGGGCACAGCGGCTAGCGGCACCGAGAGCAACAGGAAGAACGACGGTGAGGTCACAAGGGAAACCGATCGTGTCACAATAGGACTAAAAGGTATGGCGTGTGAAAAGAGTGACGATGAGGTTGAATCCATCGGCTCCAGATAAACATGGTTTCTTTTTTGCTTGGGAATAATAAGCACTTTCAATCTGATGAGAAGGCATGAAGAGGTTTTTGCTAGTTAACCGCTGACCCGATCCAGGCTATATTTGATAACCTGAGAATTCAAAGCATCGGCATTTGAAGCCATTATATATCAGCGTTATGTGATGGAAGCCAATGACAAAGATGCTAGTATGATGGGGGGCAGCTTTTTAATCTAATGCCGTATGCTACGTAATCGGAAGCTGGAAAAACCGCTGAAGATTTGATCAAGACAAATATGGTGTTAAAAGATTTGGGCAGGAATCCATCCAGAGACAAAGGCGTGTTGACGTGGAATTAACAAGTGGGGAGCAAGACTTTACCTACCATATTTTTTGTTATCGATGGGAAAAAGGATCATATAGTCTGCTTCTTGGCAGGGATTGGATTCACGCAACTGTTGCAATGCTCGGACAATGCTCAGAGTCTGTACAGTGGCAAGGAGATCAAGTTGAGATAATCCTAAAGCAGATCAATCACCAATATGGCATGACCAATTTGCCGTCTAGGAGGGCTGATGGTGTCGATTAGTTTGTCTTCAAGTGCCACAAAGGTGGGAGGGGGATTATCTTAAGATCACACAGTCAGGGATACGCCAATTCGGCAAGTCGGCTTGAAATTAATTACTCTGATGGCACCATTGAAGATTTTCTGAGGGAAAGTTGGGACAAGGGTTTACCGTCGGCCGATGATTTGGAGGAAATTATATAGGACCAGGAGATAGGCCAAGCCGACGAAGGTACATGTAAAATATTAATGTCCTGAATTTCGAGAAGAATTTGTATAAAATGTTGAAAAGAGTAAATCGGGATTGTTTTGCTTGGGAATATCATGAAAGCCAGGATTAAGCTGATATTGTTGACATCGCTTCCCTAATTAAACCGGATTCGCCGTTTAAACAGGCTCCAAGAAGATTTAAAGCGGAGTATATGAAGCATTAAAGGCAGAAATACAAGGTTAATATGATACAAAAGTTTATAAGGCGTGCCGATATGTTCGAGTGGGGGGATTTCTAATTTGTCCCCGGTTGGACAAAGAAAATGAAAATTGAATGGGTTGTATTGTTTCGCGTCTTGAATAGTCTAACCACGGATGAGTACCCATGCTGATAGCCAGATTTGTGGTGGATGCAGCATCAGGCCACAAGATTATTATCTTCATGGGTGGAATGCAGGAATATAATCAAATTTTAATGGCAGAAGAAGATATTACAACATAAGACTGCGGTTTCAATGTCCTGGAGCTATCGGTTTATATGAGTGGGTGGTAATGAAACGTTGGGGTTGAAAGTGCCGGGTGTGATATCAGAGGGCAATGAATTATATATTCATGATGCTCATCGGCTTATTAGGTGGAAATTTATATCGGATGATGTGGTGGTTAAATCCAAGAGTGGATGAAAGCCATAAGCCGATTCGCGAAAGTGCTGGAACAAGAGAAAAAGAAATAGGATTAAGGATGAATCCCAATAATGCCGCTTTGGTGTATAGGCTGGGCTGTTTTTGGGTTTCCATGGTTCATGAGCGAGGAATTGAAGTTAGTCACGGAGCATCAAGAGCCAATCAAGAATGGCAGAAACCACCAGTCCAACAAGACAGAGCTAGCAGTCCGTTGATCGACAAGATTAATTTTGTAAAGGAGATTCATAATCAAATTTGTCAGGAGGATTGAGCCTTTTTACTCCGTTGTTGTAAATTAGCCATCAAGAGTTTGTGTTGGGGGGCAGAACAACAGAAGGCATTTGATGAAATTAATGAGTTATTTAAGTTTCCCCGCCTGTTTTGAATTCCGCCGCAGAAAGGAGTGCCATTCAAGTTATACTTATCGGTCCGATGAAAATCCATGGGTCTGGTTTGATACAGTGAAATTTGAAGGGAAGGAAGCGAGTTGTGTTTCTAATCTAAGACAAGAAGGCTTTTAGATGGTGAACAAGATATCCTGCGGTATGAAAAAAATTATGCCTTTGTTTCATATTATCTCATGTACAAAGTTTAAGGCATTACATCCTATCGCTGAGTGTACGGTGGTTTTGCAAGGCCGATGTGGCTAAAAACTGTTGTCGCTCTAGTCCTTAAAAGGGCGAGATTGGTAAATTGGATTTTTTTGCCTTAACAGAGTTTGACATTGAGATATGAATCGCTAAAGCGAATTCAAGGATAGGCAATAGCAATTTTGATTGTGCAACAATGAGGAGTTCATGAAAATTAAATGTGGAGCCGATCACTGTGGACTTTATTTTTCGATGGATGCGGTTTTTGCAAGCATGGATCTGGTATTGGATTGGTCATTGTATCACCTCGGTGGGCAAGTTTTTGAATTTGTTTTTACAATTAACCCTATTGGACCAACAATCAAAGCAGAATACGCGAGGCGGTTGCTAAAAGGATCAACTATTTAAGGAAGATCGGGGCCGGATATCATAGAGAATTGTTTGGAGATTCCTTATTAGTGATCAAGCAATTGTCTGGGGAATATGAAGTGCAGAGATGATGTTTTAAGATAATATTATGAAGATGTAGAGATATTTGAGGGATTTCAGGATGGGTCTTGGATCATAATTCCTAGAGAACAAGAATTTAGAAAGATAATGATCTTGCACAAAATTGCTTCGGGTTATTGGGTTTGAATAGAGAATTGAGGTTGAAATAGCCGATGGTGATATTCAGGATAAAGCCCATGATTGGAGACAGGAAATAAATGATTATTTACAAAATCCGTCGCAATTCGGTTTCTAGGGAAACTTTCGTATAAGCTACTAAGTATGTGTTGCTTGATGGAGAGTTATATTATCGGACTTCTTGAAGGGGGTCTGCTAAGATGCCCTAAATTTAGAAGAAGAACAAATGGTTATGTGCGAAGTGGCATGAGGGTGTTTGTGGCACTCCATGCCAATCGGCTCATAAGATGAAGTGGATTATTGAGAAGAGTAGGATAATTTTTGGCCTGACAATGTTGGAGGATTGCTTCAAAATTATAAAGATGTCAAATTTGCTAGAAATTTAAGAAATTGCAGCGAGCACCAGCATCGCTATGATCTATCAATCAAACCGTTGGCCGTTTCAGAGGCTGGGGAATTGATATGATCGGCCATGTTTATCCTCTCATCAGTAAAGGACATAAATTCATATTGGCAGGCAACAAGATTTATTTACAAAATTGAAGCAATTACTTGGAAGAAAGTCACGTCCAAAGATGCAATTGAGTTGTTAAAAGAAGCATATAATTTAATAGTTTGAAATTCCTCAGACGATAACTAACCGAGTAAGGGATCTATTTTGTGTCACGATGAGTTTTCAAACAATTTGCTGCCAGTATGGGAAATTGAGTTATTGAATAAATACAACTTAATATCTCAAAGCTAAATGGAACAGCAGAAGCTTCGAATAAGAAGGTCTAATGCAATTAATTTAAGCGGAAGATTGATGAACAGCCGCGAAGATGGCATACCTAAACATTAGCCGATTCATTATGGGCCTATCGGATGGCATGTCATTTTGGGTCTACTTCGCGTGCCACCATAAATCCAATTGGTATATGGACCCATGAAGCGGTTTTGCCTTGGAGACTAACATCGTTCTAGGAGAATTTCTTTAGCAAATCAACTGATAGCCGATGAAATTGTTATAATTTGAATGGATAGATGAACTCGAGGATTTTCGCTCCAGAATCCGGTTAAGGGCGCTGGAAAGGATCAGGGAAAATAAAGCTAGGGTGGCTAGGCATTATAACAAAAAGGTGATGAATAAAATCGTTCATTTGAGGGAGTTTGTATGGAAGTTAATTTTGCCGTAAGGGTCCAGAGATAGGTAGTTTGGAAAGTGGTTCTGCCTAAATTGGAAGGCACTAATCGGATTAATCGTTGTGTATACCTTGGCAATGCCTATATATTGGAAAGATCTTGAGGGGAGCAGAGTTTGTAAAGCACTTAATGGAAATATCAAGAAGTATTATCCGAGTATTTCGATCAACTCCTGAATCTTGATGCACCGATTTTCTAAATAGTTCAAAAACAAAGCCGATGTGTTACATCGCCTAAAGATAGCCGATATCATTGGTATCGCCTTTAGATAAAACAATATAAAAATATTATCAAGCGAAGAGGAATAAGTGGAATAAGTAACAGAGATGGTTAGATTATATTACAGCAAAAGACAATCGGCATGTTCCAGAGCAACATAAAGAATCATCAATTTAAAGTTTTACAGAAATTTCCTGGATTGTTTCAATCGCAACGTAGGCGAATCTAATCAATCTTGTTGATGGCGCGGGTATCGTCTCATCGGAGCTTGGAATGGTCTTTAAGTCTGTTGCCCGATGACGACTTGGCATAGCAGCTGCAGCAACTTTGGATTCCTTGTTTTGTATTGCTTGTGGCAAGCGATGAGACTGAGATTTTGTGATTTCAATGTCCTTGCGGATTCTTTCAAAGCTCTGGCGAGCAAATCGGCTTGTTTTTTCCTCCAGCTGATCTAGTTTAGCTTGGGTTTCTTGAGGGGCGGCTGCCATAATCATCAGCTTTTTCTTTTCAAGATTGAGCGGACAGCCGATCATGTACTTGGAAATGCGTTGAGCTAGAATCTTCTGGTTCGGACGATCAGCTATCCGTTGCCTGGTCCTTGATCAGTTGGAATCTATCTGGATTCTAAATAAGTAGCAGGAGTCATGGGCATCGATGAGGTTGTCGGGCAAATGATGTTCAACTCAGATATCTTGCCCGGATTGGCCGCAATTCTTCTACCAGCGTGTCTATTGGGGTTTCCAGTCGACGGATAATATCCAGTAAATGTTCAACGCACAGTTGGGAAAATGGAAGGGATGGTCTGGTCTATCGTCTGGTGAATTTCACATCTTCAATCATCTCCAGGTACTTGC